>CM039503.1:3741176-4152428 GCA_022432975.1 Begonia masoniana | reverse complement strand
CCGTGGCCTGTGTGGCAATGGGTGTCTCTTATTTTCATGTCCCTAAGCGCTGGAATTATTCAGCAGTAAGGGGTCTGTTTTCTTTTGTTCTCTTTTCAACCAACTTTTTAATGTTTTAATTTTCCAATAAATTTGTTTTATACAATGTTTTTTCCGCTGCAGTTTTGAGACGTTTTTCAAGTCAATTTTACCGTTGATGAAGTTTTAAAATTTACCCAAAATGTCATGTTCAGTTCAGTATCTTGTAGCGACCGGGTTCAGAAAATCCAGGGCCGTGCGTTCCCTTCAAAAAGGGCCCAATCCCGAGAGGTTATGTTATTACTTCATGGAATCACAAGCATTTTTTTTTTTTTTTTGTACTTTCCGATAGTTGGTCCTAGCTCACAACTCAAGTTTAATTCCCCTGTTATTACAGGAATTTCATGGCTCGGCTATGGGAGGGCATTCAGGGACCTTTAAGACCTATCAACGGCTGGCTGCAGAATTTTATTGGAAGGGAATGAAACGCCACATCAGAAATTTCGTGGCAGCTTGCACGGTCTGCCAACGCAATAAATATCAGACGTTAGCCCCAGCTGGGCTATTGCAGCCACTTCCAATTCCTCAACAGATTTGGGAGGATATATCCATGGACTTCATCGAAGGGTTGCCCAAGTCTGACGGTTATAACTCCATTTTAGTGGTGGTGGACCGCCTTAGCAAGTACGCCCACTTTATCCCTCTTAAACATCCATTCACTGCCTTGTCAGTGGCTCTGTTATTCCTGAAGGAAGTAGTGCGCCTCCATGGATTTCCGAGATCAATAGTTTCCGATCGTGACAAGGTATTTTTGAGTCAATTTTGGACGGAATTATTTAAATTACAGGGTACCACGTTACTACACAGCTCGGCTTATCATCCACAAACGGATGGTCAAACCGAAGTGGTTAATCGATGTTTAGAGACGTATTTACGTTGCTTTGCCTCTGAGAAACCGAGTTCGTGGATGAAATGGCTTTCTTGGGCGGAATTTTCCTATAATACATCCTTTCACACCTCGATTCACACGTCACCATTTAAGGTTGTTTATGGGAGGGAACCGCCTCCAATAGTTAAAATTGGAGCTTGCGCATCCCCGGTTCAGTCCATTGACGATTTGTTGCAAGAACGGGATGCTGTTCTGGCCGAAATCAAGCTACATTTGGCTCGAGCACAGGCTAGAATGAAGGAAACAGCAGATGGGAAACGTCGTGACATTGAATTTTAGGTTGGGGACTTAGTCTACCTCAAGTTGCAACCTTACAGACAAAAGTCGTTAGCTCGGAAACGCCATGAAAAATTAAGCCCTCGGTTTTTTGGCCCTTTCCCCGTGAGTAACCGTATTGGCCGCGCCGCTTATAAGTTGGAGTTACCGGTTGGTTCGGCGATCCACCCGGTTTTTTATGTTTCCCAATTGAGGCAAGCTGTAGGCTCTCAACCAACCAGTCCCTACCTTCCTTCTTCATTGACTGCTGAATTGGAATTTTCTGTGGAACCAATGCAGATTTTGGGAGTGCGCTCAAGCAAGGATGGGGTTCCAGACAGGGGAGAAATATTAGTTCAGTGGAAGAATTTGCCCATTCATGAAGCAACCTGGGAATTCTATGATGTGATAGCAGCTCAATTTCCTCAATTTCACCTTGAGGACAAGGTGAATGTATGGGTAGCGGGTATTGATACGAACCCGCCCATCCGATTTACGTATACCAGAAGAAAGAAGAAAGGAGCTGAAGACATGGAAGGAGACCAGAGGGGTAGTTTAGTAAATGTAGAGAGATTTGATGTTAATGGGGAGAGAGATCTTCTGTAAGGGATATAACGGTGAGGTGAGAGAAGGGGGGGATTATGGAATTGGTGAATTGAATGTGGAGAGAACAGAGCTCTCGAACTCTCTGTTAATGAAATAATAGAAGATGAATATTTCTTTTCCTTCTCTGTGAGTCCACTGTTTTTGTGTGATTAATTGGTAAGGGGTCTATCAGAGATCTCTAGAGGGGATTCAAATATTTTGGGAGAATATTGGATCAACAGCTTCATGAGTTGTATAATTTCTATCTTTCATTACTTGAAATTTTAAGTAATAAAGTTGTTGATTCAATATATCTCAGTTCTGCAAGATCAACAAAACATTCTCATACACTCGGTTAAGGAATAAGCTTGGACTAATTTATAATTTCAATCCACCCTCTTGGAACCAAATTTCACGACAACCTCATCAGTGTCAATTCAATAAGATTTTCCATGGGTTGACTGATTCTGATACTAATTGTAACAATTACATTGAGGTAGATCTCATCCTTGAAAATGAGGAGCAAAGGAGAGTGCTCAAATGAGTATGAACTCACATACAGCTTAACTAAGCAATGCGAGAAAAGAAGTATCAATAAAATGTATTTTTCGACACCAAAGGGAAATTTACAGCAAGGATGTATACCCTCTTCTTCTTTGGTGGAATTCGCGCGGTATCTAAGATCAAGAGCTTGAAGAAAAGAAATGCCGGGGCTCAGAAACTGGGTCCGAACGAATGAGCCTGAATGTTGGGACTTTGCCTGGAAATAGCGGACACCATTGATGGACCCGTCGTGTTTTCCGTCTCCGTTGTCCCAATCAACTCCGACCCATATGCCAGAAAGGCCTTTCAGAGGTCCTACATACTCTACACTGCCGATTCTCCGCGGATCGACTGCGGAATGGACGCGCTGCCGCAGCCTGAACTCCGGCTCCGGCTCCGACTCTCCTCCGTCTTGCATCACCTGCTTCAGCTTTGGAAGCAGTTTGGAAATGTAGTCCTCAGATTGTACTGTGTGCACAGGCAGTAGTTATGTGTAACGTACCAAGATTTTATTGCCAAATCCAGGAATCAATTCCTTTTCTAATTTTAATTAAAGAAATGAATCAAACCCTGAATCCTAAATTACATTCAATAAGTGAATCTCTAAATTTCATCGAAACTAAATGCTAAATTATAGTTGATTAATATGAAACATTAGGAAATAATTAAATCTCAATTAAGACGGATTTCAATCTATCAACTTAAGGAATTAACCTTAAATAAACTCCTTTCCTTTTCATCTTCGAATCTGACCAAGAAGAGGGTCAGATTCGTATCAAACCTCCAAGGAAAGTTTTATTTAGGAAAATTTTCATAACTTTCCTATGAATTAAGCTGCCCGATGAAGAGGAAATTGCTCAATCCAAGCTTTTCTCTCTTCCTCGTGTTCTGTAAACCAGAGAAGGATTAGGAAGTTCTTACCGTGCTAGAACTATCGAACCCAATCTCCGACCACCGCAACCTGCTCAGAACCGGTGGATGTCGTGTGTTTAATCCACCAGATGATGTAGAAAGTCTTTTGTCGTTTAGTGACCGGTGGATGTCGTGTGTTTAATCCACCGGATGATGTAGAAGGTCTTTTGTTGTTTAGTGACCGATGGATGTCGCGTGTTAAATCTACCGGATGACGTAGCCGAAGTGTTGTCGTTTTGGTTACCGAAAAAGTCTTTTGTTTCTGCTTCAGCCGCTCCCGTAGACTTTGCTCAGCGGCAGATGCGTTTGACCCTTGCAACCTTTAAAGTATTTTGCCATTTAAACTCTATTTCTCTTGCCCGATTACTTTTAACATTTCAACCGATTATCCAAACATTATTTTTTTTTATGGTTTTGTTTAACTTTATTTTACTTAAATGATTTCCGCTGCAAGTCTTCAAATGTTTTGAGGTTTTAGAAAATGTCAAATTCTGACTTTTGAGCGAAGTTTAAAATTTAGTCCAAAGTTTCCTAGTTATGTTCGAGTTTATGAGTAACGAACCGGGTTCAGATAACTCGGGGTGTTACAGATTGGTATCAGAGACATTCAGTTAAACTGTTCAAAAGATTACTCATCAGTGCCAATCGTTGCATGGAGGAACTCCAACAACTGTAAGTGTTTATCTTAACCTTAGCTACTAGATATTTAAGAGTGTAATTAACCTTGTACAGGAATATAGCAAATGTCTAGACGACCAGGAAGACCCAGGTTACCAAGAGAGATACCAAGTCCAAGACGGGAGGAGGACTCTAGTTAATTAGGCAGCTGACAGAATTGATGCGTCAGCAGACTGATATAGTACATCAACAGTCTGATCAACTAGGAGTGCTGTTGAGCCGGGAGACACAAGGAAGTGCCAACTCGGGTTCCAGCAGTGAACATTCTCGAGACAGATTCCGGAGACTAAGACCACCCACGTTTGATGGACAGTCAACTGATCCAGTTATTGCTGAAGGATGGCTTAGAAAGATTGAAAGTATGTTTAGGTGTGCCAACATTGGAGAAGGAGAAAAAGTCACGTTGGCAACCTTTCATTTGGCTGGTGAAGCTCAACTCTGGTGGGAAACAATTGAGACCACCACTGACATTTTGACTATAACTTGGTCACAGTTTAAGGACATCTTCTATGAGAAATATTTTAACAGCACGGTCTAAACCGCAAAGAAGTTGGAATTTCTGAATTTGAAGCAGACAGTGTCGGTGGCAGAGTACAGTAGGAAATTTGAGTCCTTGTCCAGGTTTGCTGGACATTTTGCTCACAAGGACGAGGATAAGGTGTTCAAATTTGTCCATGGGCTGAAGCCGGAGATTTATCGAGGAGTCAGATTCTGTGGCATTAAAGGTTTAACGTTCAGTGAAGTTGTGTCCACAGCTCTGGAAGTGGAAGAAGCTGAAGGGAAGTGTGCTAAACCAAAGAAGGTTTCGCAAAAGTTTATCCAGCCACACCATCAGAGGGGAGTGAAGAGGCCAAGTGAAGGCCAAAATAACCAAGGATCTGGAAAGAAGGTACTTAATACCCAGAAGTTCCCTCAATGCCCGAATTGTTCAAAGAATCACTCGGGCGAGTGTAGACTTGGATCGGGTAAGTGCTTCAACTGTGAAGAGGTTGGACACTTGTACAAGGATTGCCCAAAGCCCCGGGTCATTCGATGTTTCCATTGCAACAAGGTTGGCCATGTCAACAGAGACTGCCCAGCTTTGAAGGGTGGCCCAGTCAAGGTTAAGCCAAGAATATTCTCCATGATGGAGTCAGGTGACGAGGACCAGCCTGCTGTAGTGTCAGGTACTATATTGATTAACTCTGTACCTGCTTTTACTTTGATAGATTTGGGTGCAACTCATTCTTTTATAGCCTCTGCATTTGCGGATAAGTTAGATGTACGGTTTACTCCTTCTGAGCACGTGTATAACGTAGCATTACCTTCTGGTGAACACATGCACTCTAGTCAAATGATGCCAGATAGTGTGGTATTAGTAGGAAATATGAATTTACCTGCTGACCTCATTGTTATGGACATAATGAGATTTGATGTGATCCTAGGAATGGATTGGTTGTTTAAGCATTATGCCACAATAGATTGTAGAACTGGAATTGTTAGTTTTCAACCCCCTAGTGGTTTAAACCATACCTTCCAAGCTCTGAAGAAGGGTAAGGAAATGACTGTAATGACTTCTGTTAGTTGTAGACCCTCCCCATGCAGAGAATATTTGTGCTTTTTGGCCAGTGTTTTAGACACACAACTAGTAGAAAAATCAAGCCCAAAAAATGTTTTAGTTGTCCAAGACTTTCCAGAGGTATTTTTAGATGACCTTCCTGGCTTGCCACCAGATAGAAAAATTGAATTTGTGGTAGATGTTTACCCCGGCGCTGAACCAGTATCTAAGAATCCATATAGACCAGCACCAACAGAACTTAAAGAACTGAAGAAACAGTTAGAGGATTTGTTGGAGAAGGGGTTCATACGCCCTAGCTTTTCACCATGGGGTGCACCTGTCCTTTTTGTCAAAAAGAAGGATGGATCAATGCGTATGTTGTTGTGCAAAAATGGCACTACGCAAGTGCACGTATCGCAATTCAAGTAGTACAAAAATATCGATCCCACGAGGACAAAATTTAATCAATCTTAAATTATTTATGGAATAGTAATTTAAATTCAGAGAAATTAATATTCAAATACGAAAATAATGAAAACCAAATCAAATTATATGTCTAGATAATTAGAAACGGCTTCGATTTGATTTCCTTCACCAATTGATTTCTTACTACGAATATTGTAGGGAATGCTATAGTTTTATGTTAAATGACTAGAATTTTCTCATGAATCAAGGCTTGGTCTATGCTCTTGATTAATTCTTTTTCATATTATTTTTCAGACTTATGAAAAATCAATACAATCTAGAATTCCACTTAAGCGTTATTCTATATATCACATGAAATTAAGCAACCATTATGATAATACTTATAATTGATACTTGTCACATGCATCAATCATTCATGCAATTCAATACACGTCTCAATAACTATTTCATGGCGTCTAAAATAGCATCCTAGTATTTATTCATGTGGCGTGCATAAAATAAATTAATCACTAAAAACATATTGAATTGTTTAACATAAATCAATAACATTCCACAAGAAATCAAAGGTTCAGTACTCTCTCATCTAGCCAAAAGAGAATTAGTTCATAAGAAATTAAGAAACTAAACAATCCATAGAATAAAAAAAATAAGAAAAATGAAGAAGAAGAATAGAAATTTGGTGGAGCCTTCTCTGTTGAAAATCGTTCTCCCTTTTCTGAATCCTTCTCTACCTTCAAAATCATTCCTTTATGTTCCTCTTCTTTGTGTTCTGCGTATCCAGCTCACCTTCTCTCTCCTCCTTGATTCTCTTTAATTTGTTTTTAATTTCCTTGATTTTTGCCTTCTATTTCTCTCTTTTCTCCTTGAGCTTTTGAATTTGAATTTTCCCGCTATTCACGTATAAAATAACTCTAATTTTCACATGTGTTTCCATCTTTTAAATCTTCCACATCATCAGTAATCTGCAAATAAAAATAATTAGAGATAATTATCTGAAA
Source organism: Begonia masoniana (assembly GCA_022432975.1). Classification (NCBI taxonomy): domain Eukaryota; kingdom Viridiplantae; phylum Streptophyta; class Magnoliopsida; order Cucurbitales; family Begoniaceae; genus Begonia; species Begonia masoniana. The sequence goes on along the minus strand of CM039503.1, from coordinate 4,145,527 downwards.
AATAACACATATTTTTAATAATTGGCAAAGATACTGATGTTGTGGCTTTGCTGCAGCATTCATTGTTAATATATATGCATTACTTTGATTTATCACTCAAATTTCAGCAATTTATAATTAAAAGCACTTGTAGAATAAGTCTTTTTCAAGACTTAACACACCCCCAAACTTAATTTATTGCTCGTCCTCGAGTAATGTTTACAAATCAATACATAAATTACCATTCAAAATGCTTAGGATTGCCCAAAATTCTCAACTCCACAAATATAACAATTTATTGATTATCCAAATTCAAATAAAGTTAGAAAAGCCTCTTAGCAATATACCCCCTCAAATTGTGTGTGTGCATATGTTAGAATTAAAACTTTCTCAAATCACCTAAGTTTTATACAATCATGCTCAATTCGATATTTCATACATAGTGCCATAAATTCTCTCTACTAACAAAAAGTAATTAGAACTTTGGATTCATTATTTAATTCTTCTCTAAGTTGATGGGGCAATAATTATTCTTTTTTTTTTATTTGTTGACTTCTCTCTAAGTCACATTACCTTTTTACGCGATTGACAACATTTGTGATGAAGGCCTCCGGTTACTCAATAATGTTTCTAAGAGAGATGAAAATATAAGATAATATAGCCAACAATTTGCGATGGATTTCCTCCCAACGTCCCTCTTTATAATTTTCCACCCATCGAGTATCCAAAAGGCTCACTCGAAATTGAAAGTGGATTAGGGAATCACAAATATTTTTATTTTTTTTATTTTTTTATTTTTTTATTTTTTTATATTCCCCCAAACTTATCCTTTTTATTTATGAATCCTTTCGATCTAATTTCAAATTGTTTTGTGTTGAGAAGATATAGATCTAGTATAAAATCCTAAATTTGAGACATTAATTTCATAAGCCTAAGGATTTTCGGGAAATTTTTATTTCTAACAAAACGTGTAAAAGGGGATATATTACTTTAAGATGATTCTTCCCTTATTTTAGTTGAATTCTCAATAATTGTTCAATTTTATGGGATATCGTATTTTAGGCATCATGTTCAACATCATTTTTTTTTTTTTTTTTGAGATATTTTCATTCTAACCCGAAAAGAATACACAATAGGCTTCATCTCACTCCCCCAAACTTAAAATTGACTATGTCCCCATAGTCAAATAACAAAATTAGATAATAAAATTAAATCTAATGGAGAGGGGTTAGAACTTCCCTGGAATGTTTATTCTTCCTCCTCTTTTTCTTCATTGTTATCTTCTGTGGGTGGCTGACTAGGTGAATTGACAGACTGCAAGGTTGGAGGGAAAACAGGGCTTCGTGGACTGGCTCTGGAATGTATTCATAATGGTGAAATTCCTTTTGGCTGTATATGTCAAGTAGGTCTGCATGTTTGCTTCCATCTTGTCGAGAATATTTCCCATGAATTGTTGCTGAACCTACTTGACAATAATAAGAGTGATAAAACAAAAATTTAAAAACGATAACTAAATAAAAAGAAAACGGTAACCAAATGAAAATGCGATAAAAGAATTTGACAGAACTAAAGCTGCTTATTAATTTTTTTTTTTCTGATGCTACTGGCTGCTGCAGCATCCATTTATTTTACCAGAACGAAACTAGAAAAGGATACTAAAATTTGGGCTGCCTTCATGTAATGTTTCTTTTTATCCTAACAGCCCTATGTGATTCTACTTTCATGGAGCATCCATTAGAGGGATGGACATATTTCTGTTATCCATCATATTTTCTTCAAAATAGTGCTTAACTCTCTGCCCATTAACCTTGAAAGATTTCCCTGTTGTTTCACTGATTAGTTCCAAAACTCCAAAATCATAAATGGCTGTAATTTTAAATGGACCAGTCCACCTTGACTTCAACTTTCCAGGGAATAGCTTTAGTCTAGAATTATAAAGCAATACTTGTTGCCTCACTTCAAAGATCCTATCCTGGATTTTTTTATCATGCCATCTTTTCACCTTTTCCTTATAAATTACAGCATTCTCGTAAGCATCGAGTCTGAATTCTTCTAGTTCGTTAAGCTGCAACAATCTTTTCACTCCTGCTGCATCCATGTCCATATTCAATTTAGCTACTGACCAATATGTTTTGTGTAGTAACTCCACTGGTAGGTGGCAGGCTTTTCCAAACACTAAACGAAATGGAGATGTACCAATGGGTGTCTTGAACGCTGTTCTGTATGCCCACAAGGTGTCTGGTAATTTCTCAGCCCAATCTTTTCTGCTTGTATTTATCACCTTCTCCAGAATTCTTTTAATTTCTCTGTTTGATACTTCCGTTTGTCCGTTCGCTTGAGGATGATAAGCTGTGGTCACCTTATGCTTAATTCCATACTTTGCCAATAGTTGCTGAAACTGTTTGTTGCAAAAATGGCTGCCTCCGTCACTGATGATAGCTCTTGGTGTTCCGAACCGAGTAAAAATATTGCGATGCAAAAATCTTGTAACCACCTTAGCATCATTTGTAGGGAGTGCAATAGCTTCCACCCACTTAGAGACATAGTCCACAGCAAGCAGAATATATTGATTTCCATAGGATGAGGGAAATGGTCCCATAAAATCAATGCCCCAAACATCAAAAAGCTCTACTTCTAATATATTTGTTAATGGCATTTCATGCTTCCGTGAGATATTTCCCGTTCGTTGACACCTATCACATGATTTAACAAAATTGTTAGCATCTAGAAATAATGTAGGCCAATACAAACCTGACTGTAAAACTTTTGACGCTGTTCGAATTCCTCCAAAATGTCCTCCGTATGATGCTGCATGGCAATGCTGCAGCACGGCTGTAAATTCAGTTTCTGGAATACATCTTCTCAAAATTTGGTCAGCACATATTTTAAACAAATAAGGATCATCCCAGAAATAATGTCTAACATCTTTTAAAAATTTTTTCTTTTGCTGGAACTGAAAATCAAAGGGAATGATACCACTTACAATATAGTTCACAATATCAGCATACCATGGTACTTCTGTGATGTTTAGCAACTGTTCATCTGGAAAGTTCTCTGAAATGGGGACTGTTTTGTGAGATGCTTTTTCAGAATCCAACCTTGATAAATGGTCTGCTACTTGATTCTCACTTCCCTTCCGATCTCTGATTTCTAAATCAAATTCTTGGAGTAATAGAACCCATCGAATTAATCTCGGTTTGGCATCTTTTTTTGACATCAAGTACTTAATCGCTGAATGATCTGTGTATACGACCACTTTGGTACCCAACAAATATTGTCTGAATTTCTCGAAGGCAAAAACTACTGCTAACAGCTCTTTTTCAGTTGTTGTATATTTAAGTTGGGCTTCAGAGAGTGTTCGGCTTGCGTAGTAAATTGAGTGAAATATTTTTGCTTTCCTTTGTCCAAGTACCACTCCAAGAGCAAAATCACTTGCATCACACATCAGTTCAAATGGTTGCGACCAATCAGGAGCTGCAATTACAGGAGCAGTGATAAGCTTTTGTTTTAAAGCTGAAAAGGCTTGCTGACATGCTTCATCAAAACAGAATGTCTTGTTGTTTTCCAGTAAAGAGCAAAGTGGCTTAGAAATTTTGGAGAAATCTTTGATAAATCTTCTGTAAAAACCAGCATGCCACAGGAAACTTCTTATTCCTTTAACAGTTGTTGGAGGAGGAAGCTTATCAATTACCGCAATCTTTGCCTTATCAACTTCAATTCCACTTTTAGAAACTCGGTGTCCAAGAACAATGCCTTCAGTCACCATAAAATGGCATTTTTCCCAATTTAATACTAGATCTGTTTCTGTACAGCGTTGAAGCACAACTTCCAGATTTTTCAAGCATGTTTTAAAAGAATCTCCCGTGACTGAAAAATCATCCATGAATATTTCCAAAAAATTTTCGACCATGTCTGAGAAAATAGACATCATGCATCGTTGAAAAGTAGCTGGAGCATTGCACAATCCGAACGGCATGCGTCTAAATGCGAACGTTCCATACGGGCAAGTAAACGTAGTCTTCTCTTGATCTTCAGGAGAAATGGAAATCTGATTATAGCCGGAATATCCATCCAAGAAACAATAATATTCTTTCCCAGCTAGTCGGTCAAGCATCTGATCAATAAATGGCAAAGGAAAATGATCTTTCCTTGTCATTTTATTCAGCTTACGTAATCCATGCATACTCTCCATCCATTGACTGTTCGAGTGGGAATCAATTCATTTTTCTGGTTTGTCACTACCGCCACTCCTCCTTTCTTTGGAACGCACTGTACTGGACTTACCCATGAGCTGTCAGCAATAGGATAAATAATTCCAGCATCTAATAATTTGATTACTTCCTTCTTGACTACCTCTTTCATTACGGGATTTAAACGTCTTTGCTGTTCTATTGAAGGCTGATAATTCTGCTCCATCAGGATTTTGTGCATGCAAATGCTCGGGCTAATACCTTTTATGTCAGCGATGGTCCATGCAATGGCATTTTTGAATTTTCGTAAAACTTCCATTAGTTCCAATTCTTGTCCTGAGGTGAGTGAAGTTGAGATTATTACAAGTAATGTGTTAGCTGTCCCCAAAAATGCATACTTCAAATGTGTAACGCCCCGAGTTATCTGAACCCGGTTCGCTACTCATTACTTGACCATGACTAAGAAATTTCAAATAAATTTAAAACTTCATTCGACATTCAAAATTTGACATTTTCTAAACGTTCAAAACATTTGAAAACTTTGCAGCGGAAAAATTATTTAAAACTACAATGGGGTTAAACTAACTGTGAAAATATTGTTGGAAAGATTAATAGAAATATTTAAAGTGTCCGGTCAAAAGAAATAAGGTTTTAAGTGATAGACTACTCAAGGAATTACAAAAGTCGAATTCATCTGCCGACGACAAAGTCAACTGAAGAAGCAGAAGTAGAAAACCAAGGGCTTCTGCCGATGACGTCTACACAACTTCACCCACAACTTCATCTGCCGATGAAGTCAACATAACTTCATCTGCCGATGAAGTCAGCGCAATTTCATCTCTCAATAGATAAACACACGACATCTTCCGATTCACTAAACGACAAACAGGTTACTCTACATCTTCCGATTGACTAAACGACAAACAGATTACTCTACATCTTCCGATTGACTAAACGACAAAACAGATTACTCTACATCTTCCGATTCGCTAAACGACAAAACCCCTTAACTCTCTCAGACTGCACCTGCCGATCACTACTCGACAAACTTAATACTCTACACCTTCCGATCGAATAGACTACATTTGCCGACACGTGCTTCTCACGTGACTCCTTAAGGCATCTGCCGATAGACTTTCATCTTCCGACAGACTGACACACCACATCTACCGATAGACTTCCCTCTTCCGATAGACATCAACACAATTTCCTTCAACAGAACGCAATAAACCTCTACACATATCCACTGATACAAAAATTATTCAATTCCTACCAATGGACTAAACAACCTGTCTATAACCCGAGAAAGCTTCGACTATCTAACAGACTTAAAACATTTTACCAAAAATCCATTCATAACACTCCAAGTCATTGTATTGATCAAAATCAGTAAGAACATGAAAATCAGAAATTCTCGAAAACAATGTCAAACAGCTGTAATCTCATTTACTAAAAACTTCATATACTCAAATTAAATCATTATCCACTAAACCTCCACATCTGTAGACAACATGCTAAACCGCCCCATCAGTTACCATGCCGAAGCCTGAATGCACTCCTCCAACGTCCACTATTCCTCAACATGATCAGGAGACACACCTGCTAACACTTCTTCACCTACATCACAAAACTCATCTATTAGCCTAATGCTAAGTAAGTAAAGCAGTATATGAATGAAATAAAATGCTGAACTTAAACTCCTAAATATGCAGTTTCTATTTTCTCATCTCAGTGGCATACACATTCGTTCATAACATGATCTGATCCCATGGTTCCCTTGGGAGTGGGATCAATTCTCCCAATGTCTACATCCTCTTACTCAATTAAGGGGCGGATGAATTCCCTTAACAGCTGATCTGATCCCTCAGTTCCCTTGGGAGTGGGATCAATTCTCCCAATGTCTACATCCTCCTACTTAATTAAGGGGCGGATGAATTCCCTTAACACATGATCTGTTGCGTACAATTCATACCTTACCATTCCTTACATGAAAATTCATTTTCGTAGCTTTTTAACAAAACATGATGCATGAACAACAGAAACATACAACATGCATAAACCTACTGTTTTGTGATGTAGGCCCGAAGGCACAAGCAATACTTTACTTACCTGGCTCCTGGAAATCTGTCTGGTTGCTAGCTACTTCGGAGGTCTGTTCACCTAAGTTCATACAGAATATAAATCAAGGCTTCACTAAACCTTTCAAAATATCAAACAGAGGTTCGAGAAGTCTAGCTAGAAACTCTACTACCCGAGCATTTCTACTTATCGCTAAAACCCGAATCTACACTCAATCTCAGCATCCTCAAAATCCTCACATTGCAATCCTCCAGGCATTTCACCACTATACCACAAGAGAAATAAGGAAAAGAAACTTACCTAAGTCGAAGGAGAACCGAGCGAGGAGAATCGCCTAGAGAGCTCGGCTGCTTGAGCTGAAAGTTTCTGAAGAGAAGAGTATGAGAGGGGGTGGCGGCTACAGTGCATTAAACCCAACCCTTATCCTTAAATACGTTATCCAACTTTTGAAAATTATAAATTACTCTAATACCCTTAACAAGTTGTTCAATAACCTTATTTAATTCATTACCTAGTCAAGTGTATTACTTTAATAATAAAAGGCTGGTTCGATAGAACCAGGTGCTACAATCTACCCTCCTTAAAAGAATTTTGTCCTCAAAATTCAGTACCGGAATAACTCTGGATGTTGGTCTAACATGTCTTGCTGGCGCTCCCATGTTGCCTCCTCTGTATTCTGATTGTGCCACAAGACTTTTACCAATGGTACCTCCTTGTTGCGTAATACCTTCACTGCAAAATCTAAAATCTTTACTGGCTTTTCTTCATAGGTAAGTGTGGGTTGAATTTCAATGCTTTGCTGTTCAACAACTTGAGCTGGATCCCGCACACACTTCTTTAACATAGAGACATGAAACACGTTATGTATTCCTCCCATAGAGGCTGGTAGCTGTAACTGATAAGCTGTTTTCCCGATCTTCTTCAGAATTGGGAACGGTCCAATAAATCTAGGATTTAGTTTGCCCCTCTTTCCAAACCTCACAACTCCTTTGAATGGTGATATCTTAAGAAAAACCTCACTACCAACTTCAAACTCTAACTCTCTGCGTCTTCTGTCAGCATAGCTTTTCTGTCGACTTTGAGCGGTTAAGATCCTCTGACGGATGAGAGCAACCTTCTCAACAGTTTGCTGCACAATATCAGGACCAAGTAACTGTGCTTCACCAACTTCATCCCAGTACAAAGGTGATCTGCATTTTCGTCCATATAATGCTTCATACGGTGCCATTCCTATTGTTGCCTGAAAACTGTTGTTGTAAGAGAACTCCACCAATGGTAAATACTTACTCCAAGATCCTTGAAAATCTAATATGCACGCTCGGAGCATATCCTCTAAGGTCTGAATAGTTCTCTCGGATTGTCCATCTGTTTGAGGGTGAAAGGCTGTGCTAAAGTTAAGTTGTGTTCCCATAGCCTTATGCAAACTTTTCCAAAACTTAGATGTAAATCTAGAGTCTCGCTCTGAAACTATAGTGCTTGGAACTCCATGCAATCTAATGATCTCTTGCACATACAACTCTACAAGTTGATCCATCGAATATGTTATCTTTATCGGCAGAAAATGGGTGGATTTGGTCAAACGGTCAACTATTACCCAAATTGCATCATGTCCTTTTGCTGTTCTAGGCAATCCTGTAACAAAATCCATTGCCACTTGATCCCACTTCCATTCCGGAACCGGTAGGGGTTGTAATGTTCCTGCAGGTCTTTGATGTTCAGCCTTAATCTGTTGGCAGACCAAACATGACTCCACGTACTTCGCCACACATCTTTTCATACCTGGCCACCAAAAATGCTGCTTGAGATCTCTGTACATCTTGGTACTTCCAGGGTGAACAGAGAACCTGGAAGAGTGTGCCTCAGAAAGAATTTCCTTTCTAAGTTCGGTATCAGCTGGAACAAACCATCTATTTCTAAACTTAAGGACCCCATCGGTAGAATGGTTAAAATCTGACTTGTCCGTAGAATCCATGCTTGACTTGTACTTGCTACACTCGTCATCAGTCATCTGAGCTTCCTTTATTTTCTCAAGAATTGTAGGTCTTAAGGTTATGGCCGAAAGTATAGCTGTTACATTGGATACTGCCTCTAGATTAAACTTTAGGAATTCAGATTCTAAGGCTAATGGTAAGTCAAGAATCAATGCTGAAACCGATGTTGTCACTCTGCTCAAAGCATCGGCTACCACATTTGCCTTGTCGGGATGGTATTTAATCTCAAAGTCATAATCCTTTACAAACTCTAACCACCGGCGCTGCCTCATATTTAAAAATATGTAACTGTTTTAAATATGGAATGTTGATATGTAACTGTTTTAAAACATCCAAAAATTTTCTGAACTGCTTGTCCTGGTGTTGCTTCTGAAGTCTTTGTGGAAATGGAGGTGAAGGTCGTTCGTTTTGGTTTACTGGTACTCGATGTTGTGGCTTTGCTGCAGCATCAGCGCCAGATTCATCATTTTTTCTTTTTCCAGAGCTCTCTTCCACCTCTTTTTCTTGTTCTATCTCTATTTCAACCATCTCGGTTTCTTTTTCTGGTTCTAACACTGTTTCAACTTCTCTCCCATTTCGTAGCCGAATTGAATTACAGTGTTCTTTTCCTTCCCTCTTGGGTATTTCTGTATCACTTGGCAGCATGCCTTGTGATCTGTTATTCATGACTTGAGCAAGTTGACCCACTTGAGTTTCAAGATTTCTGTGAGATGCTGCTTGATTCTGAATCAAAGTTGTTAAGTTCTGCATAAGCATGTCATTTCTTGTCATGTAATCTTTCATCATTTGCTCTAACGAGGTTGACTGTTCGGAATGCAGCTGCTTGTTTTGCTGAGGGATACTAGCTTGCGAATATCCTTGTGGTTGCTGCGAAGATCCAGGATTAGAGTTTCTGGACTGAGAATTCCATTGATAGTTGGGCTGCTGTTTCCATCCAGAGTTGAATGAATTGTTGTTCCGGTTATAACCCACATAATTTACAGCTTCCGGGTTTGAAGGGCAGCTTTCAAAAGAGTGTTCCTCGCCACACCAAGTACATGATAAACTCAAAACTTGTTGCTGTTGCTGCTGTTTCGGGGGCAAGTTTATTGACTTAATAACATTGGTAAGGGTAGACATCTGTGCTGTTAGTGCAGTTAACTGATCAAGTTCCATCACTCCATTACGCCTAGTTGTCCCTGCTCTCTCTGATGGCCACTGGTAGTTATTAGTGGCTATTGTTTCTAATAGCTCATATGCTTCTGTATATGTTTTTGTCAAAATAGCTCCATTAGCTGATGCATCAAGGATGGCTCTTGTTTGACTGTTCAACCCATTATAGAAAGTTTCCAATTGCACCCATGCAGAAACACCATGATTTGGACATTGCCTTACCAATTCTTTAAATCTCTCCCAAGCTTCATATAACGATTCTGTATTTTGCTGCTGGAAACTCATGATGTCACCTCTCATTCTTGCATTCTTTACTGGCGGGAAATACTTTGTCAGAAATCTTTTTGCTAAATCCGCCCATGAATTTACTGAGTTCGGTGGCAGGGAGTTTAACCAAGACCTAGCTCGATCGCGGAGGGAATATGGAAACAGCTTAAGTCTTAGCACTTCGCGGTTTGCTGCTTCATCTTCAAAGGTATCGCAGAGCTGTGTAAAATCCCTTAAATGAGCATTGGGATCTTCTGTTGCCATTCCGCTAAACTGACCGATAGACTGCAACATCTGAAACATCACTGGCCTTAGCTCGCATCGAACTGTTGGAAGTGCTGGCCGAACTATACCAGAAATCAGGTTGTCCAAATTTGGTATGGCGTAATCGCGAATCGGACGCTCCGGTTCGTTACCATTGTTCTGTTGTTCAGCTTGTCGAGCAGCGTCGAGGTTCATATCTCCTCCTTCAATAAATCTCTGATTCTGCTGGCGTCTCCTCTCTCTGAAGGTCCTTTCAATCTCAGGGTCGTAAGGAATTAAATTTTGATCCTCTTCGTCTTGCATTAATTGATCGGTTCCTAACAAAATAAAATAAAAATAAAAATAATTAAATTAAATTCCAGAAAATAATAAAAAAAATTGAAAAAAATTCTATCCCCGGCAACGGCGCCAAAAACTTGTTGTGCAAAAATGACACTACGCAAGTGCACGTATCGCAATTCAAGTAGTACAAAAATATCGATCCCACGAGGACAAAATTTAATCAATCTTAAATTATTTATGGAATAGTAATTTAAATTCAGAGAAATTAATATTCAAATACGAAAATAATGAAAACCAAATCAAATTATATGTCTAGATAATTAGAAACGGCTTCGATTTGATTTCCTTCACCAATTGATTTCTTACTACGAATATTGTAGGGAATGCTATAGTTTTATGTTAAATGACTAGAATTTTCTCATGAATCAAGGCTTGGTCTATGCTCTTGATTAATTCTTTTTCATATTATTTTTCAGACTTATGAAAAATCAATACAATCTAGAATTCCACTTAAGCGTTATTCTATATATCACATGAAATTAAGCAACCATTATGATAATACTTATAATTGATACTTGTCACATGCATCAATCATTCATGCAATTCAATACACGTCTCAATAACTATTTCATGGCGTCTAAAATAGCATCCTAGTATTTATTCATGTGGCGTGCATAAAATAAATTAATCACTAAAAACATATTGAATTGTTTAACATAAATCAATAACATTCCACAAGAAATCAAAGGTTCAGTACTCTCTCATCTAGCCAAAAGAGAATTAGTTCATAAGAAATTAAGAAACTAAACAATCCATAGAATAAAAAAAATAAGAAAAATGAAGAAGAAGAATAGAAATTTGGTGGAGCCTTCTCTGTTGAAAATCGTTCTCCCTTTTCTGAATCCTTCTCTACCTTCAAAATCATTCCTTTATGTTCCTCTTCTTTGTGTTCTGCGTATCCAGCTCACCTTCTCTCTCCTCCTTGATTCTCTTTAATTTGTTTTTAATTTCCTTGATTTTTGCCTTCTATTTCTCTCTTTTCTCCTTGAGCTTTTGAATTTGAATTTTCCCGCTATTCACGTATAAAATAACTCTAATTTTCACATGTGTTTCCATCTTTTAAATCTTCCACATCATCAGTAATCTGCAAATAAAAATAATTAGAGATAATTATCTGAAAAATAACACATATTTTTAATAATTGACAAAGATACTGATGCTGTGGCTTTGCTGCAGCATTCATTGTTAATATATATGCATTACTTTAATTTATCACTCAAATTTCAGCAATTTATAATTAAAAGCACTTGTAGAATAAAGGAAGTTCAAAGGAATGTCACTAAATGCAATAAGTATAAGTTGAGCATGGATTCTACTGACAAGTCGGATTTCAACTGCTCAGTTGATGGGATTCTCAAGTTTCGAAATAGGTGGTTTGTTCCGGCTGATACTGAACTTAGAAAGGAAATTCTGTCTGAGGCACATTCCTCCAGACTTTCTGTTCATCCTGGAGGTACGAAAATGTACAGAGATCTCAAACAATATTATTGGTGGCCAGGTATGAAGAGAAGTGTGGCGGAGTATGTGGAGTCATGTCTGATCTGCCAGCAAGTCAAAGCTGAACATCAGAGGCCTGCTGGAACATTGCAACCCTTACCAGTTCCCGAATGGAAATGAGAACAAATAACTATGGATTTTGTTATAGGATTACCTAGAACAGTAAAAGGTCACGATGCAATTTGGGTGATTGTAGACCGTTTAACCAAATCAGCTCATTTCTTACCAATAAAGATAACCTACTCGATGGATCAACTGGCTGAATTGTATGTGCACGAAGTTGTTAGACTGCATGGAGTTCCAAGCACCATAGTCTTAGACCGAGACTCCAGATTTACATCTAAGTTTTGGAAAAATTTGCACAAGGCTATGGGAACACAGCTTAGTTTTAGCACAGCCTTTCATCCTCAAACTGATGGACAATCCGAGAGAACTATCCAAACGTTGGAGGATATGCTTCGTGCATGTGTACTGGAATTTCAAGGTTCCTGGAGTAAGTATATACCATTGATTGAATTCTCTTATAATAACAGTTTTCAAGCAACTATAGGTATGGCACCATACGAGGCATTATATGGACGAAGGTGCAGATCTCCATTATATTGGGATGAAGTTGGAGAAGCACAATTGATTGGTCCTGACATTGTACAGCAGACAGTGGAGAAAATTGCTCTTATCCGACAAAGAATCTTAACAGCTCAAAGCCGGCAGAAGAGTTATGCAGACAAAAGACGAAGAGAATTAGAGTTTGAAGTAGGTGATGAAGTCTTCCTCAAGATATCACCATTTAAGGGAGTTGTGAGATTCGAGAAGAGAGGCAAGTTGAACCCCAGGTTCATTGGACCGTTCACGATTCTGAAGAGGATCGGGAGAACAGCTTACCAGTTGCAGTTACCAACTTCTATGGAAGGGATACATGATGTATTCCACGTTTCAATGTTGAAAAAGTGCATAAAGGATCCAAACCAAGTCATGGAACAGCAAGATTTTGAGATCCACCCTACCCTTGACTATGAAGAGAGACCAGTAAGGATCTTAGATTATGCAGTAAAGGTATTACGCAACAAAGAAGTTCCACTAGTGAAAGTCTTATGGCTCAACCATAATATTGAGGAGACAACTTGGGAGCGCCAGCAAGACATGATGGACCAATATCCAGAATTATTCAGGTACTAAATTTTGAGGACAAAATTCTTTTAAGGAGGGTAGATTGTAGCACCTGGTTCTATTAAATCAAACTTAATTACCAATTTTGATGTGTTGAATTGGGAGAAAGAGTGATTGGGTTAATTAATGACTATTCAAGGGCAATAGAGTAATTAGCAATTTGAAAAGTGGATAACGTATTTAAGAAAAGAGGGTTTTGGGTTTAGTGCATCGTAGCCGCCACTGTTTTATTTCATTTCCTTTCCATTCTCAGCTCCTCAGCTTAGCAGAACGCGATAGGAGACCCCCTTCGACTTCCTCCAGCGATTTCCTCTGAACTCGGTGAGTTTTGCTTCTATTTCTTGCTACATTGTATCTATCGTTGGTAGGAGGGATGATAAATGAGGTTTTGAGAAGGCAATAAGCGAGTAGTGGTTTAGGTTTAAGTTGAAATCAGGAATGCTCAATGACTAGAGTTTCCAAAACAGTTTCTCTTAGATTTCTAGTGGTTTAGAATGAAGATTAGAGGAAATTTAATGTATGCTCTGTCTATGGTTTTAGGTTCGAGTAATACCCGAAGTAGCTTGCAACCAAGTTTTTCCAGGAGACCAAGTAAGTAAAGTATGCATGTGCCTTCGGACCTACATCACAAAACAGTAGGGTTATGCATCTTGTAAATGATTTGGTATGTCATGCATCATGTTTTTTTTTTAAGATTACGAAAATGAATTTCCATGCATGAATGGTGAGGTATGAACTGAATGTGACAGATCAGCTATTAAGGGAATTCATCCGCCCCTTAATTGAGTAGAGGATGTATGACCTTGGGAAAAATTGATCTACTTCCCAAGGGAACCGAGGGATTAGATCAGTTTATGAACGTATGTGTATGCAACAGAGATGAGAAAGTAGAAATTGCATGTTTAGGAATTTATGTTTCAGTATCCCATTTCATTTCTGCTTTACTTACTTAGCATTAGGCTAATAGATGAGTTTTGTGATGTAGGTGGAGAAGTGACAGCAAGTGAATCCTCTGAATTCATTGAGGGGTAGACTGGTTGGGGGAGCACACTCATGCCACGGACCTGGTATTTGATGAGGCAGTTTAACTGATGTCTGTTGGAGTAAAGGTTTAGTTGACAGTGTTTAAATTAGAAATGTTGGGTTTCCATGGCAGTAGTGATTTCAATACTTTGAATACGTTTTTTTTAGATTTTCTGATAACAGTATTCTGTTGAGTCTCAAATGTTGGTTTTTACTGGATTTGAGTAATGCATTTGTTAGAATGGTATTTGAATGATTTCAGTAATGTGAGTAATTTCATTTATGTAATTAGAGTTGTGTTTGCGTGGCATGGAGTAGTGGAGTTGTTGTTCTGTCGTCTATCGGAAGATATAAGTAGGACTTTTGTCGTTTTGCCACCGGTGGATATAGAGTAAAGTCGATCGGATGAGGAAATCATCCGGCTGACGTCACCGGTGGATATAGAGTAAAGTCGATCGGATGAAGAAATCATCCGGCTGACGTCACCGGTAGATGTAGGATGTATCTTGTATTTTGTGACCGGTGGATGTCGTGTGTTTAATCCACCGGATGATGTAGAAAGTCTTTTGTCGTTTAGTGACCGGTGGATGTCGTGTGTTTAATCCACCGGATGATGTAGAAAGTCTTTTGTCGTTTAGTGACCGGTGGATGTCGTGTGTTTAATCCACCGGATAATGTAGAAGGTCTTTTGTCGTTTAGTGACCAGTGGATGTCGCGTGTTAAATCCACCGGATGACGTAGCCGAAGTGTTGTCGTTTTGGTTACCGGAAGAGTCTTTTGTTTCTGCTTCAGCCGCTCCCGTAGACTTTGCTCAGCGGCAGATGCGTTTGACCCTTGCAACCTTTAAAGTATTTTGCCATTTAAACTCTATTTCTCTTGCCCGATTACTTTTAACATTTCAACCGATTATCCAAACATTATTATTTTTTTTTATGGTTTTGTTTAACTTTATTTTACTTAAATGATTTCCGCTGCAAGTCTTCAAATGTTTTGAGGTTTTAGAAAATGTCAAATTCTGACTTTTGAGCGAAGTTTAAAATTTAGTCCAAAGTTTCCTAGTTATGTTCAAGTTTATGAGTAACGAACCGGGTTCAGATAACTCTGGGCGTTACAAAAACTATTTCTAAGGACATATTATGGTTATGGTAAATACAATAAAATGACATAGCCACACATTCTACCAATTTATCATGCAATAAAGGTCCATTCAAATTTCCAAGCATTAGCTTTACCAAAGAATAAACATTATGCTTTTGACAATCATTTATAATGAAGCAATCATAAAAGGTTCTATTGTAAGTTCATTTTATAAAAAAAATATTATCAAGAAGATCATAATTATTATGCAAACAAGAAAAGTAAATGTAAAACAAATAAGTATAATCTAAATGCCAACCAATTTTAAAAAATCAAGGAAGTAAATGATTTGGAGGAATAAACAAGGGTGTTGTATCACTTAGAAATGTCCTAGGAAATTCATCCTTATAATTTAGCCTTAAAGTGATAGAGTGACTTAGGATTCTAAGATGATAGCTGCTTTTCCTAAGCCAAGAGAAAATATTGGAGAATTCTAATGCTTTTAATACACATTTAGCACTCTCGGTTTTAGTCAAAAAAGGGTCTACATAGACTTCATCCACTAAGTAGAGTCTTTATTGGTTGTAGGGAATCGGTATACATGCATACTTTTCATTTTGATCTACTTCATTGATGAGGGTCAAATGTCCATGATTTAGTGGTAAGTGGTCTTTCCTAGAGGCAACATGAAATGAATCAAGATAAATAGTATACTCAAGGTTTGGTAAAGTGTGGAGGCTCTCGATTTTGGCTTCTTCTCTTTGGGATTCAAGGTCCTCAATGGTTTCTACTTCTAGACAACTCTCAACCTCAAATAGAGAATCTTCAAATAACTCTTTAATTCCATAATCTTCATGAGAATCGGATTGGTTAAGGGTTTCTAGAGCAATCCCAAAAATTTTCACTTGAGCATTTTCCTTTTGCTCACAATAATCCTCTTTCTCCTAAAATATTGGGTTCTCCATAGGATAGATGATCTCTTCTGTCTTTTCTTCACTAAGGGAATCCTCAATTAACTCAAAGGAAGATTCCACTAGGGAGTTGGATGGTTCTAATATGGATGGGATGCGAGGGTTAGGCCGTGGGCTTTTCTCCTTTAAGGAGTAACTTGGAGCAAACCTAGTTTCTACTAAATTCCTCAATAATCTCCAAGTGACTACTTCATTCTTGCCTCCTAACCTACGTTTGTCCTTAAGATTTTCCCACCATAAATTAGCTAGACCGATTAGACAAGATGTGGCTATTTGAAATTTTTTTTTTTCGGAATAGCCATGTTCCTCAAACAATTCATCCATTTTTCCTAACCATGTAAGACATTCTGGGCCATTTGTGTAACCATCATAAGTAGGGAATGACACATCTAAGGACCACTCATTTACTTTGAGAATTCTAGGTTTAGACCTCTCATGCTCAGTTCTATCCCTAAAGTGTCCACTAGATTGAGTGCTTCTCGAGTTTTCTCCTCTCCTCCTAGGTGGAGTTTGAGTGAAACCATCAGAATCATTCCTCTTTAACCATTGGCTTATACTCTTAAGGTGATGGTCTACATCCATGCATTGTTGTCTAAGGTTTTGGACCTTTCCAACTAAGCCTCTAATTTGTCTTGGGAAGTTTGGCTCACCATTGCTCGGTTTCGGGACTTTGGTGGTGTGGTTTGTGTAGCCTCAGTTTTGGCTATATGATTTGCCAAAACTTAACATCTCTTTCCCACTTAAAACACAGCAATAAAATTCATGGAAATACTAAGCAAACTTCGAAACATGCATGCATAAGATAGAATTCAATTAAAGCAAAGAAAGTGGAAGTAACTTTTAGTAATGTACTTGATTTTACTAGAATTGGCAACTTTCAACTATGGTGTAAACCAACAAGTACCAATATTTCATGATGCAATGATATACCCAAAGTTAAGATGATATAACTTGTATGCCTCAATGTCCAAAATCAGCAAATAACAACATAAGCAAAAGATTAATTCTCGGTTAGCACAAAATGACACAAAACAACAATTAAAGAGCACTAAGATTAAAACACAGAATTATGCACAATTTTAATGTTCAATTGTAGCTCATTATCAACCAAATTAGATGCATTTGATAGCACTTGTAATCCTTATAACATAGGAGAATAATTTAGCAAAAATCGGTGCAAGAACATTGGTGCAACATCTTAGTAAATTTTAGATTGTGGCATGCTCTCGATTAATTCCGCTCCTAGTCTTCATTCATGTGATTTCTAAAGTTTTAGGAAGAAAATTTTTAATTAGGATTAAGTTGACCCTAGGTGTTAGGAAAGGTAAAGGTGGTGAACCTAACTAGAATTCCAACCTAAAAATTTCAAAATGCATTTTTTAGGGTCTAAATGATGTTGCTTTAGGATCCAAATGTGAGTGTCACAAGTGTAACGTATGACACCATTGTAGATCTTTTTGAGAGCTTCGATTTGCCGGGTGGCACATAAAAAACTGACACTCATAGTCAAAGTTTTGACTATTTTAAAGGAGAAAGGTCAAATTTCCTATCTACCAATTACCCTATACTTCACCAAGAACTGTTTAAACAAAGAATAAACAAACACTCAGCTCATTGACGAATTGAAGCTCACTCAGCAAAAAAAAAATGCAAAGGTTAACAGCCAGTACGTTTTTATTTTATTTTATTTAAAGTAAAAAGTGAACAAAACAAGAAGCATAAAAAAATATTCTCGATTTTGCATAAATCACCAACAATAGATTTAATCAAACAACAAACAACAGATTTAATCACGTTTCATTTTAAACATGTTCATTAGCAGCTCAAGAAATATTCTGGAATAAATTTTATGTAAAGGAATATGTTAGAATAACAAAGGAATATGCTGGAATATGCTGAAATATTAAAGGAATATGCTGGAATAAGAAAGGAATATGCTAGAATATCAAAGGAATATGATGAAATAACAAAGGAATATGCTGGAATATTAAAGGAATATGCTGGAATAACAATGGAATAGGCTGGAATAACAAAGGAATACGCTGGATTTTCAAAAACAAAATAATATCGATTTTAACTTTGAAACTTATCAGATTAACACTATTTCCGAAATTAAAATTTCGTCTTCCATCTATAACAAATTTGGATAAATGCTGAGAACATTAACACACAATAAGAAGCAATATTAAAGCACTACAAAATCGGATTAGAAACATTGAACAGATTCAAAATGCAGTTAAATATGGGTAAGAAAATACAAACTAATCGATTACCAGCCTTCGGGGAAAAACCATCAATGACTCTGATACCACATGACACGATTCCACTTTCGAATGGTTCGTGTTCTGCCTACAAATTGAATGAAAGAGGGAAGAAACAACAAGAACCAGCAACAAATCTGCTGGTCCAAAAATAACAGAAAATCCAGATGCGATTTGGGCGACCAAACGATAACAAAATGAAACGAAATTTTAAGGGTTTCTTAATGTGTGTTCAACAATATTTCCTTAAAGTTCCAGGTCCAGAAAATAAGAAAATGAAAAGTTATGTGAAGAATGCCAGATACTTTCCGATGAGCAATATTTTGTAAGCTCTCGGCATACAATCTTCCATGAAAGATTGGCAGCAAATGGAACAGGTTATGGCCACCTTCTTCGTGTATTCTACTCTAAAAAGAGAGGGAATAAGAGTGGAACGAAAGCTATTCAAGCAACCGTGGGCTTGAAAGCTCAAAGGAGAGAACTCATTCTCGGTTCTTGATCGAACTGAGCCTTACCGTGCACCGGTCTTCAACGCCGAACTCTTCAGCCAAAATTAGGTTATTCTTATATCATCAACAACCATTACAAGCACCAATAACCATGTATTTATAGACCTAAGGTGGGCTGATTGTTGGGTTAGGCTTGGGTTTACAAAAATGGTCCATTATGTGTGGCCAATGTTGGGCTTGTCTCCATTCTTTGGCCCAAGTTGGATTCTCTCCATTTTCTTTGCTTCAACCAACTTCCAACCACCATCTAACTTAACATACATCTAATCCTAATGCCTAAGGATGCATGCTTTAATAATTCTTTACAATAAGGCCATTGTTTTCCAAATTAAATACACAAAAATAACTAATAGAACACTCATAATATTCTATTACAATGAGTTGAATTTAGGGAAGAAAAATTTCCTCTTTATCTTTATGCTTCCAATCCAAGTCTTTAAATATTCAACTCCTACAAAATAAGAAGCAAATGTATTAATAAATTCGTCGTTGTCAATAAACGCACTTACCTTGAATGACGATGGGGCCTTGGGCACATCATTAATTGAATGTGGGGCCTCTGGAGCCAGCACGTCAGGAAGATCTTAATCGAGAAGTAGAAAGGGCGTCAAATGCTATCATTGTGGCAAGACAAGCCACATGAAAAAGGATTGCTGGAAACTGAAGAAAGAACAAGGCACAAGAGGTGCTAAAGAAAAAATGAAGAGTACGACCGGAGCTGTCTCTAAGGGTGAAGATATGATTGTACGCAAAGATGCTGTCAACCTTACGATGAATGAATCATGTTGGGTGGATGACTTTGGAGGATCTTACCATGTTACTTTGAAAATGGAGTATTTTTCATCTTACACGGGCGGTGATTTTGGCATTGTCAAAATGGGGAATAGTCACATTTCCAAAATAATTGGAAAAGGAGACATCTGTTGTAACACCCGGATTTTCGGGATTTTGTTAATAAATAATAAAATGATATTTTTGTAATTATGTCAAATCAAGTCAGTTTTGCAAAAAGAAAGCGTTATTACGATCCTAATAATTAATAAGGATTTTAAGAAAATTTTGAAAATTTTAGAAATTTAACGCTAATTTTACGAAAATTACGTTTATCGTAATATAAGAATACCTTGGTAAAAATAGTAAACGAGGTCCGTTTTGAGAACGGACAGTTTTGATAAATCCCAAATAATAAGTTGGACTTATTGGTGAAATAAGGAGATTTGGAGAAAACGAGTCGTTAGTTGATTAAGGAAACGAATGACGAAACAAATAGAAAGTCAAAGGAAGGGCAAAATGGTAATTTATCAAACCAAAATTATATTAAAAAGCACATTCTCTTCTTCTTCTCCACGCCATTTCTTCTCTTCCTGCGACTTCTCCTTCCCCTTTGGCGATCTACGGCGATCGCTCCTCTCCGACGTCCGTCCGTCCTCCGTTCGCCTTCCGTCCTTTACGTTTTCTCCTCCTCTCGCATCCCTAGGTATGAATCTATGATTTTAGAGCGTTAGTTTTCAATTTTCAGGCTGATTTAACGTTAGGGTTTCCGTTTAGGGTTTCGTCGAAAGTGCGAATTAGGGTTCAAAATTTATAAATTTACCGTAATTAAGGAAATAATGAACGTATTAGATGTTATTGGATGAATCTAATTGATTTAGGACAAATGTTAGATTTTGTGAAATTTCGAGATTTAAGGAAAAACTCGTAATTTGGGATTTGAGGTGCCGAGCGTGTATTGCTCGATGAAATAGCTCAATGAATTGGATTAAAGCTTTAGGAAATTTCTTTAGTTAAAGTTTTGTTAAATTTGGACGTTTAGTAGTTTAAATTAGTTTTAACGACGAATGTTGTGTTTTGCCTCAGACAAACAATGCTCGTGGACGGAGCTCGTGGTTCAGTGCGCACGTGGTAAGTTGTCGTGACTTACTCTGGCCGATTGACCTACACCGTACTTCGATGTCGTGTTGAGGATCTTAGTGTATTGTCTTTTTAAATTGTTTTGGATGGGTAGTTAGGTTAGTTGCTTTGTAGGTTATGTTTTATTCGTCTTGATGGTATGCATGATGATTGTTTATTTTATGCTTATAACTGTTCATGCATCATGTATTTTAACTAAGCATGAAAATGAATTTCCGCACGATATTTTTAGAAAACCGATGTGGCCCAAAAGGGGGCTATCGATCTATTGTGTGGACCGATTAAGGGTCTGACCAATACCACATCTCATGTAATGTAATAAAATACGTAATCTGTTATCTGGTCACGTGAGGTGAGGCTGAGGCACGGCTGTACGTGTTGTAAGCGTGTACCCCCCTCCTCTAGCTGGAAAGAGTAGTCCGACCGCTGGATGGGCTCTCTCCGGTTAGGGGGATGAGATCTCGGTGATATTCTGTCTGCCATGATCTGTACGTTATGCATGATTCCTGAACTCCATATGCACTGCACGCATCTGCATTTACGTAGAATTTACTGAGCCTTTAGCTCATAGTGTGTCTGTATGGTGTAGGTGACATAGAAGCAGGTAAGGACGACATTCCTTCGCTCGATGTACAGGATGGTTGACGAAGAGCGGCTGCGGTGGTGTGCATGGGCAGTCGACGCGTATTCTGACCTGTGGGGGAAATGGTTAGGTATTTTGAGAGTTTTGGGTGAACTGGGATTGTTGTGGATTAATGTAGAGTTGGAAACATTTTAGGATGTTTGGTTCTGCTAGTTGATAGGATGTGTTTTGAATTTCTAAACGTTTTGAAAATGTATTTTGTAAATGTTTGATTTTAGGGAAATGTTCGTTTTTTTTAAATACATCCACGCAGTTTGTTTTTACGAAAACGGGTTAAGTTTTAATTGGGTTTTGAGTCGTTTCGGTGGTTGATGAAGCGAGGAATGAGGAGGATTTGAATGGGTTATGTGGGACGTATGTTGATGAAATGGGGAAGGGTTTAGTATACAGGGAAGTAGGAGAAGAAAGCAGCACGCCTCTGGATTTCAAAATCCAGAGGCGTTGCCGATCGATCGCCTGGAGGGTGATCGATCGGTAACAAAAATGGCCATGCTCTGGAATTTCCAGAGCATGAGCCGAGCGATCGCCGTAGGGGCGATCGCTGGATGAAGAGGATCGCCAAAGGGCGATCATTCGCCCTTTGTTAGGGGCGAACATTCGCCCCTCTTGTTTTTAAGCTAGGCGATCGATCGCTTGTTTTGGGCGATCGATCGCCCCCCTCATTTTAAGGACAGACGTCCCATTTTGCCCTCCTCTGATTTTTATTTAGTTTTAATTGTTTTTAATAGTTTTAATTAATTGTTTTAAGTTTAATTTAAATGGTTTAACATCTTAGACTTCAACGATTTTAATTTCAATCCCGATTCCGATTTTAAAGTTTTATTCCCGCTCAAACATTAGGTTTAAAGTTTCTAAGTATAAAAAAAAAATTATGTATGGGAAATTGGGTACAGTACTAGGGTCGCTACATCTGTATCCAGACCAACATAAGATATGAGTTAGTTCTTAAAGATGTCAGGCATGTTCCAGATATTAGACTTAATTTAATATCAGTCGGTGCTCTTGATGAGGCTTGTTTCAAGATCAAATTTGCTGGCGGAAAATGGGAGCTCAGCAAAGGTTCGCTAATCACAGCGAAAGGGAACAAAGAGTCTAGCTTGTATGTGACGCAAGCGACTGTGGAGGAAGCATCAGTAAATGCTACACAAGATGACTCATCCATTGAGTTATGACACAAACAGCTTGGTCACATGAGCGAAGAGAGACTTCAATTGCTTGACAAAAGAAGTTGTTTGTTATATCTCAGAAATGAACCCCTGTCAAGTTGTGTTCATTGTTTGGCGGGAAAACAACATAGAGTTTCCTTTCAGAAGAATTTTGCATCAAGGAAGCCAGACGTGTTGGAAGTTGTTTACTTAGATATCTGTCGTCCCATGTCAACGAAAACGGTAGGAGGTGCTCAATACATGGTCACATTTATTGATGATCACTCAAGGAAAGTTTGGGCATATGCACTCAAGACCAAAGATGAGGTGTGTAACGTTTTCAAATAGTTTCATGCCTTCAAAAGAGCGAGAAACTAGAAAGAAGCAAAAATGCATTCACACTGACAATGGTGGTGAATATATGGGATCATTTGACGATTACTGCAAATTGCACGGGATCAGGCACGAAAGATCTGTTCCAAAGACTCCTCAACAAAATGGCGTTGCGGAAAGAATGAATCGAACTATTGTGGAGAAGATAAGGTGCATGCTATCATATTCAAAGCTTCCCAAAACATTCTGGGGAGAAGCGATGAATACCGCAGTAAATGCCATTAACTTGTCTCCGTCAACACCACTAAGTGGAGAAGTGCCAAACAGACTATGGATAGGGAATGACGTCTCGTATAAACATCTAAAGATATTTGGATGCAGAGCATTCGTTCATATTCCTAAAGATGAGAGGTCCAAGCTAGATAGTAAAGCTAAGGAATGCATATTTCTCGGATACAGAAGTGATGCATTCAGATACAGGCTTTGGGGTTTGGTTGACAAAAAGATTGTCAAAAGCTGAGATGCTGTCTTCTTTGAAGACCAGACCATTGAAGACAAAAATAAATAAATGGAGATCACTAAAGAGCATCCAATAAGAGTTGGTCTGGAGAAATCAACTTTAGACGGGGGAGATGCTGTAGAATCTAGTGATCATGCAGCTGATGATGTTAACCAAAGAGAAATAGAGATTTTTCATGAATCATTTGCAGAACCAGAGTTAAGGAGGTCAACAAGAGATCGTTGACCATCGAGAAAATACTCTGTGAAAGAGTATGTGATGATCAGTGACGGCGATGAACCTGAGTGTTATAAGGAAGCTATGGAGCATCAACAAAAGAAGAACTAGTTGGATGCGATGCAATAAAAGATGAAATCATTGCATGAGAACCATACTTATGAGTTGGTTCAGCTTCCAAATGGGAGCAAGACACTCAAGAACAAATAGGTATACAGACTCAAAGACGAAAATTCACAACCAAAGTATAAAGCACGACTGGTCGTAAAAGGCTTAGGACAGAAGAAGGAGGTTGACTTTGAGAAAAAAATTTCACCGGTAGTGAAAATGTCATCCATACGAGTGGTACTTGGATTAGCCTCAAGTCTTGATTTGGAGATCGAGCAACTCGATGTGAAGACTGCCTTCTTGCATGGTGAATTAGAAGAAGAGATTTACGTGGATCAACCAAAAGCATTCATTGTCAAGGGAAAGGAATATCTGGTGTGTAAATTGAAGAAGAGTCTGTATGGATTAAAGCAAGCCCCAAGAAAATGGTACAAGAAGTTTGATTTCTTTATGGGAAATCAAGGATACAAGAAAACTTCCTCAGACCATTGTGTGTTCGTGAAAAAGTTCATGGATGGTACATTTATAATTCTTCTACTTTATGTCGACGACATGCTGATTGTGGGCCCAGACAGAGAAAAGATTGTTAAGTTAAAGAATGAACTTAACAAGTTTTTTGCCATGAAAGACTTAGGACCGACGAAACAAATGCTTGGGATGAGAATCACTCGTGATAAGAAGAATGGAAAATTATGGCTATCACAGGAGAAATATATCCAGAAAGTTCTCAGCCGATTCTATATGGAAAAGGCGAAGCCGGTTAGTACTCCTCTTGCTAAACATTTCAAGCTTACTTCCAAATAAAGTCCTTTCACTGAAGAAGGAAAAACAGAAATGCAGATAATTCCATATGCCTCAGCAGTTGGCAGCTTGATGTATGTCATGGTTTGTACGAGACCTAATATTCCACATTCTGTTGGAGTAGTCAGTCAATTTTTAACAAATCCAAGTAGAGAGCATTGGAATGCGGTGAAGTGGAGACATTGATTCCAGAAAATCAACATCAGGGTATTTAGTTACTTTTGGAGGGGAGCTGTGTCATGGCAATCTAAGCGACAAGGTTCAGTTGCATTGTCTACGACAGAAGCTGAGTTTATGGCGGCTATAGAAGCCTGTAAAGAAATTTTGTGGATGCAAAAATTTCTGACGGAATTGGGTCATAAACAAGATAAGTATATTTTGTATTGCGACAGTCAAAGTGTTATTCATTTGAGCAAGAACCCGATCTTTCATTCGAAGTCAAAACACATAGATATCAGGTATCATTGGATACGAGAAGTGCTAGACAGCAAGCAAGTATATCTTGAGAAGATTCACATGGATGATAATGGGTCAGACATGATGACAAAGATCTTGCAAAAAAATAAGCACGAATTCTGTATATGTAACAACCCGGTCAGGGCCGTCACGGCCTAACCATAACCTAGTCCCCACTCAACCTTCCATACTCCAGAAAAACTATATTTATTGTTAGTTAGTATATAGATTTATTTATTTATTTTTTTTTTACTCTCATTAACTCTCATGAAACCAATTAATAAACATATTTTAAAATCAACTAAAGCTATTAAATAAAAGTGAGGGTAAAATCGTGAAACAGAAAGGTTTGAGGAGGGGCGATCGATCTCTATGTTTTATAGAGATCGGTCGCTGGCATTAAAAGAGAAGGGCGATCGATCTCTATAAAACATAGAGATCGATCGCTGCCTTCTTATTTCTTCATGGCGATTGATCTCTATAAAACATAGAGATCAATCGCTATGCTTTAACAGCAAGGGCGATCGATCTCTATGTTTCATAGAGATCGATCGCTAATGCTAGGCTGCGATCCTTCTCTTCTTCTCTTCTGTTTTTACTTAGCTATTGCTCTGTAATTTACACATTCCAGAGAGTAAAGACTTTACGAGATTTCTCCCTGGGATCTGTAGAGGCAAAACGCTTTATGCAATTGCTCTCTGAAATCACAGATTCCAGAGAGCAACTACAAACTTCGTTTTCCCATCCCTGCACCTTAAACACTTCAATTTAACACACATAACATTCTAACCCTTTTAAAACCACTCGATCATCTAATTCAAAACATAACAGAGACTTCATAAAAAAAAGGGCGTGGGTAGCCTTAAAACAGAAACAATCCCACAGTTCACAATATCTAAATCATCAAACAAAATACTTACAAATCATCCAGTTAAAATGACTCCAAATCTAAGTTCATCCACCTACGATCCAAAATATCCAATTCATCTAACAACCTACAATTTCATCATTCTCTCTACCCATAATCCACTATACATCATATCCCCAAAACATACAGAGTCCGTACGCGAGTCGTCATGCCAAACCAAAACACGCCTCGCCGCCACGATCCTCTCCCAACGACCATCTAGACATTTTCATCCTGAGGAAGATCCCCACCTTCAATATCGTCACCTACATCATACGATAATTACATTAAGCCTAATGCTTAGTAAGAGAGTACACTAAACATAACAATTCATATATGCATGACATTTATAAAACGTGTTCGTTTTCGTTTTCGTTTTCATTAACTTTAAACATTCGTCTATATCATAGACCATTTCCTTGCCCTGTCAGAACCATGCCTTGCCCCGTCAGAACCATGCCTTGCCCCGTCAGAACCATATCATATTCCATTAGAACACATATCACTTCTCATCAACATTTATCATTATTCAGTTTAACATTTGTAAAACATTCATGTAAACAGTTCGTATGCACATTTTGGAAAACATGATGCATGAGGACAAACGATCACGTAAGGAAATCATCAAAGACACGTTCTTAGACTTCTATAGCCCGTAGGCGGATAAACACGTAGTAAGACCGATCACTCATCCTAAGTACCCGACACACTAGAAACCCCTTTCAACCAAATGAACTAAACCATCAGGAACATACAATTTCTATATCGCTACGACGTAGGGCCTTAGGGGCCGGAAACCTAATACTCACTTACCTGGCGTCCTAGAAATGCCGAGCACCGTCCGTTGAGCTTGGTTTCCTAAGACATTTAACGAAACATCATTAATATAAACCCTCAAACACCAAATCTATACCATTCAACGTCTCAAGTTAGAACAAATTTCTTCTAAAGCTCTAATTCTCTTCAATGACCATAAATACATCAATTTCGGGCATTACTTTAGTTAAACTATCAATTTCTCCTAAAACCGACAAATTTCTCAATAAAACCCTAATTCGAAGATAACCCTAAATCGAGAATAAACACTTAGGGTAGTAAAGTCTCACCTAGAACGTTGTTCTGCCGAAGAAATGGGAAGAGAAAACTAGAAGAACAGTCGATGGCTGAGGGGAGCAGTGGCGGAGAATGGAAATCGCCAGAGAGGGAGAAAAGAAGGGGTCCGCGTTCTGGAGTGAAGGAATGAGAGAAAGAGAGGGTTTTTAGCCTTTTATTAAATTTGATTAAAAAAATTACCTAATTGCCCTTAAGTAAATTTCTTAACTTAACTCGTCATTTCGTCTATCGATTTGGTTTCTCCAAAATTCCCTTATTTCTCCAAATATTCCTATTAAATTCTAGGGTCCTAACGAAACTTCCCGTTCGCAAATCGGACTTAATTCACTATTTCCACGAATTTTAACTCTATAATGCTTTAAATATCTAATACTTAAAACCTAAAATTCGTAATTTCTAAAACGAAATTTCTCGGGCGTTACATGTATAGGCTCAACAGGATTTGAGATATCTCATCATAAGTCGGGAGATGGGAGTTTGTGGGGTCTTTCCTTAATGATGGGGGACCCACATCATTTAATAAAGAAGACAATTTCAATTTTACTTCTGCACGTCATAAATGAAATGCAGAAGAAAAATTGAAACTTTCTTCTGCATGATGTGTGATGTTTTGTCCTTTTATGAAATTTTTTTCTATAAATAGATAATTTCCAAATGAAAGAAACTTCATCCAGAAAAATGTAGATCCTAAGTGGATCTGAAGAGAAGTGAAATCTTCTATTCAAGAGAGACGGAGAAAATCACTTTTAAGTGAAGAGGAAGAGAAATATAGTGAGGATTATTTTGGAGGGAGAGAAAAGAAAGAGTTTGAGAAAAAAATAGGTGTGGTGCTTTTGTGCACAGTGAGAATTCTAAGAGTGGTGATTTCTCTTAGTGAATATTTTCTAGGATATTCGATATCTAGAAAAATATTGTAAATCTTATTTTTCATAGTGAGATCTTTCTGGACTCAGTCACCCGAGGTTTTTTCCCGATTTGGGTTTCCACGTAAAATTCTCGGTGTTCATTTTAGCTATTATTTCTCTTACTTCTTAGCCGTTATAATTTTACGGTAGTGGAAAAATATTCCTGGTATTTTTCGGATCGCATCTATTATCGTTTCTCATACCGTTTATTTAAATGGGGTTCCCGTCGAATTTATTTATTATTTTTCCCAACACCTCCTTCCCAAAGAGATCTATAAAGAGCAAGAGTACCAGCTCCGCCATTCCGAACAACAGCAATCTGCCTTTAGCTCTCTTCCTCACCGCCCTCCAACTCATTGAGTTTCAATTTCATTCCTCTCTGTTTGTAATGTCGTCAGTGTCTGATAGAGCATCTTCTCTGGTGCGTGCAGAAACTCATCACAAAAGTACCAACCTTTGGATTGGACAACCTATTTTGACAGAGAAGATGATGTTTGCATTCCTAGCACAAATGATGTTAGGTTTTTGAGTGTTAGTCGCCTGGTTTTCCAATGGGTCACGTCACGAGAGATTATTCTGTAATAATCTACTCTCTTATCGTTTCAGGTCTTTCATGTATATACAGCCGGATCAGAACCAGTTGTTTTTTGTCTCCATGGAGGTGGCTACGCTGGGTAATCACTATTTCTTCTGTTTAATTCCAAGTTCAGGTTTTTCATCTATATGATTCCAACTTTTCGATATTACCTTCGTTTGCCCAGTTGTTAGATCTCTTCATCAGTATTGAGCTCAAGCTTTTTAAATTTCAAAATAGCTGTTGCTGTAGCGAATGCAAGAAAGTTACTGTTGACATAATTGTGTTATCTTTGAATTGGTCGGGCACCATGTTCTTGCTTTTTACGCCATTGTTTTGCCACTACTCTTGTGCTTATTGTCAGGCATTCAGCTAAATGGCGGAGCTGGTGCTCTTGCTCTTCAGAGATCTCTTCGGGAAGAGGGTTGAGGTTAGAAGACGGTTCCATTATATTGCTACTGTCACAAATTCAACGATGGAGGAGAATGAACAAAACTTTTCCATGATGAAAAAATCATGCTCTAAGTGAGACATCCTAACTAAAGAAATAGAGATTGCTCATTAACACTTGAAATGCAAAAAATATACATAAAGAGATTTATATAGATAGAGTAAACAAACATAATCATCAAAGACTAAAATACCCTCAGGACATTAATTATAATAATAATATATGCTAACATCTCCCCGCAAACTCACGATGCGATAGCTATAAGCATTGAGAGTTTGTTAGACAAAAAACAGAATCGCGAAGCGAAGTGTGCATTGTTAAATAAATCAACAATCTGCAGAGAAGAAGAGACAAAAGGCAAAGTGATGGTGTCAAGCTGAAGATGATGGCGGGTGACATAACAATCAATCTCAATATGCTTGGTTCGCTCATGAAAAACTGAATCACGTGCAATTTAAATAGCACTCTGATTGTCACAATGTAGCAGAGTAGGATGACGAAGATAAACACCCATATCCGCAAACAACCAACGTAACCAATATTTTCACAAGTAGTCGAGGCCAAGACACGAGACTCACCTTCAGGAGAAGACCGAGAAATAATATCTTGTTTTTTACTTTTCCACAAAAAAAGTGAATCACCGAGGAAAATACAGAATCCAGTGGTGGACTTGCGATCGGTAGGATCACCAGCCCAATCAGCATCGGAGTATGCACATAGTTCGAGAGATGACATAGAAGGGAACAAGAGACTATGAAACTGAGTGCCTAGAAGGTACCTGAGAATACGAAGAACAGAAACCCAATGAACTTTCGTAGGAGCAGTAACAAACTGACTAACCACGTGAACAACATTCATAATATCTGGACGAGTCACAGTAAGATAAATCAAACTGCCAACAACAGTACGATATAAACCGGGATCCGACAAAGGAATACCATCCGACAGAGAGTACCGAGCATTAGTTTCAAGAGGAGTATCAACAATCCTGTTGTCAGTGAGACATGCACGCTCAAACAGATCAGATATATACTTTGACTAGGATAAGAGATAACCTTTTGGAGAATAAGGGACCTCAATGCCTAGAAAGTAACATAGCAAACCTAAGTCTTTCATAGCAAAACAACTGGTCAACTTAGACTTTAAAGATTCAATCCCACCACAATCATCACCAGTAATAATCATGTCATCAACATACAAGGACAACAGAATACGACCTGCACTCGTATGCCTAACAAACAATGTGGAATCATGATGACTAGGACGAAAACCAAGCGAAGTGATTATTGTGGAGAACTTCTCAAACCAAGCACGAGATGCTTGTTTGAGACCATAGAAAGCCTTACGAAGCCGACAAACTTCACCGGATTTGTGGGCGACACCAGAAGGGGGCATCATATAGACTTCTTCATGAAGATTACCATTCAAGAAAGCATTCTCGATATCCATTTGAGATATTCTCTATCGACAAACAGAGGAAACCACAATCATAGTGCGAACAATCGTTATCTTTGTAACAGGGGCAAATGTTTCTTCATAATCCAGGTCATACTCCTGAGAGTAGCCTTTAGCAACAAATCGAGCTTTGTATCGTTCAATGGATCCATTATACTTAGTTTTAATCTTGTAAACCCTACGAGAACCAATTGTATATTTTTCGGATGGCAACGGTACCAAATATGCTCAATTCAACGTAAACCTCATTTTCAAAATTTTACGTTTTAATATTTCATTAAAATTGGAAATAAATAATTTTCACAATTCATTATCCAATTTGCATAAAAACGATATCAATTAATTACTTCAATCCATCCAATCTCAACCAATCATAATAGTTTCTAAACCTATCCAGAACCAAGACAGAAATTTAAACTATCTCCACCTAATAATGCAATAAAGCCTAAACTAACTATTTGTTGTGCAAAATATTTCGCAAGTATACGTGTCGCAACAAGTAATAAAGTGATAAAATAGAGTGTCGAACCAACAAGGTGTAGTGTCCCTAAGACTGTACCCAATTTCTCGTACATATTTTTCATTTCCTTTTTATACTTAGCGTTTATGCGGAAAACAATTTGAAAACAATTTAAAATTAATTTAATAAAACATTTAAAACTATTAAAACTATTATATAAAACTACAATTAAAACAATTTATAAATAAACAAAAGGGAGGGCAGAATTGTCATTCTGCCGCGAAGGAAGAGCGGCGATCGATCGCTGAGGCTAGCAGCGATCGATCGCTAGTCTCAGCAGCGATCGATCGCTGCATTGACAACAGGGAGGCGCGAAGTCGCCCCTCACACCCGCGCCCGATCGCCTACCTCCACTCCTTCTTTCTCTATAATTTAACATACAATACACTGCTCTCTGGAATCCGATTCCAGAGAGCTTTTCTCCTTCATTTCTCATCCCCTGCTCATATCCACTTCTATACATTTTCTCCTTAAACTCTAACATAATCTCATTCATTCCACATTTTATCCCTCCCAATTAAACGACCTAAATGCACGTTAAACTTTTGTAAAAACAAACTGCGTGGTTACGTTTAAAAATTGACAATCCCTCATGTTTTAAATTACCACACAATTCCAACGAAAACTTTACAAAAGCAATTTATAAAATAGGTTTCCAAAAACATTTTAAAACCTATCAACTATCCAGAACCAAGCACTCTAAAATGTTCGAACTTTATACATATCCCTCAAAATAGCCCAACACCCTCAAAACACGTACATATGTCCCCACGGGTCGGTTAAGCATCGACTGCGCAACACACCATCGCAAGCCATCCTCCGTCAACTGCATCATTCCTCAGGTGGAGGGATCTCGTCCTCACCTATATCGAGGTCACCTACACCATACAGACACACTATGAGATAAAATCTCAGTAAGCTCTACGTAAATGCCTATGCATGATCATGTATGCTCAATGCTATGAAAACAGTCCATGTCAGTTCATATATCAGTACGTGTCAGTCTATGGTTATCGGAAATGCTCGACAGATGGATAGGGCACGTCCAGCGGTTAGACAGCCCACACCATCTGAAGGGAGGGAAACCCGCTCACCACGGAACGCCAGGTCTGAACCTCATCCTCGATAACTCCATGTCATGGTTGTTTATTATGATACTTTACTTGCCTTTACATGCATGTTCTTTTCATGAAATCCGTGCGTAAATTCATTTTCATGATGTTTTAAAACCATGATGCGTGAACAGTTCAATATAACATAAAGTAAACAATCACATGTGTACCATCAAGACGATAAACAAACACATATGTACCATCAAGACGATAAACAAACAATGTATAAAAACAACTAATCCTAACTACCCAAACCAAAACGATTTAAACAAACAAATCCTCAAGGTTCCTCGAGACAACTTCGACGTACGGTGTAGGCCAATCGGCCAGAGAAAATCACGAGAACTTACCTCGTGTCCAAAGCAGCTCAAGCTCCGTCCACGAGCGTTGTTTGTCTGAAGCAAAACACAACGATTATCAATACCACGCGTTTAAACTTCTAATCGTCCGAATTCAACAAAACCTTAACTAAGGAAATTTCCTAAAGCTTTATCTTAACTAATCGAAGTATTTAAACAACGATTAACGCTCGATAGTTTAAAATCACAATTAACGAGTTTTTCCTAAAAACCCGAAAATCCTTCAATTTTAACGTTTCTCACAAATCACTCTAACTTTGTCCAATAACGTTCAATACGTCCTTTACATCATCAATCACAATAAACCTATTAATTTCGGACCCTAAATCACATTTTCAACGATAATCTAAACGAAACCCTAATCGTATAACTTTTTAAAAATTGAAAACTAACGCTCTAAAACTATAGATTCATACCTAGAGTGTCGATTGGAGGAGAAAACGCAAAGAACGGAAGACGAACGGAGGAAAAATCAGAGATCGGAAAGGAGAAAACGCTGCGGGCAGAGAGGAATCGCGAAGGAAGAAAAGGAGAAAAAATGGTTCTGGCGTTTTTCGTGAAGGAAGAAAGGGTTTTGATGTTTTTAAAAAAATTTGATTTGCAAAATTACCATTTTGCCCTTAGTACATATTTTATATTTGTTTCGTCCTTTGTTTCGTGAATCGGCTAACTGTTCGGTTTCTCCAAATTTCCTTATTTCACCAACAGGTCCAACTTATTATTTGAGATTTATTAAATTTGTCCGTTCGTAAATCGGACCTCGTTTACTATTTTTACTAAAACGTCCTTTATATTACGAGAAACTTAATTACTCGAAATATAGCGTTACTGCTCCGAAAATTCTCTTAAATTCCTTAAAATTCCTATTAATAATTATGATTCTAATGACGCTTTTTTTTTTTGTAAAATGGACTTGATTTGATATATTTACAAAAATGCCATCATATACATTAAAATAATAATATCCCGTAAAGCCGGGTATTACATTCCACCCACCTTATTTAGAATTTTGTCCACAAAATTTAATTACACAAACAGCTCAGGATATCTAGACATCATATCCTGCTGTCTCTCCCAGGTAGCTTCTTCCATCTCGTGGTTCCGCCATAAAACTTTAACTAGCGGAATTTCCTTGTTGCACAATACCTTGATGGAAGACTCCAAAATACGTATAGGCCTCTCCTCATAAGTCATGGTAGGCTGTACCTCGATCTCTGTTGCTTCCACAGCATGTGATGGATCACGCAAACACTTCCGAAGCATGGACACATGAAATACGTCGTGGATACTCTCCATAGAAGCCGAAAGCTCTAATCTGTACGCCATCTTCCCGATCCTCTTCAGAATAGGAAAGGGCCCCACATATCGAGGGTTTAACTTGCCCCTCCTTCCGAATCTCATGACGCCTTTAAACGGAGAAACTTTAAGGTAAACCTCATCACCTTCTTCGAACTCTAGCTCTCTCTGTCTCGTGTCTGCATAGCTCTTCTGTCTGCTCTGAGCCACCTTAATACGCTGTTGGATAATGGCAATCTTCTCTGCCATTTGCTGTAGAATCTCTGGACCAACGATGCTGGCCTCACCAACCTCGTCCCAATACAACGGAGACCTACACTTCTGACCATACAACACCTCATACGGAGTCATGCCAATCGTAGCCTGGAAGCTGTTGTTGTACGAGAACTCAATCAGAGGCAAATATCGGCTCCACGAGCCCTGAAGCTCCAGCACACAAGCTCTGAGCATATCCTCAAGAATCTGATTCGTCCTCTCTGTCTGACCATCAGTCTGAGGATGAAATGCTGTGCTGAAATTAAGCTGAGTCCCTGTTGTGCAAAATATTTCGCAAGTGTACGAGTCGTAACAAGTAATATAGTGATAAAATAGAGTGTCGAACCCACGAGGACTTGTAATTAATAATCGAAATAACTAATCTTAATTCTAAATTGAACACACGTTTTATGATTTTCAAAGATTGAAATTAAAATAAACAACTAAAATAATTAAAACAATAAAAATAAACTAAATTAAAATAGCAAAACAAATAAACTGAGATTAAATCAAATTAATAAAAACCTAGGTACCACGATTTCACCAAGACAATGTTTATTTCAGTCTTTCGCAAATATATTCATAAATATTTTTCCTATGTTGATGATCGATTTCACTAAATTCTAATACAATCTCTCTCGAGCATTGCGTAGTTTATCTGATTAATGGGTTATCACTTCTCAGTCTCAAATCCTACATTAATCAAATACAAATAAATCAAGAAATCACAGTGATCACACAAATACCGTAACTATCTCTAGCCTACGCATATTCATGACATTAATTTCAGTGCACGGGTATTTATCACCTCTCAGTCTCAAAACACCCCAAAAATCAAGTAAAGATTGGCCAGAAATTTACAGGCTTTACGAACAGAAATTAAATGCGTCAACAATATTGGAAGGAATAC
The DNA here is from genome assembly GCA_022432975.1 of Begonia masoniana. Classification (NCBI taxonomy): domain Eukaryota; kingdom Viridiplantae; phylum Streptophyta; class Magnoliopsida; order Cucurbitales; family Begoniaceae; genus Begonia; species Begonia masoniana. Next base: position 4,110,768 of record CM039503.1, on the reverse strand, counting down.
TCAATAATTATAATTAAACGAAGAACGTAAAATAAACAACGTCCGGCTACATCGTAGTCCTAGTAGAAGAGTTAGTTCATGCTAGAATGAAAATAAACTAAAATAATAATAATGATTTTTATGATTTTCATAAATAAAAATTAAAGAAAAGAGAAAGAAAATTATTCTGTAAGGTTAAAACTTCTCTTCGCTGCTGTTTTGCAAAGCCAGAATCGCCGCTCGCCGGAAACAGAGTCGCTGCTCGCCGGAATCGTCACCTCCTGCTCGCCGGAATCCTCTGCTGCGCTCCAGGATACGCCGAACCAGAATCGCCCAAGGCTCTCGCTAAATCGTTGACTCTCGCTGCTCGAATCGCCGGATCTTTTCTGCCCAAATCGCCGAAGTCTTCACCTCGGCCGAAGCTCTGCGAATCGCAGATTCTCCAGCTGTTTCTTGCTCTCAAAGTCGCCGCGCAGAATCGCTCTTGGCTCTCAAAGTCGCCGACTCCCTGTTTAGGTTATATCTCTTCTCTTTTTTATTGATCTGTGGTTGAGATTCTCTGATTTCTTACCTTAACGGATCAGATCAGATGCAGCATCCTTTCCAAAATTGCTCAAAACCGAATCGCTGTTTCTTTCCAAAATCACTCAAAACCGAATCGCTGCTCCAGGTTTTTATTTCTTTTTCCTTTAATCAATCAATGGATGAGATGCAAGGATTTCTGGGATTAACGGTTTAGATCAGAATAGGATTACTTTCCAAAAGTGCTGGCTATCGATCACTGAAATTGAGCGCTCATTCGCTGCTTCTTTGTTTTCCTTCAGCCAGTCATCGCGCCGATCGTTTAATTTGCATCAGATTTTTATTCTTTTGAGCTGAACAATCGCCCAATTCGAGCTATCGTTCGGCATGCTCTCTGGTTCGTGCATAATCTCTTAATAAGTCTTCTCTTCTGCTGATCAATCGCCTTAGATGCGCGATCATTCAGCAAGTGTTCCGTTTCTCTAGTTGATTTTTAGCTTCTTTCATTCCTCTTTCAGCATTTGTTTGTTTTATTTTCTTTCTTCCACCTGTTCGGGATGATTTGTCTGCACACTTACAAAATACATCAAATACTTTCACACACTTGAGAATAAACTTATCAAATCAAGTGTAAAAAGTATAGATAAGTGTGTAAATTACACACTTATCACACCCCCAAACTTGAATGAAAGCTTGTCCTCAAGCGAACAAACATGTAATTCAGTTAAAACAAAGAGACAGTCTCAATCAAATATAAAATGCTCAACATAATATAATAGTCAAACAATCTGAATCAAGGTTTTTGGTAAATCGTCTCAGCTTGAAAAATTCATACTAAAAACAACTAGTTTACACTTTGCAAAAGAAATAATTCATAGTAGCACATTGAAAATAGTTTACATAGAAATCTTCGTGTGTGTGTGCGTTCATTCTTATCTTCCTCTCATTGTCGGTTCAACTAATGTAGCTACAGGTAAGGGATACATTCTTATTTCACTCGGGATCGCTCCAGTCACTCTAATCATTCACTAGTCTTGCCCACTATCCAACTAATAGCAAATATCCATAAATCAAAAACAAAAGTCAATAGGTCTTCACAAGTTTGTAATGAAAGGCCGGGTTGAGAGGTAGGAATTGTATGAATTCAAGCGAATACCTAGAGCACCAATCATTCTTCTTATTTCATCCAATCAAAAATTTCTTCCATTCACTTACTTACTTATTGAATTCGCTCAAACTTTCTTTTATTTGTTCACCCCCAAACTTGATTCATTCAATATCACCCAACTCAACTCCTTTGTCATTATTACAAAACAAAATCAATACAAACATAATACTCACAGAAAATAAAAAATCTAGAATGAAAACTAAACTGTTCAAACTTGCTTTTCCTTTCTTTTTTTTTCTTTTTTTTTTTTTTTTTTTTTTTTCAATTGACAAATAACGTAAACACAACGACATAATGTTCTAAAACGAAACAGATGACAAAGGAGTTGCTCTTGATTTTCACCATTTCCTCCAACTTTCCCTTAATTTAGATCAATATCCTCGTGCTCAATAAATAAGGTAAGATAAATATATAAGGCTAGGCTAATTTTTGGTGACAAATGAATTGTAAATAATAGGCTCAAAAGGGTGACTATGGGTGTCATTAAATGACACAACAAGGTAGGCTCAGAAAGCTCAAACGGTTCAAAGATGGCCTAAATCATTCTCTTATTTCTGAAAAATTTCAATTGCATTCGTGAATAATGGGCAAAACTAAGAAAGATTTTCCTCTCAATATCTCACTATCAATGGTTTTGACTGGAGTTACACTCCCTTACCGTGTTTCTTCTCGTGCCTCCCTCACTGTGTTTGGGTTTCACTCTTTGTAAACTACACAAATATCACCAACAAATAGAATCAAAACAAGAAATAAAACGTGTTCAGATTTTGAAGATAACTATGTAACATATAATCAATGCAAACTAAAACAAATCACTCTTTTACTCAGCATATCTCAAGGAGTTGAAAGCATGAACTAATCAATTAAATCATCATCGACACCTCAACCAAGATTTCAGATTGTAATACCAAAATATATCAAAGTGCAAGTACGCTAAAATCACCCCCAAACTTAAAATAGACATTGTCCTCAATGTATCAAAAATATAGGGTAAAAGTCGCGTACCTCATAATATCTTGAGCTGGTCGTGGAGTTTCGGTCGAAGGAGTAATCGAGCAGAAGAACTTTTTTTTTTTTTTTTTTTTTTTTTTTTCAATTGACAAATAACGTAAACACAACGACATAATGTTCTAAACGAAACAGATGACAAAGGAGTTGCTCTTGATTTTCACCATTTCCTCCAACTTTCCCTTAATTTAGATCAATATCCTCGTGCTCAATAAATAAGGTAAGATAAATATATAAGGCTAGGCTAATTTTTGGTGACAAATGAATTGTAAATAATAGGCTCAAAAGGGTGACTATGGGTGTCATTAAATGACACAACAAGGTAGGCTCAGAAAGCTCAAACGGTTCAAAGATGGCCTAAATCATTCTCTTATTTCTGAAAAATTTCAATTGCATTCGTGAATAATGGGCAAAACTAAGAAAGATTTTCCTCTCAATATCCTCACTATCAATGGTTTTGACTGGAGTTACACTCCCTTACCGTGTTTCTTCTCGTTCACTCCCTCACTGTGTTTGGGTTTCACTCTTTGTAAACTACACAAATATCACCAACAAATAGAATCAAACAAGAATAAAACGTGTTCAGATTTTTGAAGATAACTATGTAACATATAATCAATGCAAACTAAAACAAATCACTCTTTTACTCAGCATATCTCAAGGAGTTGAAAGCATGAACTAATCAATTAAATCATCATCGACACCTCAACCAAGATTTCAGATTGTAATACCAAAATATATCAAAGTGCTAAGATACGCTAAAATCACCCCCAAACTTAAAATAGACATTGTCCTCAATGTATCAAAAAATATAGGGTAAAAGTCGCGTACCTCATAATATCTTGAGCTGGTCGTGGAGTTTCGGTCGAAGGAGTAATCGAGCAGAAGAACTTTTTTTTTTTTTTTTTTTTAACTAAATAAATTAAAATGACAAAAAGAATTTAAGAATGAAGAAAACTGAATCGGACCCTATTTAAAAGAAGAAAAAATAAATAAAATAAAAGAAGAAAAATAAATAAAAAGAAAATAAAGTAAGAAACTAAATAAAACTAAAAATAACCGTAAGAGAAAAAAAATAAAATAAAATAAAGTAAAATAAAATACAAATAAAAATAAAAATAAAGGAAGAAATTATTATTATTATTATTTTAACATGAAATAAATAAAATGATAACAAGGAAATAAAATGACTTAATCGAAACCTATTTAAAGAAATAAAAAAAATAAAAATAAAAATAAAAGAAGTGAAATAAAGTAAAAAGAGAAAATAAAATGAAATAAGAAACTAAAACATAAAAATAAATGAAAATACAATGAAAACGAAAACGAAATAAAAAGGAAAACGAAACTACAATTAAGTAAAACGAAAATGAAAATAACAAAAACAAAAATAACAGAAATAAAAATAAAGAAAAATGAATAAAAGAAAATAAATAACTAATGGGTTACCTCCCACCGAGTGCGTGTTTTAACGTCGTCAGCTTGACGATATGCTGCGTTATGTTGGGTCAAGATATATAATGGAATTTGCATTTTTAACTGTACCGCCCTAATATGGTAACTCTTGTTGCCCATGTACTAACTTGTAATTCGCCAGATGCTTTGCGTAATCGGGTGGTTTCTTAATAGATGGTGTGACCTGTAATGTCGACTCCCACGAATTTTTAACGTACTGCTTCCCATTATGCTCAAGAGAGTCGCTTAGTTGACGTGAGGCTTCCATTGTAACAGTGTTAGGGAGTTCCACCCGAAATATGTCAGCGCTAGATATTGGGTACTCCATTGACTTATACACCTTGAATGTCACCTCTTCATCCTGTACTTGCAATTTGAGCTCCCCCTTTCTAAGATCAATGACAGCACCACCTGTAGCTAAGAATGGTCGCCCTAATATTATCGGCACATTTTGATCTTCTTCCATGTCAAGCACAATAAAATCGGCAGGGAATATAAATTTGTCGACCTTTACGAGCACATCTTCAATGATTCCCCTCGGGTGTTTAATAGAACGATCGGCCATTAATAATGTAACCTCTGTCGGCTTTGCTTCACCTAAATTGAGTTTTCGGAATATAGACAAAGGCATCAAATTAATGCTCGCCCCCAAATCGCATAGTGCCCTGGTAGATACAGAACTGCCAATCTCGCACGGTATAGTAAAACTTCCCGGATCTTTTAATTTTTGAGGTAGCTTTTTCTGAATAATAGCACTGCATTCTTCTGTAAGAGCTATAAAACCACACTCCTCTATTTTGCGCTTGTGGGAAAGAATATCTTTCAAAAATTTAGCATAACGTGGCATTTGTTCCAAAGCTTCGGCAAACGGAATATTAATGTGGAGCTTCTTGAAGACTTCAAGGAATTGAGAGAATTGCTTGTCAAGCTTCACATTTTTCAATCTTTGTGGAAACGGTACCGGAGTTGGGTTGGCAAGAATCGGTGATGATTTTTGAACTTCATCTGTATTAGACTCCTCATTAACAACTTTGGGCACGTTTTTCTCTTTTTGCACTGGTTCAACTACTGTGCCCTTTCGAGTGGTAATTGCATTACAATGCTCTATCGGATTTACTTCAGTGTTACTTGGTAGTGAGCCTTGGGGCCTGCTATTAATAATGCTCGCAAATTGACCAAGTTGATTTTCAAGACTGCGAATTTGGGCAGATTGATTTTGCATTGTAGTCCGGGTCTCGGTCATAAACTGCAAAAGGGCCGTTTCTAGATCACTTTTCTTTTCAACTTGCTGAAATGGTCCGGGTTGAGCTGCTGGAGGTGGCTGCATAGCGTTCTGAGAATTCCTCCATGAAAAATTTGGGTGCTGCTGCCATCCAGGATTATAAGTATTAGAATTTGGATTGCCGTGACGATTAAAATTGCCCATATAATTAGCTTGCTCTGCGGGCGCTTTTGACATGTGATTTCCCTCTTGACATTCTTCACTCAAATGCGGCCCGAGACACCACTGACAATTAACTTTCGATGAATTCCCAACACTTGCTGCCATATGAGACTCTTGTATTTGCTTAGTTAATGAGGCAACTTGTAGAGTTAGAGCTTTTAAAGCCTCGAGTTCTGGAGTACCCGTTGTGCGCTTCATAATTGATCGCTCCACTGGACATTGGTCATTGTTAAGTGCTAATTCTTCTAATAAATCATATGCTGCTTCCTCGGTTTTTCTCATTAAAGCGCCACCTGCGGCCGCGTTGACCAGAGTTTTAGTAGATACCGATAAGCCCACATAAAAAGTCTGAATATGCATCCATTTCGGTAATCCATGATGGGGACACCTCCTCAACATATCTTTAAAACGTGTCCATGCCTCATATAATGTTTCCCCCTCAAATTGACTGAAATTGATTATATCATTGCGAAGCTTGGCTGTCTTCTCGAAAGGAAAGAACTTGGAAAGAAATTTCTGACATAAATCTTCCCAAGTAGTAATAGAATTAGCGGGCAAAGAGTTAAGCCAGTTCTTCGCACGATCTCGTAATGAAAATGGAAATAGCCGTAGTCTCAATGCATCATCCCCCACATTGTGAAATTTGAAAGTGTCGCATACCTCTAAGAAATTTGCAATATGATCCTTGGGGTCTTCTGAAGGTAATCCACTGAATTGAGATTGTTGAATCATATGCAGGGTGCCAGGTTTAATTTCAAAATTAGCATTGATGGCCGGTCTGCGAATAGCGGAATGCACTCCAGATATAGTCGGTATAACATAATCCAGTAAGGTCCGGGTTTCAGCATTCACAAGTGGATGATTGTCAATAACGAGTGGAGGATTTTCAATATTGTCTTCTCTGTTATCTCCCATGATGACACGCGGTGGTTGAATAAGTTCTCTTCTCTCTTTACGATTGCGTCGACACGTACGTTCGATCTCAAGATTTAGCGGGAGAAGATTAGCGTCTCCTTCTTTACGCATGCACCTGAAAAGAACACGAAAATAAAGAAATAAAATAAATAGAATTCAAAATAAAACTAAAAATAATCAATTCGATATTAATAATAAAGTCCCCGGCAACGGCGCCAAAAACTTGTTGTGCAAAATATTTCGCAAGTGTACGAGTCGTAACAAGTAATATAGTGATAAAATAGAGTGTCGAACCCACGAGGACTTGTAATTAATAATTGAAATAACTAATCTTAATTCTAAATTGAACACACGTTTTATGATTTTCAAAGATTGAAATTAAAATAAACAACTAAAATAATTAAAACAATAAAAATAAACTAAATTAAAATAGCAAAACAAATAAACTGAGATTAAATCAAATTAATAAAAACCTAGGTACCACGATTTCACCAAGACAATGTTTATTTCAGTCCTTCGCAAATATATTCATAAATATTTTTCCTATGTTGATGATCGATTTCACTAAATTCTAATACAATCTCTCTCGAGCATTGCGTAGTTTATCTGATTAATGGGTTATCACTTCTCAGTCTCAAATCCTACATTAATCAAATACAAATAAATCAAGAAATCACAGTGATCACACAAATACCGTAACTATCTCTAGCCTACGCATATTCATGACATTAATTTCAGTGCACGGGTATTTATCACCTCTCAGTCTCAAAACACCCCAAAAATCAAGTAAAGATTGGCCAGAAATTTACAGGCTTTACGAACAGAAATTAAATGCGTCAACAATATTGGAAGGAATACTCAATAATTATAATTAAACGAAGAACGTAAAATAAACAACGTCCGGCTACATCGTAGTCCTAGTAGAAGAGTTAGTTCATGCTAGAATGAAAATAAACTAAAATAATAATAATGATTTTTATGATTTTCATAAATAAAAATTAAAGAAAAGAGAAAGAAAATTATTCTGTAAGGTTAAAACTTCTCTTCGCTGCTGTTTTGCAAAGCCAGAATCGCCGCTCGCCGGAAACAGAGTCGCTGCTCGCCGGAATCGTCACCTCCTGCTCGCCGGAATCCTCTGCTGCGCTCCAGGATACGCCGAACCAGAATCGCCCAAGGCTCTCGCTAAATCGCTGACTCTCGCTGCTCGAATCGCCGGATCTTTTCTGCCCAAATCGCCGAAGTCTTCACCTCGGCCGAAGCTCTGCGAATCGCAGATTCTCCAGCTGTTTCTTGCTCTCAAAGTCGCCGCGCAGAATCGCTCTTGGCTCTCAAAGTCGCCGACTCCCTGTTTAGGTTATATCTGTTCTCTTTTTTATTGATCTGTGGTTGAGATTCTCTGATTTCTTACCTTAACGGATCAGATCAGATGCAGCATCCTTTCCAAAATTGCTCAAAACCGAATCGCTGTTTCTTTCCAAAATCACTCAAAACCGAATCGCTGCTCCAGGTTTTTATTTCTTTTTCCTTTAATCAATCAATGGATGAGATGCAAGGATTTCTGGGATTAACGGTTTAGATCAGAATAGGATTACTTTCCAAAAGTGCTGGCTATCGATCACTGAAATTGAGCGCTCATTCGCTGCTTCTTTGTTTTCCTTCAGCCAGTCATCGCGCCGATCGTTTAATTTGCATCAGATTTTTATTCTTTTGAGCTGAACAATCGCCCAATTCGAGCTATCGTTCGGCATGCTCTCTGGTTCGTGCATAATCTCTTAATAAGTCTTCTCTTCTGCTGATCAATCGCCTTAGATGCGCGATCATTCAGCAAGTGTTCCGTTTCTCTAGTTGATTTTTAGCTTCTTTCATTCCTCTTTCAGCATTTGTTTGTTTTATTTTCTTTCTTCCACCTGTTCGGGATGATTTTTCTGCACACTTACAAAATACATCAAATACTTTCACATACTTGAGAATAAACTTATCAAATCAAGTGTAAAAAGTATAGATAAGTGTGTAAATTACACAATTATCAGTCCCCATAGCTTTATGCAGGCTCTTCCAGAACTTCAAAGTAAATCTCAGATCTCTGTCTGAGACAATCGAAACTGGCACTCTATGAAGTCTGACAATCTCCTGCACATAAAGCTCGGCGAGCTGATCCATAGAAGATGCCATCTTCACAGATAAGAAGTGAGTCGACTTTGTCAATTGGTCCACGATAACCCATATGTCGTCATGGCCCTTCGTCGTCCTTGGGAGCCCCACAATGAAATCCATGGAGATCTGCTCCTATTTTCACTTCGGAATCGGCAGTGGCAATAATGTTCCGGCCGGTCTCTAGTGCTCTGCCTTTACCTGTTGACACACTAAACAGGTTTCAACGTACTTGGCAACCTCCCTCTTCATTTTCGGCCACTAGAAATGTTGCTTCAAATCCCGGTACATCTTAGTACTTCCCGGGTGTACAGAATATGCCGAAGAATGTGCCTCGGCCAATATCTCCTTCTTCAGATCCTCGTCGTTAGACACGTACCACCTATGCCTGAACCGTAGAATACTATCATCCGATAAATGAAAATCCGACGAGTCTTCTAACGTCATGCTCAACCGAAGCTCCTCACACTCCATATCATTATGCTGAGCTTCGCGTATCCTATCCAGAATAGTTGGCCTGAGAGAAATGTTGATGAGCATGCTGGACAACTCTCCCACTATCTCCACATCAAACTTCTCAATCTCAGACCGCAGCGTAACTGATATCACTGCAAGTGAAGGCTGACTCACAGAAGGCACTCTACTCAAAGCATCAGCAACCTTGTTTGCCTTTCCTGGATGGTACTTGATATCAAAATCATAATCTTTGACGAACTCAAGCCATCGTCTCTGTCGCATATTCAGCTCCTTCTGCGTAAATAAATACTTCAGGCTCTTGTGGTCAGAAAATATCTCGCACTGCTGCCCATATAAATAATGTCTCCATATCTTCAGTGCGAAGACCACAACTGTTAACTCAAGGTCGTGCGTAGGGTACTTCTGCTCGTACGGCTTCAGCTGCCGAGAAGCATAAGCAATAACTCTCCCCTCCTACATCAATACACAACTGAGTCCAACTCCAGATGCATCGCAATAAATACTAAACTTGTCACATTCAACAGGTAGCGCCTATACTGGAGCGGTGGTCAATCTCTGCTTTAACTCTATAAAACTGTCGTCACAAGTAGCCGACCATATAAATCTCTCGTTCTTCCGAGTCAATCGTGAAAGAGGAACTGCGATCTTCAAAAATCCCTCTATGAACTTCCGATAGTAACCAGCTAATCCGAGAAATCCACGCACCTCTCGTACGTTCTTCGACTGTAGCCAATCTCTGACCACCTGAATCTTGCTCGGATCAACAGAAACTCCATCATGCGATATAATATGGCCAAGGAAGCTCACTCTGTCTAGCCAAAACTTGCACTTTGAAAACTTTGGATACAGCTGGCGTTGACTCAGAATCTGTAAAACAATCCTCAGATGGTCCTCGTGTTCTTTTTTCGTCTTAGAGTAGATCATGATATCGTCAATGAAAACCACCACGAACTTGTCCAAGTATTCCTTGAAGACACGGTTCATCAAATCCATGAACGCTGCAGGGGCATTAGTGAGTCCAAAAGACATGACAAGGAACTCAAAATGTCATACCTCGTTCGGAATGCCGTTTTCTGAATATCATCCCTCCGGACCTTCAGCTGATAATAACCCGAGCGTAGGTCAATCCTGGAAAATACTCGGGCATCTTGTAGCTGATCAAATAGGTCATCAATCCAGGGCAACGGATATTTATTCTTTACTGTCAATTTGTTCAACTCTCTGTAATCGATGCACATCTTGAGGGTCCCGTCTTTCTTCTTGACAAACAGAACGGGCGCACCCCAGGGTGAAACACTGGGTCGAATAAAACCCTTCTCTAACAACTCATCAAGCTGAGTCCTCAGCTCTCTCAACTCAGCAGGCGCCAATCTATATGTATTCTTCGACACTGGCGCCGAACTCGGATAAACATCAATGACAAATTCGATCTCTCTGTCCGGCGGTAATCTGGGAAGATCATCAAGGAATATCTCAGAGAACTCTCTGACAATAGGAATGTCACTCGGCTTCACTCCGCTGAGCAACTGAATATCAAATACTGAGGCCAAATAAATAGAGCACGCACCTTTAAACTGCTCGTTAATCTTCATAGAATAAGAAATAGGCGATCCACTCAATCGGTTCATCGCCTGATAAGAAAACTCAGCTTTACCCGGGGGTCGAAAGATCACAATCCCAGATCAACAGTCGATGGTGTCGAAGTGCTGTGCAAGCCAGTTCATCCCTAAGATAAGATCATACCGCTCTATGCTCATAACTATCAAACGAGCATAAAGGGTAATATCCTCAACTGAGACGACATTGCCCTGGAGAATACGATCTGACTGCATATGCTCTCCCGAAGGCAGCATCACTCTATACTCATACTCTGATAGCTCAGACTCTAACCCCAGTCTAGACATGCAAGCAGTCGATATAAAGGAGTGCGTAGCTCCTGTATCCATCAAAGTAAACACAGCTGTGCCCATAATCAATACAGTACCTGCTATCACAGAAGGATGAGCCTCGTCGTCGACATCACCAGGCTCTATAAATGCGAATATCCTCGGGGTCACTCTCCTCTGATCGGTAGCCGCCCTCGAACAGTTCTGAGCAAAATGGCCGACCTCTCCACATCGGTAACAACTGTTTGTGCCCAGTCGGCAAGCGCCGTAGTGTTTCTTCTGGCACGTAGGACAAACAGGCTTCTGTGTAGCTCATTGAACTTGCTTTCCCTTGCCCCAATCATTACCTCCCTCAAGAGGTCTTTTAACACTCCTCTGCTGCTGCTGGGGCTGTGCTCTAGGCTGCCAACCTCGGATCTGTGACTGAGGTTGGATCTCACGGAAGAAGCCCTTAGCTAGCTCCCTCGGTCTGACAGAATCTCTATCAACTGCCTCAATCTCAAGTGTCCTGGCCACAATCTCGTCATAGGATACATTCCGTACCCTTGATATAGTAAGGCTCCTCCGAAACTCCTGACTAAGCCCTTGCAAAAATCTGCGTACTTTGTCCTCGTTAACACTGACCTGACGTGGCGCAAATCGGGACAATGCTTCAAACCTCCTCACATACTCGGCAATAGAACCAACCTGCCGCAATTGCATAAACTCAACCATCTTTGCCTCTCGCACGGTATGGCTGAAATACTTGTCATAGAACAACATCTTGAATCGCTCCCATCCCATAATCGTAACATCTGCGGTCGCCTTGACGAAATCCCACCAAAATCGGGCGTCCAGTGCCAAGTAGTAGGTCACCAATGCAACCTTCTCTCCGTCCTCTATGCTAGCATACGCCAACATGTCCTCCATAGTGCGAATCCACTCCTCAGCTGAAGAGGGATCCATAGACTGTCCGTTAAATATAGGGGGCTGGAGCTTCTGGAATCTCTCCATCCCACGGTTACCCGAAATAGCTGCCTCCCGAGCTCTGGTACCCTCTCGGTCTATCATAGTACCCAGCTGCTGAGACTGTCTCTCCATCTGCTGAGCCTGTCGCTCCATATGCTGGGACTGCTGGGCAATAAAATCCTAGAGGGTGTCTATCGTATCATCTCGGTCGTCTCGGTCATTTCTTCGACGCACCATTTTTATAAATAACTCCTATAAAAGTTAAACAAATGCTCTATATAAAAAAAAATGAAATCAAATAAAGCTATAAACATAATTACAGTTGATGAAGAATGTCCGCGTAGTGGCTGTGCAGTCGAGCAGTCTACAGAACCGATTTTAAAACCCGGGGGCTCTGATACCACAAGGTGTAGCGTCCCTAAGACTGTACCCAATTTCTCGTACATATTTTTCATTTCCTTTTTATACTTAGCGTTTATGCGGAAAACAATTTGAAAATAATTTAAAATTAATTTAATAAAACATTTAAAACTATTATATAAAACTATAATTAAAAAAATTTATAAATAAACAAAAGGGAGGGCAGAATTGTCATTCTGCCGCGAAGGAATAGCGGCGATCGATCGATCGCTAGTCTCAGCAACAATCGATCGCTGAGGCCATCGATCGCGCCAGCGATCGATCGCTGCATTGGCAACAGGGAGGGGCGATCAGTCGCCCCTCACACCCGCGCCCGATCGCCTACCTCCACTCCTTCTTTCTCTATAATTTAACATACAATACACTGCTCTCTGGAATCCGATTCCAGAGAGCTTTTCTCCTTCATTTCTCATCCCCTGCTCATATCCACTTCTATACATTTTCCCCTTAAACTCTAACATAATCTCATTCATTCCACATTTTATCCCTCCCAATTAAACGACCTAAACGCATGTTAAACTTTCGTAAAAACAAACTGCGTGGTTACGTTTAAAAATTGACAATCCCTCATGTTTTAAATTACCACACAATTCCAACGAAAACTTTACAAAAGCAATTTATAAAATAGGTTTCCAAAAACATTTTAAAACCTATCAACTATCCAGAACCAAGCATCCTAAAATATTCGAACTTTATACATATCCCTCAAAATAGCCCAACACCCTCAAAACACGTACACATGTCCCCACGGGTCGGTTAAGCATCGACTGCCAACACACCATCGCAAGCCATCCTCCGTCAACTGCATCATTCATCAGGTGGAGGGATCTCTTCCTCACCTATATCGAGGTCACCTACACCATACAGACACACTATGAGATAAAATCTCAATAAGCTCTACGTAAATGCCTATGCATGATCATGTATGCTCGATGCTATGAAAACAGTCCATGTCAGTTCATATATCAGTACGTGTCAGTCTATGGTTATCGGAAACGCTCGACAGATGGATAGGGCACGTCCAGCGGTTAGACAGCCCACACCATCTGAAGGGAGGGAAACCCGCTCACCACGGAACGCCAGGTCTGAACCTCATCCCCGATAACCCCATGTCATGGTTGTTTACTATGATACTTTACTTGCCTTTACATGCATGTTCTTTTCATGAAATCTGTGCGTAAATTAATTTTCATGATGTTTTAAAACCATGATGCTTGAACAGTTCAATATAACATAAAGTAAACAATCACATGTGTACCATCAAGACGATAAACAAACACATATGTACCATCAAGACGATAAACAAACAATGTATAAAAATAACTAATCCTAACTACCCAAACCAAAACGATTTAAACAAACAAATCCTCAAGGTTCCTCGAGACGAATTCGACGTACGGTGTAGGCCAATCGACCAGAAAAAATCACGAGAACTTACCTCGTGTCCAAAGCAGCTCAAGCTCCGTCCACGAGCGTTGTTTGTCTGAAGCAAAACACAACGATTATCAATACCACGCGTTTAAACTTCTAATCGTCCGAATTCAACAAAACCTTAACTAAGGAAATTTCCTAAAGCTTTATCTTAACTAATCGAAGTATTTAAACAACGATTAACGCTCGATAGTTTAAAATCACAATTAACGAGTTTTTCCTAAAAACCCGAAAATCCTTCAATTTTAACATTTCTCACAAATCACTCTAACTGTGTCCAATAACGTTCAATACGTCCTTTATATCATCAATCACAATAAACCTATTAATTTCGGACCCTAAATCACATTTTTAACGATAATCTAAACAAAATCCTAATCGTATAACTTTCTAAAAATCAAAAACTAACGCTCTAAAACTATAGATTCATACCTAGAGCGTCAATTGGAGGAGAAAACGCAAAGAACGAAAGACTAACGGAGGAAAAATCAGAGATCGGAAAGGAGAAAACGTCGCGGGCAGAGAGGAATTGCGAAGGAAGAAAAGGAGAAAAAATGGTTCTGGCATTTTTCGTGAAGGAAGAAAGGGTTTTGATGTTTTTAATAAAATTTGGTTTGCAAAATTACCATTTTGCCCTTAGTACATATTTTATATTCGTTTCGTCCTTCGTTTCGTGAATCGGCTAACTGTTCGGTTTCTCCAAATTTTCTTATTTCACCAATAGGTCCAACTTATTATTTGAGATTTATTAAAACTGTCCGTACGCAAATCGAACCTCGTTTACTATTTTTACTAAAACGTCCTTTATATTACGAGAAACTTAATTACTCGAAATATAGTGTTACTGCTCCAAAAATTCTCGTAAATTTCTTAAAATTTCTATTAATAATTAGGATTCTAATGACACTTTTTTTTCATAAAATGGACTTGATTTGACATATTTACAAAAATATCATCATATACATTAAAATAATAATATCCCGTAAAGCCGGGTATTACACAAGGACTTGTTAATTAATAATCGAAATAATTAATTTTAATTCTAAATTGAACACACGATTAATGGTTTCAAGAATTGAAATTAAAATAAACAACTAAAAATATTAAAATAAACTAATGTAAAATATCAAAGCAAATAAAATGGGATTAAATCAAATTGATAAAAGCCTAGGTACTACGATTTCACCAAGATAAGTTATTTCTGTCCTTCGTAATTAAATTCATAAATATTCTTCATATGTTGATGATCGATTTCACTAAATTCTAATACAATCTCTCTCGAGCATTGCATAAGTTATTTAATTAATAAGTTATCACTTCTCAGTCTCAAATCCTACATTAATCAAATACAAATAAATCAAAAAATCCAATGCTCACATCAATACCGTAACTATCTCTAGCCTACGCATATTTATGACATTAATTTCAGTGCTCGGATATTTATCACCTCTCAGTCTCAAAACACCCCCAAAAATCAAGTAAATATTGGCCATAAATTTACAGGCTTTAAGAATATAAATTAAATGTGCCAACAATATTGGAAGAAATATATATAAATTATAATTAAACGAATAACAAAAAATAACTATTGTCTGGCTACATCGTAGCCTTAGAATAAAAACTTAGTTCATGCTAAAATAAAGAAAAATAACGAGAATAATAATGATGTTCATGGTTTAGAAGAGAAAGAGAAAAAAAAAACTATGCTGAAATTGAATTCCCGAAGCTCTCGCTCCGTTCCGGTCTCCGTCTTGCTAGAGCTCCTCTGCCTCTCTCTCTATCTCGCCTCTTCCGAATGGGTCTGCTCTCTCCTAGGTTAACATATAACCTATTTATCAATTAATCTGTGGCCTATTATTAATCTCAACGGTTGAGATTAAAACAATTAAAAATAGCTGATCGATCAACGGTTGAAATTAATACAATTAAAGTAACCGATCGATCGCGAGATGTGAGCTATCGATCGGCTCCTTTTATGCTTTTCGTAAAATAATGCTTCAACCGATCGATCACGAGATGTAGGCGATCGATCGGCTCCTCTTCTGTTTCTTCAGTTTTTCTTTCCATAAGCCGATCGATCGGCTCAATTTGGCAGATCGATTGGCAACTCTTCTGCCTAACAACAAATTCTTGCTTTCTATCCTTCCAAATTGATTTCACCAAAACCTGTAAATTTCTAATTTTTCTACACAGTTGCACCAAATATATTAGAATTTTTCATATGCTTGAGTAAAACTTCTCAATTCAAGTATTAAAAAGTACAATAAAGTGTGTAAAATACACACTTATCACTATTCTAAACAATAGATTTACTTACCTTATGTCCTTAGCACAATTTATAGCAACTTGATCAATATTATTTGTGATTTGATAAGCCTATAGCACAATGAATTCCATCATTAGCATCACACCCATTATATTATATATATATAGCCTCCAATTTGAGAAATTCCAATCCAAAGATTTCACAAGATAATGTATATGCACGCCTAAACTCAACTTAAGCACCCTATCATATTGGTTTTGAATCTAACATAACCAATTAAAGCCTTCCATAGATCAAATTCAGAATTGACTCAATATGTTGTACTAACTTCAAAAATTCATAACTCATGATATACTTACCCAGATGTTTAAATTCCAAAGCCTATAGTTCATTCAAGATGTCCACTCTAACATATCAGAACCATTTAACAATTGAAAACTATTAGGTTGGACTAACTATACAAAAAACTGAGACTGTCCCTGTTTTTCACAGTTTTTGAACCTATTTGCCATGTATGCTCAAACATCCATAAATTAACAATTTCTTCCATTTATAATCTCAATTATAGGCTTGCAAAAAGATTGAACATCATATAAGCAGAAGAGTTGAACAACAAACCCAATTTTCATGCACTAAATACAATAAACTCTTCATATCATCAACAATACTCAACCAAAATAACAACTCTTTCACCTTGAGACCATAAACTTGATAAACTCATAATGTAACACCCGGCATTTTTGCCATGTAATTATTTCCCCGAATTGTATATGTGGGATTAATTCAATATTAATACAATGTATGTTTTGTTGGGAACCAAAACGAATGAGTTTATATTGAATTGGATAATGAGATGAAAACCAAACAAAAGTGTAACTAAACAAACAAGTTAGTTGGTAATGGATGGAAGGGTAAATTGGGAAGAAATTAAGGTTGGTGGGAGTAAACCAATAGATGATTGCCAAGTAGCAACTTGCTGAGGAAGCCAAGTTCATCCTCCTACGTGAATGTTCATTCACTTCTCTGCTTCCTCCCATCTCTCTCGATTTTCTCTCTTCCAAGCGATTGAAACAAAACTTCCGCACTTTGTTTCTCCAGCAATTCTTCGTTTTCTTCAGCAAAGGTGAGCGTCTTTAATGCTAACAAGTTTGGACAAGTTTAAAGTGAGTTTTTACCGAAGTTTAGGGTTTCGGTTTTTGGTAAAAACTCTCTGTTTTGGATGAAAACACGTTAGTATGTTTTCTGAAGAGTTGAAATGAGCTTGCTGCATATCCAACAAGTTATTTGTTAGCTCTTACAGCTTGTTTAATTTCTTTACATGCATACTACAGGTCAGAGCACTCCAGGAACATTCGAGCACCTGACACCGCCGCAGACAGGTAAGTTCATGCCGTAGGTTGGCCCTTAAGGCCCTGCAACTTGGAGGTACTAGGAGTATCAGTTCTGTCGGTTCGTTTTGGGTAGAAAAGTTAGAATAAGTTCTGAGTTGTCTGGTTTTGTTTCACTCTCTGTTGTAATATTCTTGTTGCCTGTTATTTTAGGTTCAAGCACCGTCCATGCATACCCGTTTTTCTGTAAAATCATGTAAACGTTTTATGCACACAGTTTTGAAGTTAAGTAAGATAAAACCTGTAATGAATGTATGGTTAAGTGTGGACGAGGACTGGCACCCTGTTCTTGTCCTTCTCTGGGACTTATGTAAAAATTTATCCCCGCCAAGGATACCCTGTACCTTGTCCTTCCCTGGGACACCGGCAAAATTACTAACCAGTGTCATGTCCTGTTATGTTATGTATGTTTATGCGCCAGTTCCTCTATAAGCCTCACTTATACCTTTCCTGTCCAGTGAAATGTAATGTAATGTAATGTTCATGTATTTGAAAAGTTCATGCATAGCATACTGCATTCTGCATGTTATATGTTCTTACTGAGTTTTAGACTCATAGGTGAACTCCTTGTTGTAGGTACTGGACCCGTGACTGAGGACCTTGTGCCTCAAACTGATGAATTGATGTAGTTGGCGGGAGGAGCTCACGGGATGGTTGCTGCAATCAGACAAATGTCATTCATGTGAGGATGTGTTTTAATGTAAAGTTATGATTAAGTTTTGTACAAGTTGTTTTGGGGTTTTAAAACGTTTGAAGTGTATGTCAAGTTTCTGTAAAACTTTTGGGATTTTCAAAACGAGGTATAAAATCTGTGTTGATGTTTTCTTTAAAACTTCTTTTGACAGTTGAAGTATCTTTTGAAATATTCTGGAACTGCCTGAGTTTTCTCTGTTAGTGTGTGCATGGATTGTCTCAAGTTTTAGGAGCTATCCATGCAGTTTTGTTTCCTCGAATCTCTGTCATGTTGTCTGTCATGTTGTCACATATGTTGTTTTAAAAACTATGTTTTGAATCGGTCTTTAATAAATCTTGAAGTTTTATGTCTTCTGTTGATATGCTCCGGTTAAATTTGTCAATTAAGTCTTCCGCCCCAGTTTTATAGTGCCTCAACTGATGAATTGATGTAGTTGCGGGAGGAGCTCACGGGAGGTTGCTGCAATCAGACAAATGTCCTTCATGTGAGGATGTGTTTTAATGTAAAGTCTATGATTAAAGTTTTGTACAAGTTGTTTTGGGGTTTTAAAACGTTTGAAGTGTATGTCAAGTTTCTGTTAAAAACTTTTGGGATTCTTCAAAACGAGGTATAAAATCTGTGTGCTGTTTTTCTTTAAAACTTCTGTTTGACGTTGAATGTATCTTTTGACAATATTCTGGAACTGCCTTGAGTTTTCTCTGTAGTGTGTGCCGGATTGTCTCAAGTTTTAGAGCTATCCATGCAGTTTTGTTTTCTCGAATCTCTGTCATGTTGTCTGTCATGTTGTCAACTATGTTGAGTTTATAATTTTTGTCTTCCGGTTGACGTCAGCATAAGTCTTCGCCCAGTTTATAATTTTTGTCTTCCGGTTGACGTCAGCATAAGTCTTCCGCCCAGTTTATAATTTTTGTCTTCGGTTGACGTCAGCATAAGTCTTCCGCCAGTTTATAATTTTTGTCTTCGGTTGACGTCAGCATAAGTCTTCCGCCCAGTTTATAATTTTTGTCTTCCGGTTGACGTCAGCATAAGTCTTCCGCCCAGTTTATAATTTTTGTCTTCCGGTTGACGTCAGCATAAGTCTTCGCCCAGTTTATAATTTTTGTCTTCCGGTTGACGTCAGCATAAGTCTTCCGCCCAGTTTATAATTTTTGTCTTCCGGTTGACGTCAGCATAAGTCTTCCGCCCAGTTTATAATTTTTGTCTTCGGTTGACGTCAGCATAAGTCTTCGCCCAGTTTATAATTTTTGTCTTCCGGTTGACGTCAGCATAAGTCTTCGCCCAGTTTATAATTTTTGTCTTCGGTTGACGTCAGCATAAGTCTTCCGCCCAGTTTATAATTTTTGTCTTCGGTTGACGTCAGCATAAGTCTTCGCCCAGTTTATAATTTTTGTCTTCGGTTGACGTCAGCATAAGTCTTCGCCCAGTTTATAATTTTTGTCTTCCGGTTGACGTCAGCATAAGTCTTCGCCCAGTTTATAATTTTTGTCTTCGGTTGACGTCAGCATAAGTCTTCGCCCAGTTTATAATTTTTGTCTTCGGTTGACGTCAGCATAAGTCTTCGCCCAGTTTATAATTTTTGTCTTCGGTTGACGTCAGCATAAGTCTTCGCCCAGTTTATAATTTTTGTCTTCGGTTGACGTCAGCATAAGTCTTCCGCCAGTTTATAATTTTTGTCTTCGGTTGACGTCAGCATAAGTCTTCGCCCAGTTTATAATTTTTGTCTTCGGTTGACGTCAGCATAAGTCTTCGCCCAGTTTATAATTTTTGTCTTCCGGTTGACGTCAGCATAAGTCTTCCGCCCAGTTTATAATTTTTGTCTTCGGTTGACGTCAGCATAAGTCTTCGCCCAGTTTATAATTTTTGTCTTCCGGTTGACGTCAGCATAAGTCTTCGCCCAGTTTATAATTTTTGTCTTCCGGTTGACGTCAGCATAAGTCTTCCGCCCAGTTTATAATTTTTGTCTTCGGTTGACGTCAGCATAAGTCTTCCGCCCAGTTTATAATTTTTGTCTTCCGGTTGACGTCAGCATAAGTCTTCCGCCCAGTTTATAATTTTTGTCTTCCGGTTGACGTCAGCATAAGTCTTCCGCCCAGTTTATAATTTTTGTCTTCCGGTTGACGTCAGCATAAGTCTTCCGCCCAGTTTATAATTTTTGTCTTCGGTTGACGTCAGCATAAGTCTTCCGCCCAGTTTATAATTTTTGTCTTCCGGTTGACGTCAGCATAAGTCTTCGCCCAGTTTATAATTTTTGTCTTCGGTTGACGTCAGCATAAGTCTTCCGCCCAGTTTATAATTTTTGTCTTCCGGTTGACGTCAGCATAAGTCTTCCGCCCAGGTTATAATTTTGTCTTCCGGTTGACGTCAGCATAAGTCTTCTGCCCAGTTTATAATTTTTTGTCTTCCGGTTGACGTCAGCATAAGTCTTCCGCCCAGTTATAATTTTTGTCTTCCGGTTGACGTCAGCATAAGTCTTCCGCCCAGTTTATAATTTTGTCTTCCGGTTGACGTCGTCTTCTCTTCCGATGACGTCATACGCCTTTCGCCCAACAGCTTCCTGCTTTTATGCTTATGATTTCTGGTTTACTTTCTGTCCATTCTGTTTAATTATTTTCTTCGCCATTTCTTCTCTTCTGTTATTCATCTCCGAATTGTGCATAGTTCTGTTATACACCGTAGCCTTTCACAGTATACTTCTTCCCAGTTTAAGTTCTCTTTAATGTCCCTGTCTTCCTGCATTTTCGTCCTCTTCTGTTATCCGTTATTGAATCCCGTTTTGCTTTCAACTCCAGAGAACTCTCTCTCTCGGTGAAGTTTTAAAGTTTGTAAACGTTCTGTTCCCCGTTCCGTTTAAAAAAAAAATAGTTGTCCCCGTTTTCTGTTATCTGTCCCGGAGTGATGGCTCCGATCCCGGACTCCGATCGGGTTCCGGTTTCGGGCTGTCACACATAAAGAAAACTAAATCTTACCTTCAAATCTTGAGAAACTTGAGAGAAAGAAAATTATGAGTTTCTATGGATTCCAAAAATAAAGATTAAATTCACTTAAGAGAGTTTTAGTTGGGTAAAGATAACAAAGGTGGGGTGTTATATTTTGAGTGGTAGACTTCTCACCAAACCTTATCCCTAATCCTCATCTCTCTCCTCTAATTAAATAAAAATTTCCTTCTCTTTTTGCCTCAACCACATAATCTTCATAAGACCTCTCCAAATTATAAATGGATCACATTCACTTTAAGCCTCAACGCTAATTGCCTCATTTAACCTCACAAGTTTGACTTTTCAACTATGCCACATATGCCATGTTTATTCATACAATTTTGATTGTTCAATTTTCGTGAGGCCCACCCCAAATATTTATACATCTTACCTTATAATTTTTTCCAATTTCTTGTTTCTTATTTACCGAGCTACACTCTAGTATAACTCAATACCATCTTTTACCACTTATATTTATATATATCAATATTCACAAATACATCATTGACAAAAAATGTAATAAAAGTTCGAACCATTTGTTAATTCTGATATATTTGGCCACTAACGTTCAAATTACCACACATGAGGATAACCCTGATGAGTTTTCCACCATTGTACTCAATTTCATCTGTCGCAATCGAATAGGTCCTCGTGGAATTGAGGTTTGTATTGGGTTACTCTTTAATTTTTGAAATTAGTTAACTATTTACAATAAATTTTAATTAGTTAACTAGGAATACTCTCTTTATTTTTTTAATTGTACGTCAATTATTAAGCGTTAAAGTCATATGTAAAATTAGAGGGCAATACAAACTATTTTCGGTTGGTAGACTATTCGGTCTTTTACTTCAGTATTTTTTTTGCTTCTGAATGTTGAGTTTGCAGTTTGCTTTTCACCTCAGTATAATTTAAGTTTTGTAAATAATTATAAAAATAATATAAACTAAAGACACATTAATGTGTAATATTATTTTATTTTCTAAATTGTGAAATATTACATAAATTCATTCATTTCGTCAAAAATAAATAAATTATTGAAAAAATTACGATCTTATTTTTTTGCGGTTTAATCGCGTTTTTATAATAACTTTTTGAGACCGAATCAAGTGTTTGTATAAATGAATTAGTGATAGTCAGAGAGATTAATAGAAAAATAGAATGTGAAGACAAGAAAGTGAAATTAAAAATGAGTGAGGCCACCATATTTTAATTCATATAAAATTTGTAGCACTGGTTGGACATGTGATAACCACATGGATCCAATCCAATAGTGTTAATCCATACCCTTGGGAGCTGTAAAACACATGCGCGCACACGTAAATACACACACATATATAAACATACTCTTGGAAGCTGTAAAACACATGCACATACACACACACATATAGAGAGTTTTATTCTAAAACACATTGTATTGGGTGAGAGAAGAAGTATACTTATGAACCATTCATATTTGTCGTTCTCCAATTATATGAAATTACGCGATTCTCCCGATATGAATAGAGTTTGAGCAATTACTTGATTTGAATCGTTTTTGTCTTCGCAAGTATGGTAATTGGTCATTGTTAGTGTGTCTGTATAAACAATTAACATAACAAGCTGGTAGAACATGTTCCTGTAAAGCTGTCATTTGTTTGTTTTTTGTCATCTAATAGGCTTCTTAATTTAATCTGACTTGTTTGAACAATTCTTGCACGATGAACAATGATATACTTTATTTTTTTAATTATACATCAATTATTAACGACTTCAATGTTGAGTTTGCAGTCTCCTTTTCCTACACTTTTTTAATCTGTCGAAACAATCATATGATATAAAAAGGTCATCTAAATAAGCACGTGAATTTTGGCCTACACAAGGATATCGAGAGCAATAGCTCTGTTCGTCGTTAATTAAAATCAATGATAGTACATACATAAGGTCATCGATGGGTGGTTTGATTAAATATTGGTTTTTGGAAGTATTGTTTATCAAGATTGGTAGCTACATACATAAGGCAGATGCTGAAGTAGCCCTTTATATTCATGGATATACTCATTCCTCTATAAACTAAAGGCAAAAAGTGACATTTTTTTGGTATTTGTTCATAGCTGCAGCTACTGTTATATTCTATACTTCCAGCTAGAATCTAAAAAAATTGTTTTCAAAACTTCAGCAAGAATAACAAAATAAAAGCTTATTAAAAAGGTCATTAAATTAAATTAAAAGCACGTGAATTTGGACCTACATTTGTTTTTAGGGTAAATTCCAAAAATCCCCTTGAAGTATGCCAAATTCTCGAAAAAACCCTCCGACTTTAAGTCTTCCCGGTCAAAACCTCAAACTATCAAAAATGATCAAAAAAACCCCTGGCGGGGGGCCGAATTGTAATTCGGGGGGCCGAATTGTGATTCGGGGGGCCGATAGCCCCCCGATAGCTCCCCGAATCCGAAATTACACGGAATTCGGGGGGCCGCACTGTTCATGCGGGGGGCCGCATGAACAGTAACGGGGGGCCGCATGAACAGTAACGGGGGTCCGAATTTTTGGGCAGCTCCCCTACTCTATAATTATTCTTCATTATTTTTAAATAATTTTAAAAAATACCAAATTATATTCAATTCACTTAAAATTTTTGCCACATATTCATCACATCATGGGAAGATAATGTAAAAAGTTTCGTGATTTGTTTAAATTGTTTATGATTTAATATAATTGTTTATCAAATAATGTCATTAAAATTACAATATATCGCACAAGTGTTATAAAATCACGAAACTTTTTACATTATCTTGCCATGATGTAATGAACATGTGGTAAAAATTTAAAATAAATTGAATATGATTTGGTATTTTTTAAAAAATTAAATCTTCATTTCTTCTTCAGACTTCAATTTGAGGCTTTAAACGATATATTTTGAGCCCGAAAAAGGCCGTCATGGGTTTTACCCAACAAATGTGTGTAGATCTCTGAGCGAGATTCAATTTGATATTTTTTCAGCTGCAATCGAATACCCGTAGCAAAAATTATGGTCCTTTGAAGTTGAATAAGTCACTAATTTGTAAAACAATTCATTAATTTGTATAAAAATGTTAAAAAATCACGAAACTTTTTATATTACATTTCCATAATGTAATGAATATATGGTAAAATTTCAATTTTAATAAAAAAATATTAATTTATCTGCGGGGGCATTTTTTTATTTTTTATTTATAAATTAATAAAAAAATATTAAATCATATTCAATTCAATTGAACTTTTTACCATATATTCATTACATTATGGAAATGTAATATAAAAAGTTTCGTGATTTTTTAACATTTTTATACAAATTAATGAATTGTTTTACAAATTAGTGACTTATTCAACTTCAAAGGACCATAATTTTTGCTACGGGTATTCGATTGCAGCTGAAAAAATATCAAATTGAATCTCGCTCAGAGATCTACACACATTTGTTGGGTAAAACCCATGACGGCCTTTTTCGGGCTCAAAATATATCGTTTAAAGCCTCAAATTGAAGTCTGAAGAAGAAATGAAGATTTAATTTTTTAAAAAATACCAAATCATATTCAATTTATTTTAAATTTTTACCACATGTTCATTACATCATGGTAAGATAATGTAAAAAGTTTCGTGATTTTATAACACTTGTGCGATATATTGTAATTTTAATGACATTATTTGATAAACAATTATATTAAATCATAAACAATTTAAACAAATCACGAAACTTTTTACATTATCTTCCCATGATGTGATGAATATGTGGCAAAAATTTTAAGTGAATTGAATATAATTTGGTATTTTTTAAAATTATTTAAAAATAATGAAGAATAATTATAGAGTAGGGGAGCTGCCCAAAAATTCGGACCCCCGTTACTGTTCATGCGGCCCCCTTTACTGTTCATGCGGCCCCCCGCATGAACAGTGCGGCCCCCCGAATTCCGTGTAATTTCGGATTCGGGGAGCTATCGGGGGGCTATCGGCCCCCCGAATCACAATTCGGCCCCCCGAATTACAATTCGGCCCCCCGCCAGGGGTTTTTTTGATCATTTTTGATAGTTTGAGGTTTTGACCGGGAAGACTTAAAGTCGGAGGGTTTTTTCGAGAATTTGGCATACTTCAAGGGGATTTTTGGAATTTACCCTTGTTTTTAATCGTCGTTAATTCAAGTCAATGATCGTACAATTATTCAGATCCAAATTGCAGTAGAAAATTCAAAACACCATCGTCGGACATAGTGCATTGCCGCCATAAATATTCCACCAGGATCAAGGCCTTGACCTCAGGTTGTGAAGAGCAACAATGGCGTCCGCTGCAGTAGATCTTCTGGTAGGAAAAATTGCCGCTCTTCTCGAGAATGAAGTGTATCTGTTGGCGGGCGTTCGAGATGAAGTAAAAGACATTCAAGCAGAGCTACTAACTATGAAAGCCTTCTTAGAAGACGCAGACAGGAAGCAACCCAACAATGAAGTAGAGAAAGATTGGGTCGGAAACGTGAGGGACGTAACTTACGAGGTCGAAGACATCATCGACGAATTCGTGTACCATATGAACGAGCAGCGAACCGGAAATCGGCTCTCCCGCTTCCTCTACAGCATCGTTTGGATGCCCAAAAATTTGTGGGTGAGGCACAAGATTGCGACCCAGTTGCAGAAGATCAAGAAGACGATCAAAGAAATACCCGAGCGGAGCCAAAGGTATCGCGTGGATCGAAGCGACGCCTCGATTCCCCGCGCCGTTTCCAACTGGAAGCAGTTCCAGGGAGAGTCGTCTCTCTTCGTCAAAGAAGATGAGCTCGTGGGTATCGAGAAGGACAGGCAGTCGTTGATGGGGTTGCTCATGGACGGATACCCTCACCAAGCTGTGGTTTCAGTTCTGGGAATGGGCGGAGCTGGGAAGACAACGATTGTCGCCAAGACTTACAATAACGATGCAGTCACCCGCTACTTCAATTGCTACGCTTGGATTACCATCTCCCAAACTTACGCCCTGGAAGACATATTCAGGAGCTTGATTAAGGCATTTCACAAAGCGTGTAAGGAGCAAGTTCCTGCAGATTTGGAAGCCATGCCTCTGAAAGAGCTTCTAGAGAAGATGGTGACCTACTTAAGCAACAAACGATATCTCGTGGTCTTAGATGATGTCTGGGATATCAAACTATGGAGCGAACTGCGAGGTGCTCTCCCACATTCTCCAGGAAGCCGGATAGTTATCACGACAAGGAAAGAAGATATAGCCGCCAATGGATTTGGAGTTAGAAGCCATATTCATCGTGTTCAACCGCTTGAACCAGATGAAGCATGGAAACTCTTCTGCATAAAAGCATTTTACAGTCATCCAGACAAGCGCTGCCCCGATGAGCTTAAACCTTTAGCCCGAGTGCTTGTGGAGAAATGCGAAGGCCTTCCTTTAGCTTTAGTATCAATGGGAGGCCTCATGTTCTCTAAAAAGCATGTTACCGACTGGAGCAAAATCTGCAACAGCTTGAATTGGCACTTGGCCAACAATGCTATGCTCGACTCTGTGAAGAGCATCTTGCTTCTCAGTTTTAACGATTTGCCATATAATCTCAAACATTGTTTCTTATTCTGCTCAATTTTTCCGGAAGACTTTTCGATCAGGCGAAAGAGGCTAATAAGGCTGTGGATAGGAGAAGGGTTTATTGAGGCCAAAGGGAACAGCCCGGAAGAAGTAGCTGACGAGTATCTAATGGAGCTCACTTTCAGAAGCATGCTTCAAGTTGTGGAGAGGAATTCATTTGGGAGGCCTAAAGCCTGCAAGATGCATGATTTGATGAGAGAGATTGCGATCTCAACTTCAAAAAATGAAAGGTTCTGTGCTTTTAGCGAGACAGAAGAAGAAATTGACTGTGGCAGAGCACGCCGACTGTCTGTCCAATTACAAAAGGTGGACGAACCAGTAGAAATAAAATCGTCATCGGATTTGTCGAAGCTTCGTTCTCTTTTGGTGTTTTATCCAGTGAAATTCGTCCAGAATCCATTGTTAAACACGATTCCTCCAGAGCTCAAACTGTTGAAAGTACTTGATTTGGAGGACGTACCCATTGACAATCTACCTGATGAAGTGGTGAAGAAATTGTTCAATTTGAGGTACTTGAATATAAGAAGAACGCTGATCAAGGAGCTTCCAAACTCCATTGGAAGACTTCGAAATCTTCACACCTTGGATATAAGAGACTCCAAGATAGAGGTTCTTCCCGGCCAAGTGGGGAAGTTGCAGAACCTGCGTCACCTAATCATGTATCGATACAATAAGTACGTAACAGGTGACAGTTTCAGATACGTGTTTGGAGGGAAAGCTCCGGCGAACATCAGCAAATTGAAGAAGCTTCAAGTTCTCTCTTGCGTCGAGGCCGAGGGGGACATCATCAGACAGTTGGGGAACATGACCCAGCTTACCAGGATTGGCGTCACAAACATGAAGAAAGAAGACGGCAAGGACTTGTGCGAGTCAATTCAGAAAATGAAAGCCCTTCACTACTTGTTTGCAATGGCCTCCGACGAAGAAGAAGTTCTCGATATTGATTATTTGAAGTCGCCTCCTCCGCAGCTGACGATGGTAATTTTAGTCGGGAAACTGGAAAGGGTGCCACCCTGGTTCTGCTCGCTGCATAGTTTGTCGGACCTGTACTTGCACTGGACGAGGCTAAACCAGGACCTGCTTCCTCACATCGCTGCTCTGCCTTGCCTGAGCCGCCTGACGCTCATAAACGCTTACGTCGGACAAAAGCTGCATTTCCGGGAGGGGTTCGCAAAACTTGTGCAGTTGAGCTTGCTTAACTTCCCGGAATTGATCGAGATAGAGATTGAGAGAGGCGTGATGCCTGATATTTCAAATATATTCTTGAAGAACATGATGAATCTGGAGAGGGTTCCCCAGGGAATTGAATTCCTGTTGAAGCTAGAGACGTTGCGGCTGGAGTCTGTTTCGATGGAGCTCATCCTCCGCATCGTCGGGCAAGGCGAAGGAAGCGAGGATCGTTTGAAAGTGGAGCACATTCCCGACATCACGTACTACTACCACTCTTCCAGTGGAAAGTATTACTACGAGAGCTTGTCTCGTCCTCAATCTCAAGCTTACTAGTATTTCGAACAGGTGAAGATGGTGCAGCCTAGCTCTTTCTCATCTTAGCGGAAGTTCTAAACAATGTTCCAGAATTCGCATGGCTTTAGTTGACGAGAAAATTACGCGAAGGGCCAAGGATGCACTTAAATCTTCTGAAATACTGGTCAATAATGCATTTTCTTTAGATGCTTGCACTCAAGCTTAGTTTGCAATTATGTTTGCTGAAATACTAGTCTAGGATATGTCCCCATCTGCAACTTAATTTTTTTACTCAGCCTAACTATTATTATTGCGATGCTTTATCTGCAGGCTTTTGATTTTGTTCAAGGTGCACTCGTAAGTTCTGTGTAATACTTTGACTCTAAATGGCTACGCAATACATTTCAAATGTCATTATTATTGTTTTTTCTATGCATCTCTTGCCTAGTTCTTTTCTAGTTAAGTAATTTCCAATTAATGAACGTTTTACGTACTTTGAGTATATGGTGGCTATGAGTACATTGGTTTTGTTTGAAAATATCCTTATCACAAATATTACACTTACTGTCAGGGACTGGCCAAAGACGGCGAGGTAAGGCGAGGCGTCAGGCGAGGCGAGGCGAAGACAGAAGAAGCTCAAATACAAGAAAAGCAGCAACAAGGTGAGCGCGAAGCAGCAGCAGCAGAAGACACGAGAGGCGAGGGGTCGGGGTCGGGAGCAGCACCCTAGCGGAACCGTCGGGAATCGGGGTCATGGTCGCAGGTCGGGGTCGGGTGTTCGCAGTTCACACTTTGCAACTGGCGTCAGGGACTGGGATTCTGAAAATTAAGTAGGGTAGGCGAAGGCGAGGGATTTTTTTTCTTAAAAAACAGAGAGTGGGCTGAAAATCGCGAGAGGCGACATATTGTAGCAGGCCCCCCGCATAAAAATACGGGGGGCCGCACCAAAAATTGCTGGGGGCCGCCTACTGTAGCTGGTTTCCCGCAATCTTTAATTATTCTTCATTATTTTAAAATAATTTTAAAAAATATCAAATCATATTTAATTCACTTAAAATTTTTACCACATATTTATCACATTATGGGACGATAATATAAAAATTTTCGTGATTTTTTAAAACTTTTATTATTTAATATAATGTTTTATAAAATAATGTAATTAAAAATACAATATATCGTACAAGTGTTATAAAATCACAAAATATTTTACATTATCTTTCCATGATGTAATGAATATGTGATAAAAATTTCAAGTAAATTGAATATGATTTGGTATTTTTTAAAAAATTAAATAATCATTTCTTCTTGAGACGTCAATTTAAGGTATTAAACGATAGATTTTGGGCTTGAAAAATACTGCCATGGGGTTATACACAATTGAAATATGTAGGTCTCTGCGCGAGCTTCGATTTGATATTTTGTCGGCCCCAATCGGATACCCGTAGCAAAAGTTATGGCATTTTAAAGTTGAAGTGGTCACTAATTTGTATAAAAATTCACTAATTTACATAAAAGTGTTAAAAAATCACGAAACTTTTTATATTACCTTTCCATAATGTAATGAACATGTGATAAAAATTTCAAGTGAATTGAATATGATTTGGTATTTTTTAAAATTATTTTAAAATAATAAAGAATAATTCGAGATCGCGGGGGCTGCACTTTTTAGGTTGGCTGCGATTTTAAATCGGCCCCCCAAATCTCATGTAATTTTGGATTCAGGGGGCTATCGACCCCCCGTCGGGGTCTTTTTTGAGTATTTCTTATAGTTCGAGGTTTTGACTGCGAAGACTTTTTTTTTTTAAGAATTTTTTCAAACAAAACCCATAGTTCATGGTTTTTTTTGGATTTTAACTTCTTTTTTTTTACAACTTTTTTCCCACACTCCTGCATAAAGTCTCACACAAGAATAACTTTGAAAGATTAAAAAAGATTATCCTTGTCACATTCTAAAGAGGTGGACATCAATAATCTTGAAGGTTAAACCATTATACAGAGTGCCAAGTTTTCCAAGTCACTAATAACGATTCCACCTACCATCGAATTTCATGTAAATTAGTAATAAAAGAACAAAATAATTCACAGAGAATTTGACGATCTAGAGGCGGTAAAATTTAGATCCAAAGCGTAAAGAATTTGTGAGTATTGTGTGGCTTCATTTAAAGCTCTTCGTCAGAATAAATGTATTATAAAGAAAATTGATGCCAAATTAACGGAGGATGGTAAGTTATGTATTTTAATTAGGTTATTTTATTATAAATAGAGATTATGAGATTGTGTTAGAGATTATTAAATATTGTCTAAGTCAAATTACTATATCTAGAGTGTATATCTGGAGTGTTATCTGTAACAACTTAGGGTTCCAATTCTAATTCAAAATCGAAATCTTTCCAAATCAATTAAAAAAAATCAAAACATGGTAAAATTACAGAATTTCCTTTTCTGGAAATCCGATGATGCACTGATTCAACTCAATAAATTCGAGCTAAACGGATTTTTGAGAATGAACCTTGCCCAGAACTTGGCAAAAAACAAAAGAGAAAAATCAGATTAAAAATTTAATATTCACAATTACCATCTAAAGAATTCGATTTTTGACGGATTGAACAGAAAATCCGAGATGAACCTGGACTATCAGATGGAAAACGTTCAGAATGACTCGAACGCTCTCCCCACTAGAAATTCGGCGCCGATCAAGTAACAGCCGAAAAATCTGAACTAGACCCAGATTTCTCGGAGGCACGGGGAGGTCAACCTCCCCTATAAATAGAGGCTTTCGGTGGAGGAGGAAACTCACACCAACAACACTCTCTTCCTCTCGAGTTCTTCAAGCAGAGAAGGACTTACCTCGGTCTTCAGAAGCAGCAAGCTTCGATGACTGCTCGGCCACCAAAGTGAACAAATCCCTCCTCTGCGCGCAACAACTCCGAGGAATCAGCTACTCGATTTCCATCGAAGGCAACCATCGAAGTAAAATCCTCATCTCCCTCTCTCTATTTTCAACTCTCCCTCTCGATCTGTCTCCCTCTCACACACACACACTCTCTCTGCCAACAGAAGCTTGCGGCCGAGAAGAAAAAAAGAGGTTCAGTTTTAAAGAAAACTAAACCAGTTCACTTAAGTCAATCCAGACCGAACCGGACCAACAGTGAACCAAACCGAACCGACTGTTCACTCAAACCGGCACTCTTCACCAACTTGACCCGAATTGGCACCGACCCTAACCGAACTGACACTATTCACCCAAACCAAATTTCCACCCGAATCAAACTGGACCTATCAAAGATTAAACTGGTAAGAAATTTCTGCTCAAATTCTTCTTAAGTTGGAATAATTTAAGTGAGATCTTAATATTGATATTCCAATTAGGCAGAAAAAATTTTGAAACTGTCTGTGTAATATCCGGCTTGTACGGATTTCGGATTTAATATATTATATTGTTATTTTATTATATAGTGGCATTTTTGGTAAATATGTCAAACCAGGTCCGTTTCACAAAAAAAAAGCGTCATTACGATCCTAACGAATAATAAGAATTTTAAGAAATTTACGGGAATTTTCGGAGATCAAACGCTATATTCCGAACAATTAAGCTTTTCGTAATGTAAAAGACGTTCTTGTAAAAATAGTAAATGAGGTCCGAATTGTAAACGGACAGTTTTATTAAGTCCCAAATAATAAGTTAGACCTATTGGTGAAGTAAGGACGTTTGGAGAGGTCGAATGGCTAGACGATTAACGAACCGAAGAACGAAATCAATATAAAAACCAAATAAGGGCAATTTGGTAATTAGCAAATTCAATATTATAAATCAATCAAAATTCTTTTATTTCATTTCATTTCTTCTCTTCGAATTCCAGAACCACTTCCTCTCTGTTTCTCTTTTCTCTCTCGCAAACCCTCTCTGGCCGTCGACGTTTCTCACGATCCGACCTCCGGTTTTGTTCCGTTTTTCCTCCGTCCTTCACGTTTCTTCCTCCAATCGACGTTCTAGGTATGTCTCTATAGTTTTAGAGCGTTAGATTTCGAGTTTCGTAACGTTTAAATAATTAGGTTTTAGTTAGGGTTTTGATAAAAATCGAGATTTAGGATCCGAAACTCATAGATTTATTGTGATTAAGTATATAAAGGTTGTATTGAACGTATTGGACGAAGTTAAATCAATTTGTGAAAAAGTTTAAAATCTGAGAATTTTCGAGTTTTCAAAAAAGTTCGTAATTCGAGAATTTAGGGCCGAGCGTAAATTGTTCGAATAAATAGCTCGATATATCGGATTAGAACTTTTAGAAATTTCCTTAGTTAAGGTTTTGACGAATTGGACGTTTATTGACTTGAACTCGTTTTAACGGCAATCCTTGTAATTGTTTAGGTAAACAGTGCTCGTGGACGAAACTTGGATTGCAGCGTGCACGAGGTAAGTTCTCGTGATTTTCTTTGGCCGATTGGCCTACACCGTACGTCGAATGTCATCTCGAGGAGTTTTGGAGATGCCTGTAGTTAGTTTTGCTCGGTTTGGATAGCTAGGTCTTAGGAGTTTATAGTTTATGCTTTTACAGTCTTGATGGTCCATATTATTGCTTGTTTACTTTATGATAGAGAACTGTCCACGCATCACTTGTTTTAAAGAAAAGCATGAAAATGAATTTCCGCACAGAGATTTAAAGAGAACGTAAAGCATAGCATTGGCCTTCGGGCATACAGGCCTTCGGGCATATAGGCCTTCGGGCATACAGGCCTTCGGGCATACAGGTCTTCGGGCATACAGGCCTTCGGGCATACAGTTACAGGTCACGCGAGGTGGGGCTCAGGCACGGCTGTACGTGATGTAAGCGTGTACCCCCCTCTTCTAGCTGGAAAGAGTAGTCCGCCCGCTGGATGAGCTCTCTCCGGTTAGAAGGTATAGGATCTCGGTGACACCTATAGTGCATTGCATAGTAAGATAAAAGAAAAATAAAGCATGGTTTAATGAACTCATAGCACAGCATGCATCGCATTTACGTAGAGCTTACTGGGATTTTATCTCATAGTGTATATGTATGGTGTAGGTGACATAGACTTCGAGGTACCAGGTGAGGACGAGGTCCCTCCACCTGAGGCATGATTCAGTTGACGGAGGATGGCTGCGGTGGTGTGCTGGCGCAGTCGAGGCTTAACCGACCCGTGGGAAGTATGTACAGAGTTTTGAGGGTTTTGGGATATTTTGGGATGTATTGGTTAATTTGTATAGAAATTATAGGATGCTTGGTTCTGATAGACGTTAGGTTTACTTACTGATGTTTTTAAGGTTTTTATAAACTGATTGGTGAAACGTTTTGGTTTAAAACAGTATTTAACGTTATATAGAAATGTTTTGACACGTTTTAGGATGTTACGGATAGTCTCGATTTTTAGAGCTATCCACGCCATTTGTCTTTAGGAAGATTTGTCACGTATTGAATTAAGTTAGAATCGTATATTTAGTGTTTCTAAAATGTGAGAATGGGAAGGAGAAAGAAGAATTTGCTCTCTGGAATCGGATTCCAGAGAGATGAAAGTTGAAGTGTTTTGCTCTTTGGAAATCCCAGAGAGCAAATGGTCCTGGTCGCTGCTGTGCAGCGCCCGCCCGATCGCTGCATTGTGCAGTGACTGGGCGCTGCAAGGTGCAGCGCCCGATCGCTGCATTGTGCAGCGATCGAGCGCTGCACAATGCAGCGCTCGCGGCGACTGGGCGCTGCAATTAGCAGCGACCAGTCGCTGCTCCTTTTCGAGGGCAGAATTCCGATTCTGCCCTCCCCTCATTTTAAATATTAAATATTGTTTTAAATTGATTGTTTTATAATTGTTTTAAAAGTTTTATTTTAAAAGATTTGATTTAACTTAATTCCGATTTCGATTCTGGTTTCGATTTCGGTTTAGATTCTACCTAGAGTTTAATTAAAGATATTAGGATAAAAAAAAAAAAAAAAAATAGTACGGGAAATACGGGTACAGTATTAGGGTCGTTACAGTCTGAATCAATCCAAATCGATCCAATCGATCTGATCCAACCTAAGAATACAACGTAAGAAATTTCTGTTCAAATTTCTTAGAAATTAGATTTATTAAGTATGATTTTAATACCAAAGATTTTAATTGAGCAGTGTATTACTTTGAAATTTTGGAATATCCCGACAAGCACTAATTGCTCGGAATCCAAGTAGTGAAAATACAAATTTTTCAACGTTTTGACTATAGCCTTACATCACAAGAAATTTATGATATTTTTCTGTAACTGTTTTATTAACACGTTTTGATATATGAGCACTCATGTTTAGGCATTGATATAAAATAGTTTAAAAGATAATATTTATAATACATTTGCATGTGTATAAAAATGATGAAATTGACGGCAATTACTTGATAACAAGAGCTTGAACGTTAAAAGTAAAAGTAAAAGTAAAAGAGGACGAAACCATGAGATAACTAAATCTTAAAAGAAGGTTGACTTTCAACCAGTATGTAACAGTTAACAGAATTCGGTAAAAATACATGTTTTGCAATTGCACATATTCTCACTTACTGAGTTTATCTCACATTATTTATTATTGTGATGTAGGTGAATTTTTATCTAAGGAATAAATATTGCGATTGAGAACCCTCTAATGGCAAACGAGCATAGAGATGAAGAAAATATTGTTGAGTTCGAGGAAAAAGATTTAAATTAGTATACTTTATTTTCAAACGATATTTAATGTTTTATTTCAATTTAAGACTTGAATGATTATGTTGAATTTTATTATTAAATAAAGTTTTATAAATTGTTTTTAATTATGTGATAGTTTCAAGATTTTGATAAATTTATTACAAAGCTTTCGCAAAATTAAAGTTTTCAGTTAATATTTAAATTTTCAAATTATGATTTAGCATTCAATTTCAAATCAATTTTGGGAAAAATTTTAGGGTTTTCAAAATTGGGGCTTCAAATTGGTGATTTTTAAATTGGGGTGTTATATTATCTCTTCCAAGCGAGTAGCTCGTTATTGTTTCCAGGTCGATGTTCTGCGGGACCTGTGGTTTTCTATTTCCGTTTATGTTATTTTAGCTGTTTTCCTTCAATGGAACAGTTCTATGCTCGTCAATGATAGAAATATATTAGGAATAGTGATTTAGTAATATTAGAGATATGTTAAAAGATTAATTTATATATTATAATTACTTTAATTTACTATAAATAGAGGGTAGATGAGTGTGTTGGAGGATTATTGAATATTGTTTAAGCAAAACCTCTCTAAGAAGAGTCTCTTTTCCAAGCGATAGCTTGTGGTTGTTTTCGAGACGGTGTTTCACCGGACTGTGGTGTCTTTATTTTCTATTTTATTTGAATAATCAGCACACTCTTATTCCTTCTATTTATAATAAAATAACCTAATTAAAATAGCTAAATAATCCTTAGTTAATTTTGCATAAAAAATGTTTTTCTTTATTCGACAGAAAAAGGATTATATTAATTAACCAAATATTATTTCTCCCACAATCTGTGAATTTTCCTCACCGAACTACCTCGTCCTTTACAAGAATATTTTCTAACTATGCATATCTTTATTCTTCTTCCTCCTTTGATATGTAACTCGTATTGGAGGCCCATCTTTAGGGGTTGCAGTGTTGTAGCACTATTTCCATTGTGCCATTTAAGTATCTGTCTTTCCCCTCCTATGCTTATTCATTAGGCATCATTTCAGTTGTATTTGAGGATGTATTGCTCAACGTATCAATACTTCAGGAACTTTTGCTAGGAGATTGGCGCAAGAGTTTCGGTCGTGGCAGGTATTTTCCATGGAATTGTATATGTCTTCAACTCATTGGGAATCGAAATGTAGCGAAATCTTTTTATCAATTTTATTATTAATCTACTAAAATCATATCATTGTATTTTTTTGAGAACCTAAACGTTTTTATCTTATAAGACTATTGATTTGTACAAATCTGATGGTTTCAATTTCTGAAATAGAACTAATTGAATTTTGAATTTCTGTGATTGTTGATTGTTACTTTTGTTTTCTATTTCTCAGTTTCTTTTAGTAAACCTACGTTGTCATGGCGATTTAGCGTTGATTAAGAAGGGACCCCATACAGCTGCTCCCACAGCTCTTGATGTCTTAAAGCCGGTTTGTCAATCTTAATTAATTGATCATTTTGTAATGCCCTTGTGCATGTGCAGTACATTAGTTTGCAATGGCCTTTATTCTTGTGATTTATAAGTTAATTGAGAGAAGAATAATATATTTATGTCCTGGATTTCAATGAATTTCACCTTTTGAGTGACAAATTTTTCTAAAAATATTTTGTCCAATAGTAGTTCCTAACAAATTATTGGATGGCAACAAAACATACATTGTTTTTTTATAAAACAATAATTCTTGAAATAAAAAAGATCCAATAGATTATCACTTTATTGAGTATAACTAAAAATAAATAGAAATACCTCAAAATGTTTGAGAGAACCCAGATAAGGATATCTAATGTTGTAGGAGCTGTCTCTATTCATGGTGCGGTAGATCTTTTGTTTTTTTGTGCAAAAAAAATTATCATAGAGTTGTTTTTTCTTTTTTAGTTTCAACTTTTGATGTATGCATTATCTAAACTTTGTGAATAAGTTAATGTCTTGTTATATTCTTGTTTTTTTAAAAAAATTTAATAGTTTTACCTCTCGAATAAAAAAGTTCTTTTTGTATTTTGTGTACATTCATTTTTTATGTTCATAATTTAATCATATGTCCTATCTCTTCTTTTTGTATATCTTCATATACATATGTCCTAACATTTTTGTTGACAAATTTTATCAGAGATTTTCATATTATTAAAATGTTTGAATTTACACACATACTATATTTATTAATAAATTTAGAATAAAATAAGTTTTAGATTTCATTTTTTTGTGGCTTGTCTTATGAATTGATATCTATATTTATCTGGTAATAACTACATAACTATTAAAATATTAACATATATTCTTTATATTTTGCTTAGGTTTATCATTTGAAAATAACTCCCAGAATTCTTCTTGGTCATAGTTTTGGAGGGAAAAGTAATTTAATTATCTTCAATACACTATGTGAACTGTATCAATCTCGCATGGGATGCAATTATTTATTTTTCAAGCGAAGCTGGTGCTTAATATGTTCATAATTTTGCTTGCAGTTGTCCTGGGCATGGTGGATTAGGCTGCAAAGCCTCTTGCACGGCTAGTGAGAGTAAGTTATTTCCCTTTTATAGTTGCTGAACTGGATTTTGTTTAAAATGAACTTGAATATAATGGACGTTTAGCTTAGTGTAAAGGTTTCAAATCAGAAAAATAAGGTTTGACATTTGAGTGTTATTGTGCTAGCCAGGGTGAACAAGTGGCTTTATACTTCTTGTACCCTGTTACTTTAGACTTCTTTGCCTTGCTCTACACTATTTTTGTTTCCTTTGCGTTTATAGGTTTGGGTTCTTGATGCAACACTGAGAATAGTTCGTCTTGGGGGAGATGGAGAGGATCATCCAAATGAGGTCAACTATAATAAAATTATTCCAAACTCCATCCCTATCTTCTTTTGTTTGTGTGCACTCCTTGTGATTTTTTGGACACCCTGTTTTGGATACCTTTTTGTCTGCAGTGGGTGGTTACCAACCTTCAACCAACTTGTCATCGGAACACATCAACATCCAGTTTTTCATGGGTGTTTGATCTTGAGGGGATTGCTGAAATGTATCAGTCTTATGAAGAAACGAACTTGTAGTATATATCTGAACTTGTACTGAATTCATTTGAAATTGCTAAAATGCCAAGGTACAATAGTCTATTATAGAAATTGC
This sequence comes from Begonia masoniana, assembly GCA_022432975.1. NCBI lineage: Eukaryota > Viridiplantae > Streptophyta > Magnoliopsida > Cucurbitales > Begoniaceae > Begonia > Begonia masoniana. The sequence continues at coordinate 4,072,778 of CM039503.1, read as the reverse complement.
TAAGGCTATTTGCAGTTTTCTTACAAAAAGTTCTGCCTGACTCCATAAATAATACATTTGTGATGGAAATTATTTTTACACAAAACTAAAAAATCTTAGGCAGACGCTGTAGTCTCATCGTTCATTCTTTTACTAATAATTGTAGGAATATAGTGGAAGATGTGCCCCGAGGTATGCATGTCAACTTTTTGAAAGCAGAAAAAAGTTTGCACCGGTGGGCGCTTGAAGACCTACAGAGGATTCACGCTGCTGAGGAACTCGCAGCTGAGGAGGGAGGTGGAGTTGAAATGCACGTCCTTGAAGATGCAGGACATTGGGTGTGTTCCATGGTTTAATATGCCATCACAACGCAAAATGCACTCATAATGTCTAAACTTTCCCATACTGGAATGAGCCTATTATTACAAATTTTTGATACTTTTTAAATTTACAAACAGGTGCACGCTGATAATCCAGATAGACTGTTCAGGATTCTGTCATCTTCTTTCAAAAGTATCAAAACCCAATTAAAGATTGCCGGTTCACAGTTGCAAATCGTCATTCCATTTTGTTCAAGTTAGTATTGTTCGAGCCCTACTCAGAAAGTAACTTAGAAGATCATTGTTGTATGTTCATTCTAGTAAATTATTGTGTACATTTTTTGCAACTTCCTATTCTTCGATTCCAGAATTCTCATCAAATTTTCCGTAGATGATTTGTAATGAATGTTCAGTGGGCTGTTCGATCGGTATATAGAACCATGATGTTTACTTTCGTCCTTTTATGCCTCCAAGTTGCATCGAACAGTGATCGACGCTGCATTTCCGAGTAGCTGGATTTGAAGGTTATCTTTATGCTAAGTTGGTATTGTTGCATCTGTAAAATTAACGAAGCAAATTAATTCCGAATTGAGCACTACTCTTTAAAGCCTTGGACCCCCTCGCAAGCCCATTGTTTTTCCTTTAACGCTACACTGCTGCAGTAAAAGTTGACATTCAACAGATATAAGGCTGGCCCGCGGGCCGGCGCGCATTCAAATAAACAGGTTGTGTCCCGACCAGACATCTTCAAAAGACAAAAACAAAAAGAGGGCTCGGCTGGTCCGGGCCAGTTGCTGAACCTGAGTTTCAAGGATGCAGTTTTTCCAACCATTTTATAACCCGAACAACAAGGTTCTGATGGTTCTTTCGTTCAATGGTCACCAGACCTAATTGGTATAATTATCATCTCTCAGTAAAGTTATTGATGATTATTATTTAAAAAAAAAAACTTAAAATATAAATGTTTTAGTAAAAATTTTGATAATTAAATTATTTTAGTTTTAGAATTAATAATTAGATGTAATTTTTTTAATGAGTCAAGAGTTTTGTGAGTAGAAAAATAAGCTTTTTTTTTTTTATATATAAAATTTAACACATAATGTGGCATCTTCTGCATGTGAATGTTGTAATATCCCCCAAATTTTAGTAGTTGTAAAAAAAAATTTGAATAAATTTTTCGCGAATTGTAAACGTAAATATTAGGATCAATTTCGTTAATTTTCGGTAGGAGTTGAAATCGTAAAACTGAACGTTAAATGAATTTAATAAAAGTTAAACAACTTAAAACAAATCGCTGACGCCGGAACAACCTCTGTTCGTCGAGATCTTGGTGTCAAAACGTTCGTCTCGATGAGTAGATCAACGTTGGCGAAGGGAATTTTCGAAGGTAAGCTCTCTATCTCCCGATTTTCGCCCGAGAAGTTTCGAGTTTTTAGGTTTTGTGAGATTTGTGATTTTGAGTCGATTTTTGGGTGTTTTTGGTAGGAATCGATTGGAAAAGGGTCGAGGAACGCGTTGGAAACGAATTTTGGCGAAAAACAGGTGAGAAATCGTGATTTTCCGACGCGAGTAGGTCGCCGGCGTGTCGTCGGTGTTCGGCCGTCGACGGCCGAGTCAACTCGGCTGTGGGCTGAGTCAACTCGGGCTTTGGGCTGAGTTGACTCAAGCCCAAGGCCGAGTTGACTCGAGCCTAGTGCCGAGTTGGGCCTGGGTTGGGTTTGGCTGAGTTGGGCCTGGGTTGGGTCAGGCCGAGCCCGATTCAAGTTTGGGCTGGGTTCGACCCGACCCAACTGGGATGGGTTTGTTCGGATCAGAACCGATCCAACCCGGACCAACCCGAACCATTTCGGTTAGATCCGACCCGAATCGGCCCGATCCGAACCAGACCCGACCCAATCAATTTGGGTTCAATCCGATCCGGACCAACCTGAACCGGTCCGACCTAATCCGAACCGAACCAAATCGGTCCGGTCCAGTCAGTCAAAGTCAATAGTTGACTTTGACCGTTGACTTTGACTTTTGTCCGTTGACTTTGACTTTTTGACCAAAAGTCAACCCAACCGTTTTGGCCCGTTTTCGCCCCGGTTCGTAGTTTATATCGTTTCTGGACCGAATTAGACCTTAACGAGGTTCCTTCCTTGTGTTGTTTCTCAGATTCTGAGGATATTGCTGATTTGGAAGCAATTCCTGAGGAGCCACGGTTTACCGAGGATAGGAGGACTCGCCGCAGGGGTATGGGTTATTATACTTTCTACGTTATACCTAGCCTTACATGCACGTATATTATTTTTGGTGGGATACCACTAGTATTGATGTCGGCATTTTTCCTAGCATGATTATTTTGCATATTGTGGCACGTATACTTTTTCACTGATTTATACTGCCTATTGGATTTAGATGCCATGTTTTACTTGCCTTTGCCGACGGGCTGGATTTGGGATTTGTCATGAGATTTGTCATGTTTGACACGTAGATGGTTTTATACATGCATTTGATTTGATTCATGCATTGGATTTCTGCTGTGCCATTTGGAGTTTGATACTGGAGATAACCGTCTGGCACTCTTAGCGGGGGCCCAGCTAAGAGTATCAGGGGGTTTTGCCCAGTGGTTGTGGTACTCCCCACATTTGTTTAGATAGGGTACGCCCCCTGAGAATAGGCAGAATGTAGGGTACGCCCCCTGAGAATAGGCGAAATGGGCTCGGAGCATGCTCGCCCAGTTACCTGACCTGGCCAGTGTCTGTTCGTTGCTACCCCCGATATGATAAGTCCACTGTGTGGTCCCCTTGGGCCCAGGGTTGAGTGGTTCGTCCCTCCTGGTGTGCCCTAGCGTGTGTGTCCCGGGGGCCCAGGACTGATTGGTTCGTCCCTCCTAGTGATTGATAAATCCACGCCTGGTGTGCCCTAGCGCGTGTGTCCCGGTGGCCCAGGACTGATTGGTTCGTCCCTCCTGGTGATTGATAAATCCACTGCGTGGTCCCCTTGGGCCCAGGGTTGAGTGGTTCGTCCCTCCTGGTGCGCCCTAGTGCGTGTGTCCCGGTGGTCCAGGGCTGAGTGGTTCGTCCCTCCTGGTGGTTGACCTTTTCTCTTCTCCCTATGAGGTCCTGCCTGGTGTTATCGCGGCCTTTCTATGTTGGTGTGGTTCGGAGGATCCGTGAGTGACCTCCTTTTTCACTGTACACCTGGATATATATTTTTATGATAGCATTGTTGATGTGGGCCTATGTTCATTATATATATACTTATTTTATCCCTAGTCCCATCAACCGTTTTAATTGAATAATAAGAAGAGAAATGGATAACATTGAAACTGGTTTTGATTTTTAAAACGTGCATTGATTTTGTGAGGCATGCATCTTTGAGTAGTAGGTATAACATCCCATACTGAGTTTGTCACTCACCCCATCGACTCCCCCCTCTATAGGTAAAGGAAGGAAGGCTAGGAAGAGAGCTCCTCTAGAGTCTCACCTTTTATTTCCTGCAGCTTTGTACTATGTAAGATATTCGAGATTGTACCTTACTTTGACATGTAATTATTTTCATTTATTCTGTATTTCTATTATTGTTTGTAATCTCTTATATTTGTTGCTTCGAGGAGGTCCTGGATTATTGGTAAACTTCCGCACTCAGCCTTAGGTTAGACGGTGGACCTTCCTGAGGTTGATCGTTTGACCTGGCGTTTCTGTTAGGCCCCTTCTCGGGTCGTGACAAATGTAGGGGTGTGCAAACCGAACCGGAACCGGTGATTTAGGTTCGATTTTCATCGATTTTGAGCATAGGGAAACCGAAGTCCGGTTTGGTATTTCTCAAAACCGGCCACTTCGGTTCGGTTATCGGTTTGGCTTGGTGAAACCGAGCAAAACCGAAACCGAACCGTTGTTGATTAAAATGAGGATGAAGAGTGAAGAGCGAAGCCGAAGCGAACTGCGAAGTGCGAAGACCTAAATCCCGATTCTTCAACTGCGACTGCGACTGTGACGACTAGAGACCCGGCAGACAAGAACGATCAGGCGAGGCGACGACTCTACTCTCAGTCTCTGCTATCGGTATCGAGTATCGACGACGACAGAGAGCACCGGGTATGTGCTATGCTTTGCATTATTTAGCTCGTTTTTGTGTTTGACAGAGAGCAAAATCAATGATTTTGCTCTCTGTGAACAAACGACAGAGAGCAAAATCATTATTTTGCTCTTTGTAATAAAAGTAAACCACAGAGAGCAAAATTGCTCTCTGTCGTTTGTTCACAGAGAGCAATTTTGCTCTCTGTAATAAAAGTAAACCACAGAGAGCAAAATTGTTCTCTGTCGTTTGTTCACAGAGAGCAATTTTGCTCTCTGTAATAAAACCACAGAGAGCAAAATTGCTCTCTGTCGTTTGTTCACAAAGAGCAACTCCTCCTTTAGCATGTTTATATGTGTTTTGCACTGTATAATTACATAATGTTTCTGTTTTGGGAGACTCTTCGGGCGTGACCGAGAGCAATTTATGTGTTTTCTTTGTTTGTTATGTGCTGTTTTATTATAACCGAAAGCATTAGAGCAACATGTGTAGTGTAGTGTCTTTGATTTATGTGTTTTATACTGTGAAGTTAATGTTTATGTTTTGGGAGACTCTTCGGGCGTGACCGAGAGCAATGTATGTGTTTTTCTATCATCCTATTGGCCGTAGAACATGCTAATATCATTCTGGATGAAAAACGGGTGGTTGTTGTTACTTTTTTCTTTTTGCATTTTTGTTTCATTTTCTTTGATCTTTTTTGGGGATGGACAGCGGAAAGAATTTATCCATGGCTTATTCTGTTTGTGTTTGACACTCTTTTACCTTCCGTGTAGTGATGGAAATCGGTGGTGATAAATGGAATGAAGCGTACTCTGTACTAGAAGAAAAAAGAGACATTGGTTTTATAGACTACGAAGATGATAGCTCTGTATGCAGTTACAATCTTATCGATGAAGGTCTCATTGTCATTTCAGCTCCATTTGCTTTTGTAAATGGAAAGCCCCAAGCAGCATGTGTAGGAGATTTGGCTAAAATAGAACGAATCGCTTTTTCAATTTAAATTTAATTGTTTATCTCTTTCAATTTAAATTATTTAATTTTTTACAAAAATAGGTTGTAAAACCAAAACCGAACCGAAATTTTAGGTTCGGTTATGGTGTGCCCCAAAACCGGTTTCGGTTCGGCAAATCCAAAACTGAAACAGATCGGTTCGGTTTGGATCCTCCCCAAAACCGAACCGAAACCGGTTTTGCACACCCCTAGACAAATGTAACTTTATGAATTTCCTCGACGTCCGTTTGATTCAAGATATTGGGTTGGCTTGGACTAGATGAATCTTGTAGGCTTGGAATTCAGCCTGAAATTATTCCTTCTTTTCTAGATCAACTTCTTCTCTTCACAAAGTTTGTGATTTCTTCTATGAGTTAGAGTTACATCTCTGTATCTCTTTTTCGAATTGATCATTCTTAAAATCTGGGTAGTTTTGGATGATTGTCTTTGTTGAAATTGATGAAGGAAAAATTGGTCTTCGATGGAGGAGAATAATGACTTTTATTTAAAACCTTTTGTTTTGGTAAATCAATGAAATTATCTTTTTAATCAGATTTGAATTTAACTAATTAAATTCCTAAGTTTGAATTTTGAAAGATAACAAATTTGATTTTACTTATAGTAGATTTACAAAGGTCATAGATTTTGATTTCAAAATTGTGATGTGATTTAAATTTTAAATCTTGATTCTTAGAATTTATTGAATAGATTAAATTTTCTTTCGAATTAAATTTTAATTCACAAGAGTTTCAAGAGATTTGATTAGACATAGTACAACAACTATACTATCGGATATAATAAGATCAATGCAGTACCTTAAGCACATAAAATCCGAGCTAAAATAAGTGGAAATGCTTGAAGGGTACTCTGGAGACTGGAGGTGCAATAAAATTGATGCTTTGGAACTTCAAAAACTCAGTATAGAAACAACGTACATGGCACAGCATCAGCAACATGGTTTGGGCCTTCAACAAAGCTAACGCCCAAATATGATAGTGATGCACTAACTAACTCATCCAACCCACTTAGCTTGTCAGAGACTGACTAGTTCCTTCTCCTCCATCGTTGAATTTGCGACAGTAGCTGTCACGCCCCAAAGGGGACCCGCAACAAAATGGGGAACGACCCGACCCGAAAAAGGCTAAATCATCTGATCCTAAATCTCATTTACTTAAAAGAACATGCAGCGGAAAAGTTTATAAACTAACATAAAGTCAGGGTCCAAAATATAAATCAAACAGGTCCAACAAGAGACACCAGATAATGTGATGATATACGTCCAACAAAATATCCAAATACCATACGACTTACAATCTCAAAAGTCTCTAACCTCAAAAGAAAATTAAAATGAAACTTAAAGAAAGTTCTTGATCCCTTGCTGATAACTAGAACTCCTCTTGATTCGATCATGAAAAAAAGTAGTCGTTTGGGATGAGTCGACTAAACTCAATAGGGATAGAGTTTATTTCCAGCAGTTATAAAATATTATGCAGAAATGTAATAAAAATGCAGTTTTCAATTTAAATAGATGTTCGGTGAAAATGGAGCCTCTCACGGGCCCCGAGCACACTGGGCCATAGGCCAAAACATCGACATCAGGCGGTCGCACGCCATAATTACCCTGATCAGGTTTAGGGTTTCGCGCCCAAGGACACGGCTCTTCAACTGTCCTATTACGTCTCTCTTCAACTGTCCTATTACTTCTAGTTAAAACCACACAATTTTTATCAATGATAAGATAATGCAGTTGATAAATGTGTGAAAGAATAATAGTACCAAATTAAATGAACATTTTATGTCAAATAAATGAATTTAATTAATGAATTAAAAATAATAATACTTAACCAAAAATAAAATAAACCCCTACCTCGAGTGCACTTACAACAGGTTAACTCAAATAATTCAAGAGTTCAAGCAATGAGTCCACAGCTTAATTCTCTAAATTGGTACCTAACAAAGAATAAATTTTTTTTTTCATTATCTTTGGGCTACCTATCTCTTAATTTACCCTCCACAATCGACGTAATTTACAGCCCAAAATATCATAATTACATATTAAAAGAATATACTCAAACCATACAGATTGAAGAACAGTACCCAACTGTTGCTAATCCAGCAACGCAGAAGAGACATTTATACCTTGAAAACCAACTCAAACTCTCGGTAATGATTTCTCAGTCAAATATTTCAGAGTACATCGCAATATAATTTTGATCTTAGAGTCTATTCCGAAAGAGGTTAATCGAACATTAATCTTACTGAAAATCTCTAATTCCCTTTCATTCTGTTTCTGCCGAGTTCTTTTCTTCCCCAAACATCTTATTCACAACAGTCTGACTAAAACGAATCAGTTCCTAATCTGAGTTTTTAATCAACAGAGACTAGGGGATTACCTCTGAAAGTTGAGAAATTCGCCAGGGTTGAAGAATCAAGAAATAGATTTGGTAAAGGTTAATTTCGTCCCTCTGTTTTCGCGTTCCACACAGGTCTGCGGCGCTCTCAACAGAAGGGTTTCTGGGGAAGAAAATAACAGAGGAAAACTTTTAAGTAGAAGACAAGGAGTGTTTTGAATCAAAAATCGTTGGATTTGGAAACTAACCCGTCGTCGGCCGGTTCTCTCTCTATTCTCTGCGTGCGGCGTTCTCAGATGGTGATGGAGTCTCTGTGAACAGAAAGGAGGTTTTATGAAGGGTAGGTTTATGAATTTGTACACGTGACTTCAATTAGGGGAGAAAAAAAATAAAAAAAAAAGAAAAAGAAAATAATTAATTAAACCTTACCTTTTTCTTTCATTTCTTTGGCGCCTCAATCCCCATCTGAGATGGCGGATTCCACGGTAGCAATATAATGGAACCGTCTTCTAACCTCGGCCCCCTTCCCGAAGAGAACTCTGAAGAGCAAGAGCACCAGCACCGCCATTCCGAACAACAGCAATCTGCCTTTAGCTCTCTTCCTCACCGCCCTCCAACTCAGTGAGTTTCAATTTCATCCCTCTCTGTTTTTTGTAATGTCTTCAGTGTCTGATAGAGCATCTTCTCTTGTGCGTGCAGAAGCTCGTCACAAAAGTACCAACCTTTGGATTGGACAGCCTATTTTGACAGAGAAGATGATGTTTGCATTTCTGGCACAAATGATGTTAGGTTTTTTAGTGTTAGTCGCCTGGTTTTCCAACGGGTCACGTCGCGAGAGAATAATCTACTCTCTTATCGTTTCAGGTCTTTCATGTATATACAGCCGGATCAGAAGGGCCAGTTGTTTTTTGCCTCCATGGAGGTGGCTACTCTGGGTAATCACTATTTCTTCTGTTTAATTCCAAGTTCAGGTTTTTCATCTATATGATTCCAACTGTTCGATATTACCTTCGTTTGCCTAGCCGTTATATCTCGTCATCGGTATTGAGCTCAAGCTTTTTAAATTTCAAATTAGCTGTTGCTGTAGCGAACGCAAGAAAGTTACTGTCGACATAATTGTGTTATCTTTGAATTTGTCGTGCACCATGTTCTTGCTTTTTCCGCCGTTGTTTTGCCACTACTCTTGTGCTTATTGTCAGGCATTCAGCATCTCTCTAACCATAGATTTTAACATTATTTATGTATTCCTTCTTTTGTTTTTTGGATACCTTTTGGCGACAACATCTGGATTTATATGTCATTTATATGATATAATTCGATTCATCTTGTAAGATGACAAAATTATAGAATGATAAATATTCTACACGGAACACATTACACAAGATTGAGCTAAAATTTTCCATGATGAAAAAATCATGCTTTAAGTGAGACATCCTAACATGGATAGAAAATCAAACCCATTTTTATGTATATGAAATCAAACCTGAGATTTTTCTTTGAAATTTCTCCTTTTACATCCCAACCACAAAACCCAAAAAGGTTGGCATAGAAGTCATGACTTTGTAATTAGAGGACAATTGCATGATTCATTGTTCAATGTTCAGGCTTTCATTTGCATTGTGTGCTAGCAAAAGTAAAGAAAGAGCTCGAGTTGTTGCCGTGGACTTGAGAGGACATGGAAAGTCATCCACGGAAAATGATATTGATCTATCCATTGAGGTAACGGTATAATTTAAGGAACATGTATTCTGCTAGTTGTATCGATGTAGATGGGTCGGTCTTATTATGCCATCTGTGAGGGTTCTCTCTTTTGCAGACTATGTCAGATGATGTTTTGTCTGTTGTGAAGACAATGTATGGAGATTCACCTCCTGCAATCGTGCTTGTTGGTCACAGGTGATACTCTTTATTTCTTAGTTTTCTAGTTTTTGTTCAAGTTTAAAAGTTGCCAGTTATAATTTAGTTGAGTACTCAGTTAATGCATGCTGCCATGCATCTCCCTCGAGAACTAAATAATCGTCATTTTGCCTCGGGAAAATAGGAATAAAAGCGTCTGACGATAAAGAAAATTCTCTTCTTAAATCAAGTATTTCCGAGGAACAATTGATCGACAAAAACTTCTACCTAAGAATTTTTTTCAAAATAAACACGCCTTTCACATGCATAAACGTATGATACTCTGACAACTTACGCTATGACTATTGCAATTACTTATTGTCATCTTTCGTAATTATGGAGGTGCAACTTTGGGTCCATTTAATTGCTCTTATCTGAAATAATGTCCTCCAACTTGAATGCATTCTTTATATGAAATATGGATGCATAAGCCAGTCTAGTGAAATTTATTACTCTCTGTTACTTGGTTATAAGATGCATAATCACGTGTATTTATATCTATTTAATTTTTCTCTTTCATTGGAAAAAACAGAGCGTCAATAGATCCAACAAATTCATTGATATTTTAATTTTTTTCACACAATTTTTTCTTCTTTTTTTAAAATTTTTGCCTGCTAAAATCAATCAGCATGAGAGGTTCAGTTGCTGTACATGTTGCTGCAAAGAAAGCTTTAGCTTGCTTAGCTGGTCTAGTTGTCGTGGATGTTGTAGAGGTTTGGTCTACTTTATTATTAATTGCTAGGACTGATTACATTACCACTGAGATATCAACTCTGGGTAGTTGCTGAGAGCCACTTAAAAATTTAGGGAACAGCCATGGCTTCGTTGATTCACATGCAGAAGATCCTATCAAACAAGATGCAACATTTCTCAAGCATAGAAAAAGCGGTATCTTCTGTTTATTACGTTTCATAAAGTTCCTATATGCTATTTTCTTAATGTCCCTTTTCCTGGCTGAGTATTGTAACTTAAGGATATGTAGATTAACTTTAGATGTGTACTACAGTTCTAGTTACAACAATAAGAAGAGTTGGTTTATGATTGAGTTGAATTTCTAAAATATCATTGGGCAAGATGATTAACAGAAAAAAAATGTAATTTATTTTCGATGCGTAACTGTAAGGTCTGAAATGATTAATTAAAGCTATAGGTTGTTAGAGATTTGTAATTAGCAAGAACAACATAATACTCCGAGGATATTGAAATTAAGACGAAGACCTACAATAAAATAGGCCATTTGAGGGGGCTATTCTCTCCCAAAACACTCAACGAGTGGAATAATACTTGATTATTAAAATTACTAGGAAGAAACCACAAAAAAATAGGCAATCTTGTATTTCCCTCCACACCTTTTAGCTCGGTTCTAGTCTTCTATGCACGAAAGTCAAAGTCATAATTTTGAGTTGTGGTTGTTGTAAAAATAAAAAAATAAGGTTCAGAAGACCTGATATTTTAGTTGAGGTGATATTGTCTTAGTGTTCATTTACTTTGGATGGTAAAATGTTGTTTAATAGACCGAAACATATATGAGTTTGTAGATTGAATGAAGCGTCAAAGGAGGCACTTTGAGAAATGTCGAGTCAGCTCGTGTATCTGTCCCTACGACATTGAAGTATGATGAATCAAAAAATTGGTAGGTGTGGGAGTTGTCTAATTTACAGAACCGTTCAACCCATTTGGGTGATCCGCTCTACTCTCTTTTTTGAGTATAGATTCCTAGTTTTGTGCTGCAGTTATACGTACAGAGCGCAACTAGAAGAAACAGAACAATATTGGAGAGGCTGGTGAGGGAAAGTTTTCTTCAATCAAGACTTTTGCTTCCTTGTTTAGTTGTGTTTTTTATATGTTCTTAATGTTTGATTTTCTGTTTGGAACTGTGTAAGTAGTTCCACCACGGTTGGATCTGTGTGCTAATTGTTGTTGGAGAAGGCACCTATAACTTTGACTGACTAGTAATATTTGTCAACTAATTTACAGGTATGAAGGCCTTTCAGAAAAGTTTCTCTCAAGCCCTGTACCAAAGCTCTTGCTCTTGGCAGGAACAGACAGATTGGACAGGTTTTCTTTCTACGTACATCCATTGAAGTATTTTAACACGCACTAAATCGAGATGGATATGATTCGGCTTTTGAAAATGATGATTACATAGAACATTGGGTTTTTAAAGATGAAGGATGAAGGATCTAGTTCTGAATTAGGACTAACTGAAAAATAGACTGTTTGGTATTGAAAATCCAAGGTTATAGTCTCTTTTTGTAATTTTTTGGCTGGGAGTTGGTTGCTTACAAATCTTTTAGACATAAAAATGATGGGATTTCATCTGGGTCCACTCCATAGTGATTCTACTCCATCATCTTGAGCTCTGTTTTATATGAAACGATAAGAAATAACCAAGCTAAATGGATAAATCCTTAAAAATTTAAAAATAGAGTACTGTTTTATTTTTTTGTTCTTTTTTTAAGGTAATTGAAATAGAGCCTATGTTTATCACAGAACTCTGACAATTGGTCAAATGCAAGGAAAGTTTCAGATGGTAGTAGTCAGACATACTGGGCATGCTATACAGGTGAGCATTTATTAGTAATGGGGACTTGTTAGTTCTGATATATTTGGTATCACACAGGAGGATAGCCCTGATGAGTTTTCCACCCTTGTACTCAATTTCATCACTCGCAATCGAATAGGCCCTCTTGGAATTGAGGTTTGTATCGGATTAAAATGTCCTTAATTCATAGTTTTATTTTTATAAAAAAAATATTAAAAGAGTAGGTCATCAATCGTGCTCTATTAAATAATGCGTTTGAGTCTTAATTAATTCTTAAAAGGGTTGGTTTTTGAGTGACATACTATAGCTGCTATTTGCTTACAAAAAATAAGGACAACTTTGGTTTGTTTAATGCCAAATGTCTCTTTCTCAACGGTTCTTGTCACTCAACTTGCATTTTATGTTTTAAATTCTCTAATTTTTTATGTGATAATAAATTTTAATTAGGGTAATGCTAGACCTAGTCTTTTTTTTTTTTTTTTTTAATTTTTAATTATACGTTAATTATTAAGCGTTAAGTCATACGTAAAATTAGAGGGCAATACAATCAATTTTCGGTCCGGAGACTATTCGGTCTTTCACCTCTTGCTTCTGAATTTTGAGTTTGTAATCTGGTTTTCAAATGTTACAGATACCCGGACTCCTTCGATCAGTCAAAATGCAGTGAGAATGAGCAATTTTAGGGATCTCCAAAACTCAGCTATGTTCAAGTAAATAAGAGAAGAAAGGCAAAAATCTAGGCCGTCAACCAGTTAATAATATTTTAAGTCGTGTCCAAAAGTATTTTAATTCTCAGAAAATGAAGTTTTCTTTTTAATTGTAAATAGCTTTCTTCAAAGTAAGAAAATCGATAGCAGCCGGCTAAAATTGACGTACCTACTCCCACTCTAAAAATCCTACATTTTTTTAATCTGTCCATATGAGAAGGTCATCAAATTAAGCACGTGAATTTGGGCCTACACAGAGAAATTCAAATCGATGATCGTACAATTATTCAGAGTAAAAAAATTCTAAATACCAATTCTTGCATGAGAAAATTCTTAGGATCCTACATTTTTTAAATCTGTCGAAACAATCATGATATTAAAAAGGTCATTAAATTAAGCACGTGAATCAAGCCTACATTTTTTTTAATCATCGTTAATCCAAGTCAATGATAGTACAATTATTCAGATGTAAATTGCAGTAGAAAATTCCAAATTACCATCGTGGGACTTGGTGCATTGCCACCATAAATATTCCACTAGGATCAAGGACTTGACCTCAGGTTGAGAAGCTCAACAATGGCGTCCGCTGCAGTAGATCTTCTGGTTGGCAAAATTGCCGCTCTTCTCGAGAATGAAGTGTATCTGTTGGCGGGCGTTCGAGATGAAGTAAATGACATTCAAGCAGAGCTACTAACTATGAAAGCCTTCTTAGAAGACGCAGACAGGAAGCAACAGAACAATGAAGTGGAGAAAGATTGGGTCGGAAACGTGCGGGACGTAACCTACGAGGTCGAAGACATCATCGACGAATTCATGTACCATATGAACGAGCAGCGAACCGGAAGTCGGTTCTCCCGCTTCCTCTACAGCATCGTTTGGATGCCCAAAAATTTGTGGGTGAGGCACAAGATTGCGACCCAGTTGCAGAAGATCAAGAAGACGATCAAAGAAATACCCGAGCGGAGCCAAAGGTATCGCGTGGATCGAAGCGACGCCTCGATTCCCCGCGCCGTTTCCAACTGGAAGCAGTTCCAGGGAGAGTCGTCTCTCTTCGTCCAAGAAGATGAGCTCGTGGGTATCGAGAAGGACAGGCAGTCGTTGATGGGGTTGCTCATGGACGGATACCCTCACCAAGCTGTGGTTTCAGTTCTGGGAATGGGCGGAGCTGGGAAGACAACGATTGTCGCCAAGACTTACAATAACGATGCAGTCACCCGCTACTTCAATTGCTACGCTTGGATTACCGTCTCCCAAACATACGCCCTGGAAGACATATTCAGAAGCTTGATTAAGGCATTTCACCAAGCGTGTAAGGAGCAAGTTCCTGCAGATTTGGAAGCCATGCCTCTGAAAGAGCTTCTAGAGAAGATGGTGACCTACTTAAGCAACAAACGATATCTCGTGGTCTTAGATGATGTCTGGGATATCAAACTATGGAACGAACTGAGAGTTGCTCTCCCACATTCTCCAGGAAGCCGCATAGTTATCACGACAAGGAAAGAAGATATAGCCGCCCATGGATTTGGAGTTAGAAGCCATGTTCATCGTGTTCAACCGCTTGAACCAGATGAAGCATGGAAACTCTTCTGCATGAAAGCATTTTACAGTCATCCAGACAAGCGCTGCCCCAATGAGCTTAAACCTTTAGCCCAATCGCTTGTGGACAAATGCGAAGGCCTTCCTTTAGCTTTAGTAGCAATGGGAGGCCTTATGTTCTCTAAGAAGCATGTTACCGACTGGAGCAAAATCTGCGACAGTTTGAATTGGCACTTGGCCAACAATTCTATGCTGGACTCTATGAAGAGCATCTTGCTTCTCAGTTTCAACGATTTGCCTTATAATCTAAAACATTGTTTCTTATTCTGCTCAATTTTTCCTGAAGACTTCTCGATCCGACGAAAGAGGCTAATAAGGCTGTGGATAGGAGAAGGGTTTATTGAGGTCAAAGGGAACAGCCCAGAGGAAGTAGCCGACGAGTATCTAATGGAGCTCACTTTCAGAAGCATGCTTCAAGTTGTGGAGAGGAATTCATTTGGGAGACCTAAAGCCTGCAAGATGCATGATTTGATGAGAGAGATTGCGATCACAACTTCAAAAAATGAAAGGTTCTGTGCTTTTAGCGAGAAAGAAGAAGAAATTGACTGTGGCAGAGCACGCCGACTGTCTGTCCAACTCCGAAAGGTGGACGAACCAGTAGAAATAAAATCGTTATCGGATTTGTCGAAGCTTCGTTCTCTTTTAGTGTTTTATCCAGTGAAATTCGTCCAGAATCCATTGTTAAACACGATTCCTCCAGAACTGAAGCTGTTGAAAGTACTTGATTTGGAGGGCGTGCCCATTGACAATCTACCTGATGAAGTGGTGAAGAAATTGTTCAATTTGAGGTACTTGAATATAAGGAGAACGCTGATCAAGGAGCTTCCAAACTCCATTGGAAGACTTCGAAATCTTCACACCTTGGATATAAGAGACTCCAAGATAGAGGTTCTTCCCGACCAAGTAGGGAAGTTGCAGAACCTGCGTCACCTAATCATGTATCGATACAATAAGTACGTAAAAGGTGACAGTTTCAGATACGTGTTTGGAGGGAAATCTCCAGCGAACATCAGCAAATTGAAGAAGCTTCAAGTTCTCTCTTGCATCGAAGCAGAGGGGGACATCATCAGACAGCTGGGGAACATGACCCAGCTCACCAGGATTGGTGTCACGAATGTGAAGAAAGAAGATGGCAAGGACTTGTGCGAGTCAATTCAGAAAATGAAAGCCCTTCACTACTTGTTTGCAATGGCCTCCGACGAAGAAGAAGTTCTCGATATTCATTATTTGAAGTCGCCTCCTCCTCAGCTGAAGATTGTAATTTTAGTCGGGAAACTGGAAAGGGTGCCACCTTGGTTCTGCTCGCTGCAGAGTTTGTCGGACCTGTACTTGCACTGGACGAGGCTAAACCAGGACCTGCTTCTTCACATTGCTGCTCTGCCTTGCCTGAGCCGCCTGACGCTCATAAACGCCTACGTCGGACAAAAGCTATATTTCCGGGAAGGGTTCGCAAAGCTTGTGCAGTTGAGATTGTATAACTTCCCGGAGTTGATCGAGATAGAGATTGAGAGGGGCGTGATGCCTGATATTTCAAACATATTCTTGAAGAACATGATGAATTTGGAGAGGGTTCCCCAGGGAATTGAATTCTTGTTGAAGCTAGAGAAGTTGCAGCTGGAGTCTGTTTCGATGGAGCTCATCCGGCGCATCGCTTGGCGAGGCGAAGGAAACGATGATCGTCGGAAGGTGGAGCACATTCCTGACATCACCCACTACTACCACTCTTCCACTGGGAAGTATTATTACCAGAGATTGTCTCGTCCTCAATCTCAAGCTTACTAGTATTTCGAACAGGTGAAGATGGTGCAGCCCAGAAATTGTCCGTTGTTTCATTTGAAATTTCGTATTTTTGGGCGATAATATATTTGTTTTGTATTATTTTTATATGATTAAGGGCGTTTGTATTCGTATAATTCAAGCACAGACGTAAGTGTCAGTTGATTATTGGTTGTATTTTGTCAATGTTTGAAAAGTCAAAAGGTTATTCCACAGACGTACCGTGTCCGGCTGTCGTCAAGTCACGGAAGGAATAAGAAGTCGAAGGTAGGGTTGGGCATGGTCCGGTCCGATTTCGAGCCGGAATTGGACCGGACCATGAGATTCGGGAATTTTATCCCGAATCCCAGAACCAGACCGTACAAGGACCAGGATCAGACTGGACCGGACCAAAAAATTCGGTCTGGTCCCAGTCCGTTCCCAGTTTCTCCCATTGTAATGCTGAATTTTAATAAAAAAAACAAAAATTCTAATATTACATACAAATTTTTTCAATAAACTAAGGATTGTATACAGATTGCGAACCTGGGGAATCAACATGGTAAGGCTTAAACCAGAGACTCATGCAACCATTTTATAACTCTACCATGCATACTCCGAGAATCACATTTCTCGACAGCAAAAAACGGAGCAATTTCTAAGCAAGATAAACATATGAGCATTAAAACAAAAAGTAGCAGAAATATATCCAAATCTTGAAATTACATCTTTCACTTGGAATTTTTATTGCATTTAAGAAGATTGATGGCTTTTAAGAAGATTGGTATATTTGGTGCATAAGCCAACTTATTGTTCTCAAACTTTTACTAATTTTTAACAAATGTTCTTACTAAATAACAATTCTTTTAACAGTCAGCAAGAACTGAACCTAGTTGAATAGTACAGAGTCCAAGAATTACTCCCATGGAAAACAGGGAGGTAGCGATATTACAGAAACTAAAACAGAGGAGCGAAGAACCAAACATGAAGACGACTAATGGAGTTAAACCAAATAAATATAAAATACGAATCAGGGAGCAAGAGCAAAACCAAGTAAAGATATGGCGATGGCGAGCGCCGACGCCGAGAAGAGTTGATCAGCTGAGGCCTAAGGGGAGGGGATTGAAGGCTGAAGCCGAAGGTCGGCAGACGGCAGTGACCACTTGGCTCTAGAGTCGGAAGTCGAGAAGGGCGACGAAGAAGAAGAAGAATGAGACTCTGAGTCGGAGGGGCCACTAGCGGGGAAGAAGAGTGGGCAGTGAGCCCTAACTCTGTTATTGTTAATTGGGTTCTTGGTCTGGTCCGGTCTTTCGGAAATTTCAGACTATGGACCGTGGATCGGACCAATTCCCATGAGATTTCTTCTTTGTGGACTGGTCCCAGACCGAGAACTGTCAGGAATCGCCCGAAACCGGACCAACACCTTCGGTCCGGTCCGGTTCCTGATCCATGGTCCGGTCTTGCCCACCCCTAGTCGAAGGTGGGTAATATAATAATTTCTAATTTTTCCAAAACAAAATTCACATTGCACCATTTCTTTCCCCTTCGCCGATTCACGTTGCGGTTCTCTTCCTCTCTCTTTCCCTCTCTTCTTTCTCTCCTCAACAATTTTCAAGTCTTTTTCCCTTCCGAATTCTTTCTCGGTATCGACGTTGCTGGTTTGTGAACAGTCTGCAATGTTCGTTGCTCCTAATTTTTCGGCTGCCTGTTTAAGAGGAAACGCCGTGGACATTGCTGAGAAGAATTTGAGGATTTGTTGCACTGTGAATAAGAATTGGATTTCGCTTCGCCATAAGGTGTTTTTTCTTTTCTCGTGGTTGTTGATTTGAAAAATTATTCGCAAGAATCATTCTAAATGTGAATAAGGCTTCGGAAGTTGTTTATTGCAAGGGTAAATTTCAAAATACCCCTGAAGTATGAGTATTTATTGAAAAACTCTCAAAACAAAAAGTCATCGCATTCAAAATCTTGAACTATGAAAAATTGTCAAAAAAACCCGAGAGTTACATGCCCCTCGAATTGTAATTCGGGGACCGAATTAAAATCGTGGCCTCCTGCATTCCACAGGGGAAGATGCGGGGGGCTCTGGCCCTCTCGCACGTGTGCTGTACACCGATAAATACGAGGTGCCACGCCATATTTTTGGCTCGCCAAATTATAATTCGGAGGGCCGAATCAAAATCGCAGCCCGGGGGAAAGATGCGGGGGGCTCTGGCCCTTGCGCACGTGACGCTGCACAAATCAAATTCGGGGGGCAACGCCACGTATTCGGCCCGCCGCCTTATACGAGATTTGACGCAGAGGGACTGGATCACCCTAGCACGTGCAATGCACGTTAATCAAACTCGGGGGCCGCAAATCTGACTCGTCCCCCTTTTTTTCGTTGAAAATTTAATGCGGGGGGCCTAATTTCAAACTCAGCCGCCCGATTTTTTGCGGGGGGCCGCAATTCTCACTCGGCCTCCCGAAATCCCATCCACATATCAATTGGGAACGTGGGGGGCAGCATGAGATTCGCGATCTCCCGAACTCTATTGTGGATGGGACGCAGGGGGCCATATCAAATTCGCGGCCCCCCCGATATCCCATCCACAGATCAATAATTGATCTGTGGATGGGACATGGGCAGCTGCATCAGATTCGCGACCCCCCGATATCCCATCCACAGATCAATAGGACGTGGAGGGCCGCGAATCGGGTGCGGCCCCCCATATTCCATCAGCAGATCAATACCCGATTCCCGGCCCCACCCCCCTCTGTGATGACCCAGATATGTAAGTATGTGCACGATGGCTGCATGAACCGGAACTCAGATGGCAGTACGTCCTCGCGGGTGAACTGGAAGGTGACGGGTCGTAAAAAAGTGGTCGTCACAATCCCACATCGCTTGGGGAAGTATGTGGAAATGAAACATATGTAAAGAGACCCTCCCAAGATAGTAAGACGCGTTTTGGAGCACAATTAACAAGGGATCCCATAAGAACTCCGAAGTTAAAAGTGCTTCGGCGAGAGTAGTACCAAGTTGGGTGACCGACTGGGAAGTCTTCGCCAAACAAAGCCGTGAGAGGATGATATTGGGTCACGACACAATCCTCAGAGCGGACAATATCTTACTGGGAAAATGGGTCGTTACAAATGGTATCAGAGCTTGTACTCAACAGAAAATGTGGCCAACGTGGACGTTGGGCCCCCTAGGGGGGGTGATTGTGATGACTCGAATGTGTAAGTATGTGTACGATGGCTACATGAACCGGCATCCGAATGGCGGTACGTCCGCGCAGGTGAACTGGAAGGTGACGGGTCGTGAAAAGGTGGTCGTCACAATCCCACATCGCTTGGGGAAGTATGTGGAAATGAAATATATGTAAAGAGACCCTCCCAAGATAGTAAGACGCGTTTTGGAGCACAATTGACAACGGATCCCATAAGAACTCTGAAGTTAAAAGTGCTTCGGTGAGAGTAGTACCAGGTTGGGTAACCGACTGGGAAGTCCTCGCCAAACAAAGCCGTGAGGGGAGGATATTGGGTCATGACCCAATCCCTAAAGCGGACAATATCTTACTGGGAAAAGGGGTCGTTACACCCCCCCCACCCGCATTAATAATTTTACGAGACGTGGGGGGCCGCGTTGATAATTCAGGGTGTCGAACTCCTTTATTATTTAAGGAGCTCCGCCCTCCACTCTCCGAAATCTCTAAAATTTCTTACAAATTTTTTCTTTGCGCAGATGAATTTTCTCTGTTTTAGCAAGGACGATGGATTCTGATCCAAATAGATGGTTTGAATTAGACGAGGAAGAAGATAGTGATGCCGATTTGAATTGGTTTTCGGACGAGACTCCTTCATATGGTGATGATGGCTTAGATGAAAATGAACAAATACATGTCTGTTTGACATCCAGAACTCTAGACGATCAGCTTCGAACACCGGTTGTCTCGGATGATGATAAGGTTGAAAACATACAGGTAAGGGAAGAAATTCATATGAAATTTTTTGTGACTAGAGAATATGCATCTTTAAGAGATCTTAAAGACGAAATAAAAGATTATTCTATAAAACATGGATTAGGTATAGTATTCACAAAAAAGTAAAAAGAACCGATTGATGGCTAATTGTTTAGAAGGGTGTTAGTGGCGTTTGCATGCCTCGCAGAAGCAAGATGAGCTGACCTATCAAATAAAGTCTTTGATCAATACTCACAGCTATGCGAAAATAATTGAGAATAGACACGTTAGTGCAAAATGAGTGACACACCATTATCTGTCTAGGTTCAAAAGTCACCCTAGGTGGGACATATCTTCCATTGTGTAGACAGTGAGGATGGATCACAGAACTCACATTACACCTAGTCTTGCCAGAAGAACAAGAAGCTTAGCTCTCACACTTAACGAAAACAAAGGCGACGAACAGTATAAATTCGGGGAGAACTTTTGAAGTGCATACATACGATACAGGGAGCACATTAGTGTGCCAAAGAGTGTATATGTGCTTGGCCACTTGCAAGGCGGGTTTGATGCAGTTTGGTCGCCCAATTATTTGTTTGGATGACTGTCATCTTAAGAGCTCCTGTCCCGGACAATTACTCACGGTCGTTAGTATTGACGCGAACGATGGAATATATCTTGTTATTGTTGCCAATGTCAAAAAAGAGACTGAGGAAACAAGGAAGTGTGATAACTCTTAAATTAGAGTTATTTTATATGGTATTTAATTGATAGAACTTATATGATTTGAGTGAATGTGAGAGGAAAATGATGAAATTTACTACAAATGCTGCAGGATGCTGTAGCATCAAGACATTTATTGAATTTTATGTATATCATGCATATTCTCGAAAAACAAGCAGATTTTTATCACTAGTTCAAATTTTATATTTTCTTATTTAAATACAGAGTTATTAGTGGGAAGATCAAATTCAAATGCTGAAGAATTACGAAGAGAGAGAAAGCAAATCAAGGAGATTATTGTTACTAAAAATGAAGAAATCAAATAAAGAAAAAAAGGGGGGAAATCGTTGCTGAAAAATCACTTTGAATATGATGAGAGAGAAATGATGCTGGAATCAAGGAAAAACAAAACAAATTAAATGAAATCTTGGAGAGAGAAAAGGGGAATACACCTGGTACGCAGGAGGAAAAAAACTAGAGAAGATTTTGGAGAGAAGACCAGACACGCAGAACGAAAAAAGGTGGAGGAGGCTCTGCTTCCATATTCAACATTCTTCAAGTCTCTTCTTCTATCCTTATTAAATTTATTTTATGCATATTATTATTTTTAAGTTTTGTTGACATGATTTTTGGCTAGAACGTTTTCTCTTGGTTAGGCAAGAGAGTACTCTTTACATACTTTTATTCTGATTTATGAATGCTACGTATTTTTCATTGAACAATTTCTTATGATTTTTATTGCGTAAATTGAATTGTGTCGAATAACAAATTCAATATCAAATGTTCTTATTGTATCGATAGGTAAATATGAATTTAGATGCATAAGTAATTAAATAAATTAAAATTGTTGCAAAGTAGCTAACATTAATTTATTTGCCGTTAAGAATAAGTTTACACAAAAATTCGGATTAAGTTTTTATTTTTTCAAAGTCGAAAAGAAAATTCTGAAATGAATTTATCTAGGCAATTAGACGGAACCCTAGAAATATTATGAATTCTTGCTGTTTTGTGACTAATGTTGTAGCATTGTTGTAGCATCAGTAGTAATTGCATGTAAAGAGGAAATCAATCTTAACCAAGGCTTTTTCCATAATTACCTTTTAAAATCATTTCCATTTTTAGTCTTATTAAATTTTGAGTAATTTAGTTCATCATTCCTTGCTATTTATTTAATTTAAACATTTTCATCTTTATTTTATAAAATATCCTTGTGTGATCGACTTTACTTATTTTATTACTTCGTTAGCGACACGTGCACTTGCGTTAGGGTGTAGAAAATCACTAATAACGTGGTTTTTGAAACTTTTGAAAACAGACCTGTACACTGGAGATGGAGCCAGATGGACGATTGTTTCGGATCGACAAAAGGTATGTTGTTTAAATAAATTAGTTGTGGTGTAATTAAGGTGTGTAACTAACTTTGTTTTAATATCAAGGATTGAGAAATGTTGTGGATGAGGAATTTAAAGAAGTCGAACACCGCTTCTGCCTCAGACACATGTGCGCAAACTTCAAAGGGCTATTTCGGGGGAGAGCATATAGAGAAGCGATGTGGAAGGTAGCCAGGGCATCCACAAGAGCTCATTTCAATTTAGAAATAGGGAAATTACATGAGCTCAGCCCGGCTGCCCAGGAATGGCTTCGAGGAGAAGATCCTAGATATTGGGCTAGTAATGTCTTCTTTCTGATTCCCAAGTGCAAAATTGGCTTAAACAATTTGTGCGAGTCGTTCAATGCACTTATATTGCCTGCCAGGGACAAACCGATCCTCACCATGTTCGAGACGATCCGAACATACATGATGACTTGCATCGTTAAAAAAATTGAGAAGATGACCCAATTAACGACTTTCCTGTGTCCCCGAATATATAAAAAGCTTGATAAGCTAGTAGATGCAGCTGGAAATTGGAGCCCTATGCTTGGGGGAGGTTCACGATTTCAGGTGAGCAACGGCAACAAATAATTCGTTGTCGACATGAATAAGTGGGTGTGCGAATGCACCAGGTAGACGCTTAATGGAATCCCGTGTGTCCATGTCATTTCATGCATATTTTTCTTGAGAGTGCAACTAGAAATTTACGTGCATTCATACTATCACCGGGTGACTTTCCTGCAGATGTACGTCAATTTTATTCAACCCGTGAACGACAAATTAATGTGGCTGGATGCTCCAGGTAGAGGGGAACTCTTCCCGCCCAAAAGATATCGCCAACCTGGTAGGCCCAAGAAGACAAGAGTACGAGATGTCGATGAACCGTCAAGTTTGACAGCTAGTAGGCAGAACTCAAAGATGTCGTGTGGCATCTATCGGCAATACGAACATAATAGTCGCACTTGTTCTAATCGAGGATCCACTTCAGGCACTGCTGCTTCCCAAGGCTATAACACCCGATTTTTTCTGGTTTTTGGTTTTGCTACGTAATGGAATTTTCGTAAATATTGTGGATTAATCCCGTTTTGTAAACGAGAGGTTTTATTAGAACCCTATGAATAAAATAAAGTATTTGGAGGTTTGATATTTTTAGTAATATAAGGGTATGTTAGTAAAAATAGTGAATTATGTCTGTTTTGTGAATGAAAAATTTTATTAAATCCCTAGCAATAAATTGGAATATTTGATGAAACAAGAAAGTTTGGAGGAACCGAATCAATAGACAAAATAACGAAATAGATAACGAAATAATAGAAAATCAAGTGGGGGCAAAATGGTAATTTAATAAGTTAAATTTTATTATTTAACTTAATTTCCCCCTTCAGTTTTTCTAACCCTTCACCAAAATTTCTCCAGAGAGAAATTTTCCTTCCCCACGACGATTCCTCCACGCCAGCGAGCTCCTCCATTTCCGGCGACCGATCCTTCACGTTTTTTTCCTCAATCGACGTCCTAGGTGAGATTCTATAGCTTTCGACGGTTTTTTTTAGGTTTTTATGGATTATAATGGTTAGGGTTTCGTTTAGGTTTTTGTGAAATCGCTGGATTATGCTATAAATGGTTATGTTTACCGTATTTATGATTGTAACGGATATATTGGTGAAAGTTGGGTAGAATTAATGGACAAATTTGGATTTTAGGTTGAGTTTCGGTTGTTGGAGGTTTTAAAAACTCCATTAATGGAGGTTTAGGATTTGCGAGCGCGAATTGCTTGATAAAATGCTCGAGAGAAGTAAATTAGAATTTTAGGAAATTTTCTTTAGCTGGGAGTTCGTTAGTTTTCAGAGTTTGATTGTTTAGGTCCGGTTTTAATAAAGAATGTTATGGATTGATTTAGGTGAACAAAGCTCATGGAACGGAGCTTTGTGTGCTAAGGACCCGATGTAAGTTCTCGTGACTTACTGTGGCCGATAGGCCTACACCATACGTCGTGTTTCATTGTTGAGGATATTTGGTGCAATGTATGTTTATACGTTTTGGATTGGTAGTTTAGGTTTAGTTGTTTTATAGGTTATGCTTGTGTGATGTTTTGATGGCATTCATGCTGTTTATGTTTATGTTATGCATTTAACTGCCCATGCATCATTGTTTTACAAAACGTTATAAAAATGGATTTATGCATTGATTTCATGAAAAGAAAATGAATGAAAGTAAAGTGAAATGTAAATAACCTAAGACGACTGAGACGACTAAGATGACTAAGATGACTGACACGGACTGATAACTGAAATGAATGGACGGAATTCATGAAAAATTGCATATACATGTTCATGCATTGTCATTTACGTAGAATTTACTGAGATTTATCTTATAGGTGTCTTTATGGTGTAGGTGAACTCGAAACAGGTGAGGAAGACATTCCTCCATTAGATGAACACGCAGGTTGAAGAAGAATGCCCGTCGGAATGCGCTGAGCAGTCGACGCGATTTTTGACCCGTGGGAATTCGAGTATAGGTATTTGGGTAGGTTGAATGTAAATGATATGGAAATTGTACAGAATGGTCATTTTAGGTTGATTAGAAAAACTAGTTTGATGAAACTGTGTTGATGACATTTTCTGAATAGTTTTTTGGAAAAATGTATGCAATGATAAGTCGTTTGATGTTAATGTTAGGGTATTAGAATGTATATGAAGTGAAGTTTTTAATTCGGAAATATACTGGAACTGCTTGGGAGTTTTAAACTCGTAGGGATATGGTTGGTTTTCAAATCGACCCACGCAGTTCATTTTCGTGAATTTTCAACATGTTTTTGGATACGTTTTCGGGCACGATTTTGAGTCGGGTTTTTGGGGTTTGAGGCGTTTTATGTTTGGGAAAGTTTAAGGTAAGAGTAGGTGTGAAATGTAAGTAAAAAGAGTGAAGAAAAAGATGAAAGAAAGAAGAGGGGCGCGAAGGAGGTGCGGAGGGCGCGCGCTGCTGGGCGCCTAGGCGATCGATTGGCGTTGGGCGTCGATCGATCGCTGCTAGCGCTGGGGTGCGATCGTGCGGGCAGAGAGCGTGCCGATCGATCGGCGCCCAGCGCCGATGGATCGGCGCTCTGCTGACAGCGCGCGCACCGTATTACATATGACCCAAAATGAATTTTTTTAATTTTTGACCTTTCAAAATACGTTTCGACCCGACCTTTTACAATACCTTTTAAACGTATTTTATGAGCGTACCCCACGTATTTTAAAGAATTTTAAGGACTCAAAAAACGAGTCGATATTTTATCGAATAATTGTTTTAGCCTCATTTTAAATGTTTTAATAGTCAAAAAAAAAAATTTACGTTGAAAAGTCAAAGTCAAAGTCAACGTTAAGTAAAGTTTTGTGACGACCCGGATAGGAGTTTCGGGTTTGGCTCGTTACAAAGGCACATTTATGGATTACAACACAAATGAGAGGACACAGGTACAATTTGAAACATTTTGCACATAAACATGTTGTGTGACAACCCCAACCCGGTCAGGGCCGCCACGGCCTAACCATGACGTAATCTTAACTTTAAACCCTCGAATAGTTTATGTAGAATTTCTTCTTTTTTTTTTCATTCGTTCATAGTTTCATTCATCATTTGTTCATTCATTTTCTTTCGTTTCGCTCATTAGAGAACGGAAGACTACTGTGCGTGGAAGACTCGTTACAAGATAAACTCAACCAAAATCTCAAGTTTAACACTATAAAAAGCACTCTGGTCAACCCCCAGAGCTTTCAGTCGACACTTCATAACAGTGGTCGGCCCCTAAAAAGGTTCCTGTTTTTGGTTGTACTGAAACCGGTCGACACCTTGCAATAGTGGTCGACCCCTAATCTAAGTGGTCTACAGTGCAAAAACAGTTTTGCTCTCGGGTTGCATTCCTTTGTAAGTTCGGTCGACACCTTGCAATAGCGGTCGACCCCTAGTCTAAGTGATCTACAGTGCAAAAACAGTTTTTGCTCTCGGGTTGCATTCCTTTGTAAGTTCGGTCGACACCTTGCAATAGCGGTCGACCCCTATTCTAAGTGATCTACAGTGCAAAAACAGTTTTTACATTTTGTACATAATCAACACCTCCAATTCCAAACTTAACCAACTCTACCTATTCGATATCAATTCCATCACCATCCATAACCGAACATTCAAGCTCATCAAATCTCGACACAAAACACCAATTTCGATTTAAAATCGCAAACCTACTTCCAAATCACCGAAACTTATCCAAAACTCTATTTTATTTCATCAAAATATTAACAAACATCAACATTTATCAAAATGCACATCAAACATCACTATCCTATCTATTTCATCAACAGCCGTCCATACATAGCGGAAACTATCAAAATCATCAAAACATTTGTTTATAATCTATCCAAAATACATAACTTCAAACCGATATTCAGTACGAAATTTCCAACATATTAAACTTCTACTTACACCCTAAAATCCTTCAAACACCCAATGTTCATCTAACTTACATCTAATTACCACAAAATGACTCAGAGCACACCCACGGATCATCACGCCTAGCCAAAACACATCCCGTCGCCACGAGCTCCGTCCATCGACCAACTATGCCTGATCATCAGGAGGAAGTTCTTCACCTTCGTTATCGTCACCTACATCATACAATGAACACATTAAGCCTAATGCTTAGTAAGGAGGTGCACTAACACATGAGTATACATAATGCATGGTTTTTCAAAACATATAAGTTTTTTTTGTTTATTCACTTCACATAACATATACATAAATATATCTTTAGGCATGAGTAGGCAGAGGCACCACCCCATATACCCTGTAGACCAACCACTTGCCCTGAATTGCCATTACATATTATCGTGCCCTGTGTTGCCATTACATATTATTGTGCCCTGAGTTGCCATTAACGTGCCCTGTACCTTACTCATCCTCCAACTTCACTTAACATTATATACTTTACTTCATTTACTTGAAAACATGCATATAAGAACATTTCATTAAATCTTAAAGAAAAGACATAATGCATGAAGAGAGGGCTCCAACAATCATCCAAACATACATAACGTACATAAACGAGTCTAACCGACCACTAATAGGAAACGTTCTAGTTTACCCGACTCTTTAGAACCCCGAAATCATGAAAACATCATTAAGATTTTTAATTCCTAACAACGATATGACGTAGGGCCATAAGGGCCGGAAACCTAACACCACTTACCTGGAGTCCTAGCTATGCCGAGCACCGTCCTTTGAGAGCTTGGGTTACCTAAGGTATTTTCATAACACGTCATTAGTATCGACTCTATATTATAAAAACTAAAACTAAACGAAACCCTGAGCTAGGACAAATTTCCCTAAAACTCATATTCACTTTATTCGGGCATTTCATCGAGCACAATGCGCTCACTAATTACTTAACTCCATTAATGGTGTTTTACTAATCTCTAACCACCAAAACCTAACCATAAATATTCACCCACACCATTAATTCACTCTACCTACCTAAATAACAACCAAAACATCTTCAATGAGCCATAAAATCGCTATCCTATCGATTTCTCATCAATCCGAAAATTTTCTCCTAAAACCCTAAACCAAAATCAACCCTAAAACATTAACTAAACTATGCCAAAGCGTAGAACTTACCTAGAGTATGGATTAGGGAAGAAAACTCGAAGGAAGATCGCCGGAGTTTGGAGCGTTGAACGATCGTTGAAGAGAAATGGATAGGAAGAGGGAGAAATCGTCTCCAATGGGGGAAGGAAACACGTTCTGAAAAACTGAAATGGAAAGAGGGGGGGGGATTTTTATTTTTATCTCAATTTTAACATTGTAATTTACTTAAATGCCCTTCCCTCAATTTCTTGCTTAATTTAACATTTCGTCTATCGATTTGGCTACTCAGAAATTCCTTTATTTCTCCAAATATTCAAACTTATTCCTAGGGTTATAACAAAACTCTTCGTTTGTAAATTGGATCTAATTTACTATCTTTACGAATTAAAACGCTATAGGGCTAAAAAAACGGAACTTGGCTCTATACTATACATTTGGACTTTCTAAAAATTTACTTATTCTTCTAAAAATCCCCTTAAATTACTAGGATCCTAATAACACCTCTTACTCACTAACGGACCTAGATTTCTTATTTACAGAATTACCCTCGGAGCGGAAACCCGAAAAACTCTGGTGTTACATCCTACCCTCCTTATTTAGAATTTTGTCCCCAAAATTTCGTACCTGAACAACTCTGGATATCTGTCCATCATATCCTGTTGGCGCTCCCATGTCGCTTCCTCTAGGTTTTGGTTCCTCCACAACACCTTAACCAGTGGGATCGACTTATTGCGTAAAACTTTCACAGCGTACTCCATAATTTGCACTGGCCTCTCTTCGTAAGTTAAGGTCGGCTGTATCTCAAGACTAATCGGTTCTACCACGTGCGTCGGATCTCGTACACATTTCCTCAACATTGACACGTGGAAGACATTATGAACACCCTCCATAAACAACGGCAACTGAAGCTTGTAAGCTGTAGCTCCAATCCTCTCTGTAATCGGAAACGGCCCAACAAACCGTGGATTCAACTTCCCTCTTTTACCAAAGCGAACCACGCCCTTGAACGGTGAAACCTTCAAAAACACCTCATCACCAACTAAGAACTCCAACTTTCGTCTTCTTCGGTCGGCATAGCTCTTTTGGCGACTCTGTGCAGTTTCCATTCTTTGTCTGATCAGAGCAACCTTCTCAGATAGTTGTTGTAAAATTTCCGGTCCAATCAACTTAGCTTCACCCACTTCATCCCAATATAGTGGCGACCTACACTTTCTGCCATACAGCGCTTCGTACGGGAGCCATACCAATCGTGGACTGATAACTGTTATTATACACAAATTCAACCAACGGCAAATACCGGCTCCAAGATGTTTGAAACTCTAGCACGCACGCTCTCAGCATATCCTCAAGTATTTGAATCGTCCTTTCAGATTGTCCGTCAATCTGTGGGTGGAATGCCGTGCTAAAAGTTAACTTAGTACCCATAGCGCTTTGTAAACCTTTCCAAAACCTCGAAGTAAATCTGGGTTCCCGGTCCGAAACAATCGAAACAGGAACCCCGTGCAACCTTATAATCTCTTGAACATACAGCTCTGCGAACTGATTCATCGTGTAAGTCATCTTTACTGGAAGGAAATGAACCGTCTTCGTCAATCTATCGACTACGACCCATATACTGTCATGCCTTTTTATTGTCCTCAACAATCCAACTACAAAGTCCATTGCAATGTGATCCCATTTCCACTCGGGAATCGGTAGAGGTTGTAACATCCCACCTGGCCTCTGGTGTTCTGCCTTAACTTGTTGACAGACAAGGCAGGATTGTACATAACTGGCCACATCACGCTTCATATTCGGCCACCAATAAAGCACCTTCATATCTCGGTACATCTTGGTGTTACCTGGATGCACTGAAAACGGCGACGAATGTGCCTCTGCCAAAATCAACTTCCTCAACTCTTCATCCTTCAGAACATACCAACGGTCCCGAAATTTCATAATGCCATCCCCCGAATAACTGAAATCAGAAGATGCATCTGTCAACTTGGCTACAATTGCTTCCTTTTCTTCCGAGTCCATCTGTTGAGCCTCCTTAATTTTGTCCAAAAGAGTAGGTCGTATGGCCAAGTCAGCAAGTAGGGCTGAAAGCTCTGAAACTACTTCAAGTTCATACCTCTGAATCTCCTTTCTCAATGAAGCTGGCATACAGCAAATGACTGACTCATTGGTCTTAGGCATCCTACTCAACGCGTCTGCCACTGTATTCGCCTTTCCTGGATGGTACTTGATTTCAAAGTCGTAATCCTTCACAAATTCCAACCATCTCCTTTGCCTCATGTTTAAATCTTTTTGCGTAAAGAGATACTTCAAACTCTTATGGTCTGAAAACACTTCACACTTTTGACCGTAAAGATAGTGCCTCCATATTTTCAACGCAAATACCACCGTTGCCAATTCTAAGTCATACGTCGGATAGTTCTGCTCATAAGTCTTCAATTGTCTAGAGGCGTAGGCAATTACTTTTCCGTCCTGCATCAATACGCATCCCAATCCTACTTTGGACACGTCACAATAGATACTGAACATTCCATTCTCCACGGGCAGAATCAACAATGGCGCTGTGGTCAGCTTTTGTTTCAAAGTCTGAAAACTTTCCTCACATGCCTTAGACCACACATATTTCACTTCCTTCTTTGTTAAATTCGTCAGGGGCTTGGCTATGATTGAAAACCCTTCAATAAACTTCCAATAATACCCAGCCAAGCCAATAAAACTTCGTACTTCACTTGCATTTCTCGGCTGAGGCCACTCCCTTACGGCTTGAACCTTAGCCGGGTCTACTGAAACTTCTTCTTTCGAAATTACGTGGCCTAAGAAGTTCACCTGATTCAGCCAAAATTCGCACTTTGAAAACTTAGCATACAATTGATGCCGCTTCAACGTATCCAAAAAAGCCCTTAAGTGTTTCGCATGTTCTTCATCATTTCGGGAATATATCAGAATATCATCTATGAACACTATCACAAACTTATCCAGGAACTCCCGAAACACTCGGTTCATGAGATCCATAAAAGCTGCCGGAGCATTCGTTAAACCGAAGGACATAACCCTAAATTCATAGTGCCCATAACGTGTTCTAAAAGCGGTCTTTGGTATATCCGCGGCCTTAATCTTCAATTGGTGGTATCCTGACTGTAAATCAACCTTCGAGAACACACTGGCCCCTTGCAACTGGTTGAACAGGTCATCAATCCTCGGTAGCGGATACTTATTTCTGACGGTTAGTTTATTCAACTCTCAGTAATCTACGCACATTCTTAGGGAACCATCTTTCTTCTTCACGAACAAGACCGGAGCGCCCCAAGGAGAAAAGCTCGGTCGTACAAAACCCTTGTCCGTTAGCTCCTTCAGCTGGACGTACAACTCTTTCAGTTCAATCGGTGCCATTCTATAAGGATTCTTGGACACTGGCGACGAACCAGGTATAATCTATTTCCCGATCTGCAGGCAATCTGGGCAACTCGTCCAGAAACACTTCTGAAAAATCCTTAACTACCGGAATATCACACAATTTCAACTCATTTTGCATGCTTACTTCCTCAACACTTGCTATAAATCCAAAACATCCATGCTTCATCGAGTATAGGGCATTCACGGGCAAGCTAGGCAACTCATCTAAGTATACTTCTTTAAGGCTTTCAACTGCCGGAATGTCACATGACTTTGATTCATCTTGCATGCTTACATCTACGATGCTCGCCATAAAACTGAAACATCTAGGCTTTATCGAGTACAGGGCGCACATCGACGTTACTAAAGGCATCTTACTCGAACGGAGGGTCGCTCGAAAAAAGTAACCCTCCCCACCTGGGGGTCTAAAATCTACCAGACCAGACCGACAATTGATTGAGGCATAATGCCAAAACAGCCAATTCATGCCCAAGATTACATCGTACCCCTTCATACTTATGACGATCAGATTCGCATACAGTCGCCGACCACCAATAGAGATAACCTCTCCCTGTACGGCTTGGTCGGTATGCAAATGTTCTCCGGAGGGCAACATAACACTATAACCACGATCAGCTGGGACGAAGTCTAGATTCCACTTAATTACATACTTCTGTGCTATGAAAGAATGGGTTGCCCCCGTGTCAATTAAAACGTGAGCTGCATTTCCACAAACCAGAACAATACCTGAAACAACAGAAGGCTGAGAGGCTTCCTCATCTTCAATAAGAGCAAAGATCCTAGAAGGACCGCCTGGAGGTTTCTTGGCCGAACCTGGACAATCTACAGCCTTATGCCCCACCTTATCACACCTGAAGCATCGGCCCGTATACAACTTACAATCACCTGGATGATATTTCTTACAGATAGGACACAAAGGAGCCGGTGGTGCTCCTTGTGGGCGTTTGCCCCTGTCTTGAGCTCTAGGCGTCTCATTCGCCCGTTTGACACCACGTTGTGGTTGTGGCTGCCATCCTCTGTTCTGCTACGGTTGTACCTCTCGAATAAACCTTCTCGGCACATCTATCTGTCGCAGCAGTTTCATTTCAATGTCATCAAGCTCAAGGGCCTTGGCTACAACTCGATGATAAGGCATGTCTTCAACTTCTGCCGTTTTCACCCCTTCAAGATCTTCAATTTCAAACCTTGAACAAACTGGTATATTTTATCTTCCTCATCACTGATCATCATACCTGCATATCTGGACAATGATTCAAACCTGCGCACGTACTCGACCATGGATCCCGTCTGGCGTAGCTGAGAAAACTCGGCCCTTTTATTGGCACGAAGGGCGTGGTTTAAATACTTGTTATAAAATATTATCTTGAACCTCTGCCATGTCATAACCCCCACATCCGTAGTGACCATCACATAATCTCACCAGAACACGACATCCTTCTCCAGGTTGAACACCGCACATGGTACCTTGTCCGCTTCCTCTACCTTCGCATAAGTAAACATGCTTTCAATTTTTCGGATCCACTCTTCAGCACTAGTGGGATCCGAGGACTGTCCGTCAAAAGTTGGGGGCCTTAACCGTCTGAACCTCTCTCCACTCAGTTCACGGGAATTGCTATCCTGTCCACCACCGTTTCCATCCCTATTGAGTAAGATTCCTATTTTTTTGGACTGTTGACGTACTATTTTCATTAGTTGGCTATTAGGGATTTCATCATCTTGTCTGGGTGCTCTCGGCATTTTCTCCTTCCTAGACACATTAGATAATATAACAATATAAATATCTAGGAATCATACTTAAACTTAAACACTTACAGTCGATGGAGAGTTCCCGTGCGGCGGTGTGTTTCGGCAGGCAATCCTTAGAATTGCTTTTAAAACTCAATCGCTCTGATACCATAACTGTGTAAGTATATGTACGATGGCTGCACGAACCGGAACCCAGATGACGGTACGTCCGCGCAGGCGAGCTGGAAGGTGACAGGTCGTAAAGAGGGGGTCGTCACAATCCCACATCGCTTGGGGAAGTATGTGGAAATGAAACATATGTAAAGAGATCCTCCCAACATAGCAAGACGCGTTTTGGAGCACGATTGACAACGGATCCCATAAGAACTCCGAAGTTAAAAGTGCTTCGGCGAGAGCAATTCCAGGTTGGGTGACCTTCCGGGAAGTTCTCGCCAAACAAAGCTGTGAGGGGAGGATATTGGGCTACGACCCAATTCCCAGAGCGGACAATATCTTGCTGGGATATGGGGTCGTTACATGTTGTCCTTTTTTTTAATATAGTTTTCATTATTTGCAGGAATCTCCGACGCGCGGCAGAGGCAGGAGCAGAAGAAATTGACTGTTGTAATTTGTGTTGGATTTCATCTATGTTTATGTAATTTAAAGGTTTTTTCAAATTATAATTGTTTACCTTAGTTTAAATAAATATTAATTATTTTAAATAATAATTTAAATACAATAAACAATTTGAATAAAGTAATTAATTAAATAATTATTATTTTTATACTTTGTACATTAATTAATTGAAATTCATAAATTTATTTGAATACATTAATTAGTTAATAACGTGAATAAATAATTATATTAATTAAAATTTATTTACTAAAAATTAATTTAGATACATTACTTTATTAATTTATTTACTACAAGATAATTTGGATGCATTAATAAATTAACTACTTTACTACAAAATAATTAATTTATTTTATATTTGGATAAAGTGCAATTTGGCCCCTACAACTAAGTAAAATGGACAATTTACACCGTAAACTCGGATAATGGGCAAGAACAACGTTAATGTATTGATAATGGGCAATATCGCCTCTAATCTCTTACACAGAGATTTGACCGAGCAGGTTTACATGCAGCAACCTTCTGGTTTGATCGACTCGACGTCTTCGTCGGCTGTATGTTCCTTAAAAAAAGCCCTCTATGGACTCAAGTAATCCCCAAGAGCCTGGTACACCAAATTATACACCGCATTAATTAATTGGGGGGACTCACCCACCAAGTCTGACTCATCTTTTTTTGTCCGCCACACATCCTCATCCATTATTATTATGCTTGTGTATGTGGACGACATTATTTTGACCTGCGATTCTGCTACTCTCATCGACCAGCTATTGGCATATCTACATTCCCAGTTTAAAGTCTGAGATCTTGGCCCACTATCATACTTTCTCGGCATCTCAGTCACTCAAACATCAACTGGTATGACTCTCTCTCAATCATGATATATATCTGAGTTACTACACGGGGCCAATATGGGGTCTTGCAAACCGGTTCCGACTCCCATGATGGATGGACCTGTCTTATCCCTACACTTAGGGACTCTTCTACCTGATGGTTTTCTATACCGTAGCATAGTTGGTGGCCTTCAGTATTGTTGCCTTACGCGTCCTGATATTGCTTTTGCCATCAAAAATGTCTCCCAATTCATGCATACTCCATCTGAGACTCACTGGCAAGCAGTCAAACGAATTCTAAGATACCTTCAAGGTACCTTAACTCTCGGTATTTCCTTTACACCATCATCTTCTCTAGCCTTAACTTGCTACACCGATGTGGACTGGGCCACCTGCCCCGATGACCGCAAGAGCACAAGTAGTTTCTGTATTTTTCTCGGTACAAATCTTATCTCTTGATCTTCCACCAAACAGAAAGTGGTATCCCGCTCCAGCACAGAATTTGAGTATCGCAGTATTGCGAATGGTGCCGCTGAAGTCTTATGGTTACAGTCCCTACTGAAAGAAATATGTGTCATCTCTCTCACGGTTCCTCTAATCCTCTGCGATAACTTGAGTGCAACATACCTTGCCTCTAATCCAGTATTGCACTCAAAGTCCAAACATGCAGAGATCGATTTCTATTTTATACGGGAAAAGGTGTTACAGAAGACATTAGTGGTCACATTTACTCCGTTGGCTAACCAACTAGTTGATGCTCTCACCAAACCTCTACCTCTAGCAACGTTCTCACTGTTCATTTCCAAGATCTTTGGCCTACGACCTTGATCTTGCGGGGGGCTATTAGCATAGCTATTCAATTCTAGGTAGCTCTGTTTAGTTACAATTGTAGCTTACGTCTTTTCATTCATTAATTGTTAGCTGTATATTTGTAATACTTGTTGTAGTGAAATGATTAGTGTGTTGCCGCCATTTTCTTGTTTCTCTCTCTTCTTCTTCTCCGGCGATCTACAGGATCCTCTTTGCTGAAATCTCAACGGTAAGTTCTGTGTAATACTTTTGACTCTAAATGGCTACGCAATACATTTCGAATGTCATTATTATTGTTTTTTCTACGCATCTATTGCCTAGTTCTTCTCTAGTTAAGTAATTTCAAATTTCCAATGATTGAACGTTTTACGTTCTTTAAGCATATGGTGGCTATGAGTACATGATGTTTTTGACCCTGCCAACTAAATTTTTGAAAGCTGGTGGTAGCGTGTCAAATATTATTCAAGATTTTTTGCGTGAAGCCTTTACTGACACCTGAATTTATTTTTTCAAGTTTGGCCTTGGAAAATTTATACCAGACGTGTCAACTCTCTCATGTGCAGGTTAAATGGAGTTCTGTAATGGATAAATCAAAACCCGATCCACCAACAGCTGTCTTTCTGCATTGAATACTTGGTAGCAGAAAGAACTGTGGTGCGTTACTGTTTATATGTTGAGACACATTTTTTTATGCTCCCCTACTTTAAAGTAAAGAGAGATTGGCTAGCATGCATTATTTTTTTGATAATTTACAACTTTTTTCCTACACTCCTGCATAAAGTCTCACACAAGAATAACTTTGGAAGATTAAAAAAGATCATCCTTGTCAAATTCTAAAGAGGTGGACATCAATAACCTTGAAGGTTAAACCATCATACAGAGTGCCAAGTTTTCCAAGTCACTAACAACAATTCCACCTAGCATCGAATTTCATGTAAATTAGTAATAAAAGCACAAAATAATTCACAGAGAATTTGACGATCTAGAGGCAGTAAAATTTATATCCAAAGCGTAAAGAGTTTGGGAGGATTGTGTGTCTTCATTGTTTGAATTTTCGTTAGAACAAATGTATTAGAAAGAAAATTGATGCAAAATTAACGAGGATGGTAAGTTAGGTATTTTAATTAGGTTATTTTATTATAAATAGAAACTATGAAATTGTGTTAGAGATAATTAAATATTGTCTAAGTCAATTTACTATCTCTAGAATGTTATCTGTAACAACTTAGGGTTCCAATTCTAATTCAAAATCGAAATCTTTCCAAATCAAATTGAAAAAAATCAAAATGTGGTGAAATTACAGGATTTCCGTCTCTAGAAATCTGCTGATGCACTGATTCAACTCAATAAATCCGAGTCGAACGGATTTTTGAGAATGAACCTTGCTCAGAACTTGGCCAAAAACAGAACAGAAAAATCAGATTAAAAATCGAATATCCACAATTACCATACAAAAAATCCAATTTTTGATGGATTGAACAGGAAATTCGGGATTAACTTGAACTATCAGATGAAAAATGTTCAGAATCACTCGAACGCTCTCCCCACTAGAATTCCGGCGCTGATCAAGTAACAGCCGAAAAATTTGAGTTGGACCCGAATTTCTCGGAGACGCGGGGAGGTGAACCTCCCTTATAAATAGTAGGGGTGGGCAGAATCGGCCCAAGAATCGGATCGGACCACCGGTTTTGGTCCTAAAGGTTTCGGTCTCGGTCTCGGTCCGGTTTCGGTCCTCCCATGAAGTCTCCCGCCAATTTCGGTCCAGAAGTTAGGGTTATTTTCATTTTGCTGGAGAAAAAGTCTTCGGTGAAGACTGAGAGGTGAGAGCTTTTTCGCCTTTACCCGATAGGGCGTCGAGGCGATACTTTGCAAATCGATCCCTCCTCCTCGGCGCTCTGCTCCAGCTCCACTGCTCCTGCTTCTCCGAGACGGCCAGACCATTGTCCGACAGTCACTCCTCAGCACTGACCTCGCGCTCGCCTGTGCGCCTGCTCGCCTCGCCTGTCCTCGGTGCTCGGTTCTGTCCTCGTGCTCGTCGATCAACAGAGTTTGCCTCTGTTTCAGGTAACACTCTTCTCCCAGAGCCGGCACCAAGGACAGAGCCACTGATTTTTCACTGATTTTTGTCTTTCGTTTCTTCTAGTTTGGATCTGCATTGATTTCTTTGGACTTCGTTCTTTTCACTGAGTTTTTGTGGATTGTTTTACCGATAAATCTGCTTGTTTTACTAAGTTTTTGTGGATCGTTTGCATTTTAGCTGTTGTCTGTTGAATTTGAGTTTTCGATTTTACATTGTTCTGTCGACTGTCGTTTCCTACCAGTTTTTTTTAAAAAAAAGTGTTGATGGGAGGGACTGGGACCGGTTCAAAATTTTCGGCCCCGTCCCGGTCCGGTACCGGTTCCTCTCAGGGCCGGATTCGGGTTTTGAAAAAAAAAATCCCGAAACTTCGGTCCGTGCTCGGAACCGGACCGTGCCCACCCCTAATAAATAAAGGCTTTCGGTGGAGGAGGAAACTCACACCAACAGCTCTCTCTTCCTCTCAAGTTCTTCAAGTAGAGAAGGACTTACCTCGGTCTTCAGAAGCAGTGAGCTCCGATTACCGCTCGGCCACTGATGCGAACAAATCCCTCCTCTGTGCGCAACAACTCTGAGAAATCAGCTACTTGATTTCCGTCGACGGCAACCATCAAAGTAAAATCCTCATCTCCCTCTCTCTGTTTTCAACTCTCCCTCTTGATCTGTCTCCCTCTTACACGCACACTCTCTCTCTATCGACAGAAGCTCGTGGCTGAGAAGAAAGAATGAGGTTCAGTTTTAAAGAAAACTAAACCAGTTCACTTAAGTCAATCCAGACCGAACCGGACCAACAGTGAACCAAACCGAACAGACTATTCACTCGAACTGGCACTTTTTATCCGAACCGACCCAAACCGGTACTGTTCACCGACCCGACTTTAAACCGGTACTATTCACCGACTTGAACTGAACCGACACTATTCACCGAAACCGGACCCGAAACAAATTTTCACCCGAATCAAACTGGACCGATCGAAGATTGAACCGGTACGAAATTTCTATTCAAATTCTTCTGAAATTGGA
This sequence comes from Begonia masoniana, assembly GCA_022432975.1. Lineage (NCBI taxonomy): Eukaryota > Viridiplantae > Streptophyta > Magnoliopsida > Cucurbitales > Begoniaceae > Begonia > Begonia masoniana. The sequence goes on along the minus strand of CM039503.1, from coordinate 4,034,410 downwards.
ATAATTTAAGTAGGATTTTAATATTGATATTTGAATTAGGCAGGAAAAATTTCAGAGCTGTTCGAATCAATACAAATCGATCCAACCGATCCGATCCAACCTAAGAATACAACGTAAGGAATTTCTGCTCAAATTTCTTTGAAATTTGATTTATTAAGTAGGATTTTAATACCAAAGATTTTATTTGAGCAAGATATTACTTTGAAATTTGGAATATTCCGATAAACACTAATTGCTCAGAATCTAAGTAGTGAAAATACAAATTTTTCAACGTTTTGGCTACGGCTCTACATCACAAGAAATTTATGATATTTTTCTATAACTGTTTTATTAACACATTTTGATATATGAGCACTCATGTTTAGGCATTGTGATAAAATAGTTTAAAAGATAATATTTATAAGACATTTGCATGTGTATGAAAGTGATGGAATTGACGGCAATTACGTGATAGCAAGAACTTGAACGTTAAAAGTAAAAGTAAAAGAAGACGAAGTCATGAGATGACTAAGTCTTAAAAGAATGTTGACTTTCAACCAGTATGTAATAGTTAACAGAATTCGATAAAAGTACATATTTTGCAACTGCACGTATTCTCACTTACTGAGTTTATCTCACCCTATTTATTATTGTGATGTAGGTGAATTTTTATCTGAGGAAGAAATACCTGTAATTGAGAACCCTCCGGTGGCAAGCGAGCATACGGATGAAGAAAATATTGTTGAGTTTGAGAAAAAGATTTAAATTAGTATGCTTTATTTTCTAACGATATTTAATGTTTTATTTCAGTTTAAAACTTGAATGATTATGTTGAATTTTATTATTAAATAAAGTTTTATAAATTGTTTTTAATTATATGATGGTTTCAAGATTTTGACAAATTTATTAGAAAGCTTCTATGAAATTAAAGTTTTCAGTTACTATTTAAATTTTCAAATTATGATTTAGCGCTCGATTTCAAATCAATTTTGGGGAAAATTTTAGGGTTTTCAAAATTGATGTTTCAAATTGGGAATTTTTAAATTGGGGCGTTACATTATCTCTTCCAAGTGAGTAGCTCGTTATTTTTTCCAGGTCGATGTTCTGCCGGACCTGTGGTTTTCTATTTTCGTTTATGTTATTTTAGTTGTTTTCGTTCAATGGAACAATTTTATGCTCATCAATGATAGGAATATATTAGGAGGAGTGATTTAATCATCAATGATAGAAATATATTAGGAGGAGTGATTTAGTAATATTAGATATATGTTAAAAGGTTAATTTAGGTATTATAATTACTTTAATTTACTATAAATAGAGGGTAGATGAGTGTGTTGGAGGATTATTGAATATTGTTTAAGCAAAACCTCAATAAGAACTAAGAAGAGTCTCTTATCCCAGCGGTAGCTTGTGGTTGTTTTCGAGATGGTGTTTTGTCGGCCTGTGGTGCCTTTATTTTCTATTTTATTTCAATAGTCAACACACTCTTATACCTTCTATTTATAATAAAATAACCTAATTAAAATAGCTAAATAACCCACCTCAGTTAATTTTGCATAAAAAATGTTTTTCTTTATTCGATAGAAAAAAGATTACATGAATGAACCAAATATTATTTCTCCCACAATATGTGAATTTTCCTCACCGAACTACCTCCTCCTTTACAAGAATATTTTCTAACCATTCATATCTTTATTCTTCTTCCTCCTTTGATATGTAACTCGTATAGGAGGCCCATCAATCTTTTGGTCTTTAAAGGTTGCAGTGTTGTGGTACTATTTCCATTGTGCCATTTAAGTATCTGTCTTTCCCCTCCTATCCTTATTCATTAGGCATCATTTCAGTTGTATTTGAGGATGTATTGCTCAACGAATGAATACTGCAGGAACTTTTGCAAGCAGATTGGCCAAGAGTTTCCGTCGTGGCGGGTATTTCCCATGGAATTGTATTGGTTGTAGTCTTATGATATTTATTCAACTCATTGGGAATCGAAATGTAGCGAAATCTTTTTATCAATTTTATTATTAATCTACTAAAATCATATCATTGTATTTCTTTGAGGATTTAGACGTTTTTATCTTATAAGACTATTGATTTGTATAAATATGATGGTTTCAATTTCTGAAATAGAACTAATTGAATTTTGAATCTCTATGATTGTTGATTGTTACTTTTGTTAGAAAAAGAAAAAACGTAAAGGACAAAGGTTGGAGAAGATGTGTTTATTCATTCAACTAAACATGCCTTTATAGGCTTACAAAAAATACAACCATAGAATACCAATGGTTATAAAACATAAATATCACCAAATGCTTATAACTTCTAAACCCACAAAGAAACTCCCAAATTAAACATCGGTTATACAACCAAAAGCCACACACAAAACTTAAATGCCATAAATAAAGTTTAATATTAAAACCTTTTATTTTCTCAACCATTGTATTTCTTTGAGGATTTAGACGTTTTTATCTTATAAGACTATTGATTTGTATAAATATGATGGTTTCAATTTCTGAAATAGAACTAATTGAATTTTGAATCTCTATGATTGTTGATTGTTACTTTTGTTAGAAAAAGAAAAAACGTAAAGGACAAAGGTTGGAGAAGATGTGTTTATTCATTCAACTAAACATGCCTTTATAGGCTTACAAAAAATACAACCATAGAATACCAATGGTTATAAAACATAAATATCACCAAATGCTTATAACTTCTAAACCCACAAAGAAACTCCCAAATTAAACATCGGTTATACAACCAAAAGCCACACACAAAACTTAAATGCCATAAATAAAGTTTAATATTAAAACCTTTTATTTTCTCAACCCCCCCCCCCCCCCCCCCCCCCTTAAACTTGATTTGTAACACCAAGCAAACTCCTCATTTTGATGAAAGTCTTCAACTTGAGGGGCTTTGTGAAAATGTCTGCTGCTTGATCTTGTGACTTGACATATTTGAGTTCTACTTCTTTATTCATAAAGCAATCCCGAATGTAATGATATTGGGTATCGATGTGCTTGCTTCTCCCATGAAACACCAGATTTTTAGCTAAGACAATGGCCGATTTGTTGTCAACAAAAATCTCCATTGGACCTTCCATTTGAAACTTCAATTCTTTTACTAGGTTTCTTAGCCAAATTGAATGACATACACATGAAGTTGCCGCAACATACTCCGCCTCACATGTTGATAATGTGACTATGGGTTGCTTTTTTGACATCCATGTGAACGCCGTTTCACCAATAAAAAACACAAACCCCGTAGTGCTCTTCCGATTATCCAAGTCACCACTCCAATCACTATCACAATAACCAATAATATCAAAATTGCTAGAAGAGACATAGGAAAGGCCGTACCCAATCGTCCCTTTGATGTAGCGAAGTATCCGCTTTGCCATTTTGCAATGCGTTGTTGTCGGCTCCTCCATAAATTGATTGATGATTCCAACCGAATAAAGAATATCCGGTCTTGTGCATGTCAAGTATCTCAAACTTCCAACCAAGCTTTTGAAGTATGTAGAATCTACCTTCTCTCCTCCATCTTGCTTGGTGATTTTGACTCCACATTCTATCGGTGTTCCAACCAGATTAGCATGATCCATGTTGAACCTTTTGAGCACTTCTTTAGCATAGCCCTCTTGGGATATAAAAATCTCATCTTCACCTTGTTTGACTTCGATCCCAAGACAGTAACTCATGAGACCAATATCTGTCATTTCAAACTCTTTTGCCATCTCCCTTTTGAACTCATCAAACATGCTAGGATCGTTTCCGGTAAATACTAAATCATCGACATATAAACAAATGATTAGTATGCTTTCAACTTGCATTTTGATGTAGAGGCATGCTCATTAGGACACTTCATATACTTCATCTCTTGAAAGTACTTGTCAATTTTCGAATTCCATGCTCCTGGTGCTTGCTTCAAACCGTAAAAAGTTTTCTTCAATCAAAGCACTTTGTCTTCTTCACCCTTGACTTCATAACCTAACGGCTGCTCCACATAGACCTCCGAGAATTCCGTTCAAGAATGTCGATTTGACATCTATTTGATGTATCTTCCAATGATTATGGGCTGCTAAAGCAATAATCAAACGAATAGTTTCAAGGCGAACAACGGGGGCAAATACCTCATCATAGTCGATGGCGCGTCGTTGATTATACTGTTTCACCACTAGTCTCGCCTTGTGTCTCTCAGCATTGCCATTGGCCTTTCTCTTTGTCTTGTATATCCACTTTACTCCAATCGGTTTGTGCTCTTTTGGAAGATTGGTCAACTCCCATGTGTTGTTTTTTTTCTATCGCTCGAATCTCTTCATCCATTGCATCCTTCCATTTTTTGTTTGCAATGGCTTCTTGGAAACTAATGGGCTCACAATCACCAAGAAGACAATAGAGGACAATGTCATTTTGATTTTCATTTACCTCATTAAGTTCTTGTAGACTTCAGGTTCCTCTTATGCCAATTTCATTCTCCGAATCGCTAGAAAATGCCTCTGTTCCGATGGATGATGCATTGCTTGGCGCTAAGCCTTCAGATGACGATGGAACGGTCGATCGGAGTGACGCTGGAATGGGCAAAACTTCACCCATTTCATCCTTGGTTGGCTCATCTTTATCGTCTCCTTCGAAGTATGGAAGGAAATCATACTCGTCCTCTTGTGTCTTCCAATCCCAAGAGGCTTCCTCATCAAAAACAACATCACGACTAATATTTACCTTCCCATTCAAAGGATTGTAGAGGCGATAACCTTTGAACTTGCGTCATAGCCGATAAAGATGAGCTTCTCGCTTCGATCGTCGAGCTTGGTCCTTTTTTCTTCCAACACATGAGCATATGCAACACTCTCAAACACCTTGAAGTGACCAATTCCGAGCTTTCTTCCGCTCCATGCTTCTTGAGGCGTCTTGTCAAGTACACTTTTGGTTGGTGCTCGGTTTGTCAAATAGACTGCACAAGCTACGGCCTCCGCCCAAAATTCCCTCGGCATCTTCTTGGTTTTCAGCATGCTTCTTGCCATGTTCAAAATTGTCCGATTCTTCCTCTCTGCCACGCCATTTTTTTTGCGGTGTCCTTGGCACCGTTAAGGGACGTCGGATGCCTTTTTCATCACAAAACTATTTGAACTCATTTGATGTGAATTCACCATCTCGATCGATTCTCATGGACTTGATCGTAAGGTTGCTTTCATTCTCCACACGTACCTTAAATCTCTTGAAGATTGCAAATACTTCTGATTTTTCCTTCAAAAAATACACTCATGTTTTCTAGAAAAATCATCAATAAAGATAAAGAAGTATTTACTTCTACCATGAGACTCTGGTTTGATCATTCCACATACATCGGCATGGATGAGTTCTAGAGGCTTCTTAGCTCTTGTCATAGACTCCTTTGGAAAACTACTTCGATGATGTTTTCCAAGTAGGCATTCTTCACACACTTGGTTTGGATTGTGAATATGCGGTAAACCCCGTACCATCTTCTTCTTCGATAAATCTTCTAGACTTCCAAAATAGAGGTGTCCATACCGTAGATGCCATAGCCAAGAGAGATCATCATAACACGTCTTCAAGCATTTCAGAAAATAATTACATACATTCAAAGGAAACATTCAGTTTTTGGTCATGGAGACTTTAGCGACAAGTCTCTCATGATTATCTCTCAAATACAAACAATTATTTTTCATTTGAATTTCAAAACCTCTCTCTAATAATTGTCCTACACTTAATATATTGTTTTTTTACATTAGAAATGTAATAAACATTTGTGATATATCGATTTTCTCCATTTTTTGACCAAATGAGAATTTTACCTATTTCTTTGATGGCGGCCAAAGAATTGTCTCCAAAAGCAATATTGCCTTTCGCCATCTCATTCAACTCCGCAAACATCTCGCGGTTCCCACACATGTGATTTGAGGCTCCCGTGTCAAGATACCACTTGCTATTTTGACTCTCTTCTTCTCCTTTTGAAGCCATGAATAAGGTCTCGTTCTCCTCCACATAATTGGACTCCCCTTTATGGGCGTTGGAAGTGCCGGTGGTTGATCGGTCCTTTTTCTTTCGGTCAGCCGGCTCTGAGTAACACTCATCTGCATAATGTCCATATTTATTACAATTATAACATTTTACTTGAGATTTATCTCTCCCGGACCTTCCACCACGTCTTCCACGAGCTCGGCCTCCTCTTCCTCTTGAAGATTCATGCGAGTTTTGAGAAACGTCAGTGTTGGCTTCGCCTCTTCCACCATGACCTCGACCACCGCGACCTCTTCCACGTCCATGATTGTTCTCTTCCTTGAGTTTGAGTTGGAGAAGTTGTTCCACGGTCTCCTTTTGTTCCATCTTCCTTTTCTTTTTCTCCTCATAGGCTTGCAACGAGCCTATGAATTGTTCAATTGAGATGTTCTCGAGATCCTTTGCCTCCTCGATTGTCGTGGCGATGATCTCAAACTTTGTATTTAGGCTCCGTAGAACCTTCTCCATGACACGAACATCGGCGATTTCTTCACCGTTCCGTCTCAATTGGTTGACAATGGTCATTACTTTTGTGTGATATTCCGCTATCACCTCCGTCTCCTTCATCTGTAATGATTCAAACTCGCCACGTAAAGTTTGCAACCGTACCTTTTTCACACTATCGGCTCCTCTATGAGTCGATTGGAGCTTGTCCCACGCCGCCTTTGACGTCTCGGCATTGGCGATGGTCTCAAACGTGTCTTCGTCCACCGATTGGTACAAGATATAGAGGGCCTTCTTGTCCTTCTTTCTTGTCTCTTTTAACGCGTCTTTTTGCGCTTGATCGGCTGTAGCTTCCGGCTCTTGGAAACCATTTTCCACGATTCCCACACGTCTTGTGCTCCTAGTAACGCCTTCATCTTGATGCTCCAATTGTCATAGTTGAGCTTGGTAAGCATCGGTAGTTGAAGCGGACCCATTCCCCCACCGTTGGCCATTATCCACTCTATTTTTTGTACTCTCTGATACCACTTTGTTAGCAAAAGAAAAAACGTAAAGGACAAAGTTTGAAGAAGATGTGTTTATTCATTCAACTAAACATGTCTTTATAGGCTTACAAAAAAACAACAACCATAGAATACCAATAGTTATAAAACATAAATATCACCAAATGCTCATAACTTCTAAACCTACAAAGAAACTCCTAAATTAAACATCAGTTATACAACCAAAAGTCACACACACAACTTAAATGCCATAAATAAAGTTTAATATCAAAATCTTTTATTTTCTCAACGACTTTTGTTTTCTATTTCTCAGTTTCCTTTAATAAACCTATGTTGTCATGGCGATTCAGCGTTGATTAAGAAGAAGGCACCTCATACAGTTGCTTCCACAGCTCTTGATGTCTTAAAGCTGGTTTGTCAATCTTAATTAATTGATCATTTTGTAATGCCCTTGTGCATGTGCAGTACATTAGTTTGCAATGGCCTTTATTCTTGTGATTTATAAGTTAATTAAAAGAAGAATAATATATTTATGTCCTGGATTTCAATGAATTTCACCTTTAGAGTGACAAATTTTTCTAAAAATGTTTTGTTCAATAGTAGTTCCTAACAAATTATTGGATGGCAACAAAACATACATTGTTTTTTTATAAAACAATAATTCTTGAAATAAAAAAGATCCAATAGATTATCACTTTATTGAGTATAACTAAAAATAAATAGAAATACCTCAAAATGTTTTAGAAAACCCAGATAAGGATATCTAATGTTGTAGGAGCTGTCTCTATTCATGGTGCGGTAGATCTTTTTTTTTTTTGTGCAAAAAAAATTATCATAGAGTTATTATTTCTTTTTTAGTTTCAACTTTTGATGTATGCATTATCTAAAATTTGTGAATAAGTTAATGTCTTGTTTTATTCTTATTTTTTTTAAAAAAAGTAATTGTTTTACCTCTCGAATAAAAAAACACTTTTGTATTTTGTGTACATTCATTTTTTATGTTCATAATTTAATCATATGTCCTATTTCTTCTTTTTGTATATCTTCATATACATATGTCCTAACATTTTTGTTGATAATTTTTATCAGAGATTTTCCTTTTATTAAAATGTTTAGATTTACACATCATTCTATATAAAATAATGTAAACATATTTTTCTGAGTGTATCAACTCAAGAGGAGAATAAAATAAATTTTAGATTTTATTTTTTTGGCTTGTCTTATGAATTGATATCTATATTTCTCTAGTAATAACTACATAACTATTTAAATATTAACATATATTCTTTATATTTTGGTTAGTTTTAATCATTTGAAAATAACTCCCAGAATTCTTGTTGGTCATAGTTTTGGAGAGAAAGATAATTTAATTATCTTCACTACACTATGTGAACTGTATCAATCTTGCATGAGATGCAATTATTTATTTTTCAAGCGAAGCTGGTGCTTAATATGCTAATAATTACTGTTGCAGTTTTCTTTGAACATGGTGGAACAGGCTGCAAAGCCTCTTGCGCATCCAGTGAGAGTAAGTTATTTCCCTTTTATAGTTGCTGAGCTGGATTTTGTTTAAAATGAACTTGAATATAATGGACGTTTAGCCTAGTGTAAAGGTTTCAAATCAGAAAAATAAGGTTTGACATTTGAGTGTTATTGTGCTAGCCAGGGTGAACAAGTGGCTTTATACTTCTTGTACCCTGTTACTTTAGACTTCTTTGCCTTGCTCTACACTATCTTTGTTTCCTTTACGTTGATAGGTTTGGGTTCTTGATGCAACACTGAGAATAGTTCGTCCTGGGGGAGATGGAGAGGATCATCTAGCAGAACTAATATCAATTTTGAGAACACTTCCAAATGAGGTCAACTATAATAAAATTATTCCAAACTCCATCCCTATCTTCTTTTGTTTGATTTAGTGAGGTATATATTTTTTTTCTGATTGAAGTATATCTTCCATTTTCATAATTAAACAATCTTACTAGTAACTCTATTCGCTTTTCATTTGATCTTTTGTTATACTGAATTAAACTTGATGTCTTTGTGAAAAATATGTGCTATATCCATAGAAGGATGTTTTTTTTTTTTGTTTCCTTTTGTTTTCAATATTTTAATCAAACCATAAATTCTTTTTAAGGTCTCTTCAAAGTGTAACGTTTTAGATTCTCTTGTTCAACAAGGGTTTTCCAAAGATGTAGCCCGGGTATACTAACGTAGTCTCAATTCACTACTTTTTAAAGATATTTTACATTTCTTTAATTTTATAATTATATAAACTTCCAATTTAGCTTAATCAAGATATCAATAATATACGTGCTTACACATGCAATTTGTATTGCGTATCTAACTTATTTTGACTTACTTTTGTGCATTCGTGTGATTTTTTGGACACCCTGTTTTGGATACCTTTTTGTCTGCAGTGGGTGGTTACCAACCTTCAACCAACTTGTCATCGCAACACATCAACATCCAGTTTTTCATGGGTGTTTGATCTTGAGGGGATTGCTGAAATGTATTAGTCTTATGAAGAAACGAACTTGTGGTATATATATGAACTTGTACTGAATTCATTTGAAATTGCTAAAATGCCAAGGTACAATAGTCTATTATAGAAATTGCTAAGGCTATTTGCAGTTTTCTTACAAAAAGTTCTGCCTGACTCCATAAATAATACATTTGTGATGGAAATTATTTTTACACAAAACTAAAAAATCTTAGGCAGACGCTGTAGTCTCATCGTTCATTCTTTTACTAATAATTGTAGGAATATAGTGGAAGATGTGCCGGAAGATGTGCCCTGAGGTGTGCATGTCAACTTTTTGAAAGCAGAAAGAAGTTTGCACCGGTGGGCACTTGAAGACCTACATAGGATTCGCGCTGCTGAGGAACTCGCAGCTGAGGAGGGAGGTGGAGTTGAAATGCATGTCCTTGAAGATGCAGGGCATTGTGTGTGTTCCTTGGTTTAATATGACATCACAACGCAAAGCGCACTCATAATGTCTAAACTTTCCCATACTGGAATGAGCTTATTAGTACCAATTTTTGATTGATGCTGTCATCTTCTTTCAGAAGTATCAAAACCTGATTAAAGATTGTCAGTTCACATATGCAAATCGTCATTCCATTTTGTTCAAGTTATTGCTGTTCGAGCCGTACTCAGAAAGTAACTTAGAAGATCATTGTTGTCTATTCATTCTAGTAAACTATTGTGTACATTTTTGCAACTTCCTATTCTTCGGTTCCAGAATTCTCATCAAATTTTCCATAGATAATTTGTAATGAATGTTCAGTGGGCTGTTCGATCAGTATATAGAAACATGATGTTTACTTTCGTCCCTTTATGCCTCCGAGTTTGCATCGAACAGTGATCGACGCTGCATTTCCGAGTAGCTGGATTTGAATGTTATCTTTATGCTAAGTTGGTATTGTCGCATCTGTACGAAGCAAATTAATACTGAATTGAGCACTACTCTTTAAAGCCTTGGACCCCCTTGCAAGCCCATTGTTTTTGTCTTTTGAAGATGCCTGGTCGGGACACGACCTGTTTCTTCAAAAGACAAAAACAAAAAGAGGGCTCGGCTGGTCCGGGCCAGTTGCTAAACCTGAGTTTCAAGGATGCAGTTTTTCCAACCATTTTATAACCCGAACAACAAGGTTCTGATGGTTCTTTTGTTCAATGGTCACCAGACCTAGTTGGTATAATTATTATCTCTTAGTAAAGTTATTGATGATTATTATTTGAAAAAGAAACTTAAAATATAAATGTTTTAGTAAAAATTATGATTATTAAATTTAAACCCTATTTTAGTTTTAGAATTAATAATTAAATGTAAATTTTTTAATGAGTCAAGAGTTTTTGTGAGAAGAAAAATAAAAGTTGAAAGCAATGCTTGAAAGGTTCTCTGGAGACAGGAGGTGCAATAAAATTGATGCTTTGGAACTTGCAAAAACTCAATATAGAAACAACTTACATGGCACAGCAATCAGCATCAGCAACATGGCTTGGGCCTTCCACAAAGCTAACACCCAAATATGATAGTGATGCACTAACTAACTCATCCAACCCACTTACCTTGTCAGACACTGGTTCTTTCTCCTCCATTGTTGAATTTGCGACAGTAGCAATATAATGGAACCGTCTTCTAACCTCGGCCCCCTTCCCGAAGAGATCTCTGAAGAGCAAGAGCACCAGCACCGCCATTCCGAACGACAGCAATCTGCCTTTAGCTCTCTTCCTCACCGCCCTCCAACTCAGTGAGTTTCAATTTCATCCCTCTCTGTTTTTTGTAATGTCTTCAGTGTCTGATAGAGCATCTTCTCTGGTGCGTGCAGAAGCTCGTCACAAAAGTACCAACCTTTGGATTGGACAGCCTATTTTGACAGAGAAGATGATGTTTGCATTCCGGGCACAAATGATGTTAGGTTTTTGAGTGTTGGTCGCCTGGTTTTCCAACGGGTCACGTCGCGAGAGAATAATCTACTCTCTTATCGTTTCAGGTCTTTCATGTATATACAGCCGGATCAGAAGGGCCAGTTGTTTTTTGTCTCCATGGAGGTGGCTACTCTGGGTAATCACTATTTCTTCTGTTTAATTCCAAGTTCAGGTTTTTCATCTATATGATTCCAACTGTTCGGTATTACCTTCGTTTGCCCAGCCGTTAGATCTCTTCATCGGTATTGAGCTCAAGCTTTTTAAATTTCAAATTAGCTGTTGCTGTAGCGAATGCAAGAAAGTTACTGTTGACATAATTGTGTTATCTTTGAATTGGTCGGGCACCATGTTCTTGCTTTTTCCACCATTGTTTTGCCACTACTCTTGTGCTTATTGTCGGGCATTCAGCATCTCTCTAACCATAGATTTTAACATTATTTATGTATTCCTTCTTTTGTTTTTTCGATACCTTTTGGCGACAACGTCTGGATTTATATTTCATTTAGATAGATATAATTCGATGCATCTTGTAAGATGACAAAATTAGAGAATGATAAATATTCTACATGGAACACATTACACAAGATTGAGCTAAAATTTTCCATGATGAAAAAATCACGCTTTAAGGGAGACATCCTAACATGGATAGAAAATCAAACCCATTTTTATTTATATGAAATCAAACCTGAGATTTTTCTTTGAAATTTCTCCTTTTACATCCCAACCACAAAACCCAAAAAGATTGCCAAAGAAGTCGTGACTTTGTAATTAGAGGACAATTGCATGATTCATTGTTCAATGTTCAGGCTTTCATTTGCATTGTGTGCTAGCAAAATTAAAGAAAGAGCTCGAGTTGTTGCCTTGGACTTGAGAGGACATGGAAAGTCATCCACAGAAAATGATATTGATCTATCCATTGAGGTAACAGTATAATTTAAGGAACATGTATTCTGCTAGTTGTATTGATGCAGATGGGTCGGTCTTATTATGCCATCTGTGAGGGTTCTCTCTTTTGCAGACTATGTCAGATGATGTTTTGTCTGTTGTGAAAACAATGTATGGAGATTCACCTCCTGCAATCGTGCTTGTTGGCCACAGGTGATATTCTTTCTTTCTTTGTTTTCTAGTTTTTGTTCAAGTTTAAAAGTTGTCAGTTAGAATTTAGTTGAGTACTCAGTTACTGCATGCTGCATGCTGCATGCTGCATGCATCTCCCTCGAGAAATAAATAACTGTCATTTTTCACTTGGGAAAATAGGAATAAAAGCGTCAGACGATAAAGAAACTTCTCTTCTTAAATCAAGTATTTCCGAGGAACAATTGATCGACAGAAACTTCCATCTAAGAATTTTTTTCGAAATAGACATGTCTTTCACATGCATAAATGTATGATACTCTGACAACAACTTACGCTATGACTATTGCAATTACTTATTTTCATCTTCCGTAATTATAGAGATGCGATTTCGGGTCCATTTAATTGCTCTTGTCTAAATACTATCCTCCAACTTGAATACATTCTTTCTATGAAATATGGATGCATAAGATAGTCCAGTGAAATTTATTACTCTCGGTTAGAAGATGCATAATCACGTGTATTTATTTCTCTTTCATTGGAAAAACAGTGCATCAATAGATCCGACAAATTCATTGATATTTTAATTTTTTTCACACATAATTTTTTCTTCTTCTTTTTTTAAAATTTTTGCCTGCTAAAATCAATCAGCATGGGAGGTTCAGTTGCTGTACATGTTGCTGCAAAGAAAGCTTTAACTTGCTTAGCTGGTCTAGTTGTCGTGGATGTTGTAGAGGTTTGGTCTACTTTATTATTAATTGCTGGGACTGATTACATTACCACTGGGATATCAACTCTGGGGAGTTGCTGAGAGCCACTTAAAAATTTAGGGAACAGCCATGGCTTCGTTGATTCACATGCAGAAGATCCTATCAAACAGGATGCAACATTTCTCAAGCATAGAAAAAGCGGTATCTTCTGTTTATTACGTTTCATAAAGTTCTTATAGGCTATTTTCTTAATGTCCCTTTTCATGGCTGAGTATTGTAACTTAAGTATACGTAGATTAACTTTAGATATGTACTACAATTCTAGTTACAACTATAAGAAGAGTTGGTTCATGATTGAGTTGAATTTCTAAAATTTGATCATTGGGCAAGATGATTAACAGAAAAAAATGTAATTTATTTTCGATGCGTAACTTTAAGGTCTGAACTGATTAATTAAAGCTATAGGTTGTTAGAGATTTGTAATTAGCAAGAACAACATAATACTCAGGATATTGAAATTAAGACGAAGACCTACAATAAAATAGGCGATTTAAGGGGGCTATTCTCTCCCAAAACACTCAACGAGTGGAATAATACTTGATTATTAAAATTACTAGGAAGAAACCACAAAAAAATAGGCAATCTTGTATTTCCCTCCACACCTTTTAGCTCGGTTCTAGTCTTCTATGCACGAAAGCCAAAGTCATAATTTTGAGTTGTGGTTGTAAAAAAAAAAGGGTTAAGAAGACCTGATATCTTAGTTGAGGTGATATTGTCTTAGTGTTCATTTACTTTGGATGGTAAAATGTTGTTTAATAGACTGAAACATATATGAATTTGTAGATTGAATGGAGCGTCAAAGGAGGCACTTTGAGAAATGTCGAGTCAGCTTGTGTATCTGTCCCTACGACATTGAAGTATGATGAATCAAAAAATTGGTAGGTGTGGGAGTTGTCTAATTTACAGAACCGTTCAACCCATTTGGGTGATCCGCTCTACTCTCTTTTTTGAGTATAGATTCCTAGTTTTGTGTTGCAGTTATACGTACAGAGCGCAACTAGAAGAAACAGAACAATATTGGAGAGGCTGGTGAGGGAAAGTTTTCTTCAATCGAGACTTTTGCTTCCTTGTTTAGTTAGTTGTATTTTTTATATGTTCTTAATGTTTGATTTTATGTTTAGAACTGTGTAAGTAGTTGCACTATGGTTTGGTTTGTGTGCTAATTGTTGTTGCAGAAAGCACCTATAACTATGACTGCCTAGTAATATTTGTCAACTAATTTACAGGTATGAAGGCCTTTCAGAAAAGTTTCTCTCAAGCCCTGTACCAAAGCTCTTGCTCTTGGCAGGAACAGACAGATTGGACAGGTTTTCTTTCTACGTACATCCATTGAAGTTTTTTAACACGCACTGAATCGAGATGGATATGAACTTTTCTTCTTCCTAAGTTTTGAAGTCGTAGCTGATTCGTCTTTTGAAAATGAAGATTACATAGAATAATAATTTGACATTTGGGTTTTTAAAGATCAATGATGAAGGATGTAGTTCTGATATTAGGACCAACTGAAAAATAGACCGTTTGGTATTGAAAATCCAAGGTTACAACATATACAATCTGTCTAAACTTGTATTTATAGTCTCTTTTTGTAATTTTTTGGCTGGGAGTTGGTTGCTTACAAATCTTTTAGATATAAAAATGATGGGATTTCGTCTGGGTCCACTCCATAGTGATTCTACTCCATCATCTTGAGCTCTGTTTTATATGAAACCATCAGAAATAACCAAGTTAAATGGATAAATCCTTAAAAATTTAAAAATAGAGCACTGTTTTATTTTTTTGTTCTTTTTTTAAGGTAGTTGAAATAGAGCGTATGTTTATCACAGAACTTTGACAATTGGTCAAATGCAAGGAAAGTTTCAGATGGTAGTAGTCAGACATACTGGGCATGCTATACAGGTGAGCATTTATTAGTAATGGGGACTTGTTAGTTGTGATATATTTGGCAACTAACGTTCAAATTATCACACAGGAGGATAGCCCTGATGAGTTTTCCACCCTTGTACTCAATTTCATCACTCGCAATCGAATAGGCCCTCTTGGAATTGAGGTTTGTATCGGATTACTCTCTTTATTTTAATTAGTTAATGTTTCTTTAATGATGTTGGATGTCTAATACAAGTAATTAGTTTTTGTATGTTCATTAAAATGTCCTTAATTCTTAGTTTTATTTTTATAAAAAAATATTAAAAGATTAGGTCATCAATCATGCTCTATTAAATTAATTCTTAAAAGGGTTGGTTTTTGAGTGACATACTACAGTTGCTATTTGCTTACAAAAATAAGGACAACTTTGGTTTGTTTAATGTCAAATGTCTCTTTCTCAACGGTTCTTGTCACTCAACTTGCATTTTTTGAATTTGTTTTATATTTTAAATTCTCTAATTCGTTTTGCATTTTTTCTGAATGTTGAGTTTGTAATCTGATTTTCAAATGTTACAGATACCCGGACTCCGTCGATCAGTTGAAATGCAGTGAGAATGAGCGATTTTAGGGAACTCCAAAACTCCAGCTATGTATGTTCGAGCAAATAAGAAAAAGAATGGCAAAAATCTAGGCCGTCAACCAGTGAATAATATTTTGAGTCGTGTCTAAAAGTATTGCAATTCTCTGAATGAAACTCATTTCAAAAAATGAAGTTTTCTTTTTAATTGTAAAAAGCTTTCTTCAAAATAAGAAAAACGATAGCAGCTGGCTATAATTGACGTACCTACTCACTCAAAAATCTTACATTTTTTTTGATCTGTCCAAACAATGCTGATATGAAAAGGTCATCTAATTAAGCACGTGAATTTGGGCCTACACAAGGACATTCAGAGCAATATCACTGTTGGTCTTTAATTCAAATCAATGATCGTACAATTATTCAGATATAAATTGCAGTTGAACATTCAAAATACCAATTATTGCAGTAGAAAATTCTAAATATCCTACATTTTTTCAATCTGTCGACAACAATCATGTATTAAAAAGGTCATTAAATTAAGCACGTGAATTTGGGCCTACATTTTTTTTAATCGTCGTTAATCCAAGGCAATGATCGTACAATTATTCAGATGTAAATTGCAGTAGAAAATTCCAAATTACCATCGTGGGACTTAGTGCATTGCTACCATAAATATTCCACTGGGATCAAGGACATGACCTCAGGTTGAGAAGCTCAACAATGGCGTCCGCTGCAGTAGATCTTCTGGTTGGCAAAATTGCCGCTCTTCTCGAGAATGAAGTGTATCTTTTGGCGGGCGTTCGAGATGAAGTAAAAGACATTCAAGCAGAGCTACTAACTATGAAAGCATTCTTAGAAGACGCAGACAGGAAGCAACCCATCAATGAAGTGGAGAAAGATTGGGTCGGAAACGTGAGGGACGTAACCTACGAGGTCGAAGACATCATCGACGAATTCATGTACCATATGAACGAGCAGCGAACCGGAAATCGGCTCTCCCGCTTCCTCTACAGCATCGTTTGGATGCCCAAAAATTTGTGGGTGAGGCACAAGATTGCGACCCAGTTGCAGAAGATCAAGAAGACGATCAAAGAAATACCCGAGCGGAGCCAAAGGTATCGCGTGGATCGAAGCGACGTCTCGATTCCCCGATCCGTTTCCAACTGGAAGCAGTTCCAGGGAGAGTTGTCTCTCTTCGTCAAAGAAGATGAGCTCGTGGGTATCGAGAAGGACAGGCAGTCGTTGATGGGGTTGCTCATGGACGGATACCCTTACCAAGCTGTGGTTTCAGTTCTGGGGATGGGCGGAGCTGGGAAGACAACGATTGTCGCCAAGACTTACAATAACGATGCAGTCACCCGCTACTTCAATTGCTACGCTTGGATTACCGTCTCCCAAACTTACGCCCTGGAAGACATATTCAGAAGCTTGATTAAGGCATTTCACCAAGCGTGTAAGGAGCAAGTTCCTGCAGATTTGGAAGCCATGCCTCTGAAAGAGCTTCTAGAGAAGATGGTGACCTACTTAAGCAACAAACGATATCTCGTGGTCTTAGATGATGTCTGGGATATCAAACTATGGAACGAACTGAGAGTTGGTCTCCCACATTCTCCAGGAAGCCGGATAGTTATCACGACAAGGAAAGAAGATATAGCGGCCCATGGATTTGGAGTTAGAAGCGATGTTCATCGTGTTCAACCGCTTAAACCAGATGAAGCATGGAAACTCTTCTGCATCAAAGCATTTTACAGTCATCCAGGCAAGCTCTGCCCCGATGAGCTTAAACCTTTAGCCCGAGTGCTTGTGGAGAAATGTGAAGGCCTTCCTTTAGCTTTAGTATCCATGGGAGGCCTCATGTTCTCTAAGAAGCATGTTACCGACTGGAGCAAAATCTGCAACAGCTTGAATTGGCACTTGGCCAACAATACTATGCTGGACTCTGTGAAGAGCATCTTGCTTCTCAGTTTCAATGATTTGCCTTATAATCTCAAACATTGTTTCTTATTCTGCTCAATTTTTCCGGAAGACTTTTCGATCCGGCGAAAGAGGCTAATAAGGCTGTGGATAGGAGAAGGGTTTATTGTGGCCAAAGGGAACAGCCCGGAGGAAGTAGCCGACGAGTATTTAATGGAGCTCATTTTCAGAAGCATGCTTCAAGTTGTAGAGAGGAATTCATTTGGGAGGCCTAAAGCCTGCAAGATGCATGATTTGATGAGAGAGATTGCGATCACAACTTCAAAAAATGAAAGGTTCTGTGCTTTTAGCAAGACAGAAGAAGAAATTGACTGTGGCAGAGCACGCCGACTGTCTGTCCAATTACGAAAGGCGGACGAACCAGTAGAAATAAAATCGTCATCGGATTTGTCGAAGCTTCGTTCTCTTTTAGTGTTTTATCCAGTGAAATTCGTCCAGAATCCATTGTTAAACACGATTCCTCCAGAGCTCAAGCTGTTGAAAGTACTTGATTTGGAGGATGTGCCCATTGACAATCTACCTGATGAAGTGGTGAAGAAATTGTTCAATTTGAGGTACTTGAATATAAGGAGAACGCTGATCAAGGAGCTTCCAAACTCCATTGGAAGACTTCGAAATCTTCACACCTTGGATATAAGAGACTCCAAGATAGAGGTTCTTCCCGGCCAAGTAGGGAAGTTGCAGAACCTGCGTCACCTAATCATGTATCGATACAATAAGTACGTAAAAGGTGACAGTTTCAGATACGTGTTTGGAGGGAAAGCTCCGGCGAACATCAGCAAATTGAAGAAGCTTCAAGTTCTCTCTTGCATCGAGGCAGAGGGGGACATCATCAGACAGCTGGGGAACATGACCCAGCTCACCAGGATTGGCGTCACCAATGTGAAGAAAGAAGACGGCAAGGACTTGTGCGAGTCAATTCAGAAAATGAAAGCCCTTCACTACTTGTTTGCAATGGCCTCCGACGAAGAAGAAGTTCTCGATATTCATTATTTGAAGTCGCCTCCTCCTCAGCTGAAGATTGTAATTTTAGTCGGGAAACTGGAAAGGGTGCCACCCTGGTTCTGCTCGCTGCAGAGTTTGTCGCACCTGTACTTGCACTGGACGAGGCTAAACCAGGACCTGCTTCCTCACATCGCTGCTCTGCCTTGCCTGAGCCGCCTGACGCTCATAAACGCCTACGTCGGACAAAAGCTGTATTTCCGGGAAGGGTTCGCAAAACTTGTGCAGTTGAGCTTGCTTAACTTCCCGGAGTTGATCGAGATAGAGATTGAGAGGGGCGTGATGCCTGATATTTCAAACATATTCTTGAAGAACATGATGAATCTGGAGAGGGTTCCCCAGGGAATTGAATTCCTGTTGAAGCTAGAGACGTTGCGGCTGGAGTCTGTTTCGATGGAGCTCATCCTCCGCATTGTCGGGCAAGGCGAAGGAAGCGAGGATCGTCTGAAAGTGGAGCACATTCCCGACATCAACTACTACTACCACTCTTCCAGTGGAAAGTATTACTACGAGAGCTTGTCTCGTCCTCAATCTCGAGCTTATTAGTATTTCGAACAGGTGAAGATGGTGCAGCCTAGAACTTGTCCGTTGTTTCATTTCAACTTTCATATTTTTGGGCGATGATATATTTGTTTTGTATTAGAAGAAAAAATAATTTGATTTGCTACTATGAGATTTTCTCTTAATACTGGGCGTCACTTATTATGTGGATAAAGTCTATTTATTTGATTTGGCCAATAATACTAATTTTGGTTTGATTTAGTTTGCTTGATTAATTGGCTTGGTTTTGTAGAGGTTTGTCATCTCTCTGTTGAGAGTGAAATATAGAGAAGGCATATCCAGGAGAAAATCGAGCTGAGAGAGGCAAAGTGGAAAATAATCACTGTAAAGTGACCAAGTTGTTAGAGAGGTAGTGGACGTGCATGAGGAAGGAGGAAGAGCGAAGGAGGATAAAAAGGAAGCTTTGAAGGGAGGAGGTTATCATTGATCATTTTCAGCATTGGGAAGTAGAGATCTAGGAGCCTGTTAGCATATCAGTATTAGTCGCCCGTTTAATTAGTCACTAATCAATTTCTTTCTATTTAGTATACATATGTAAATTGTATATCTAACAAGTGATACTGACAATGTACAGAAAGAATATTTTTTTACAGCTGCTCTTCTTCACCATTCTTCTCTCTCTATATTCAACTTGGTATCAGAGTCAATGACATTGTAACATCCCGGTGAAAAATTTCTAAGAAACTTTAATTTTGAAAACCTTAAAATTTTTCCCAAAATTAATTTGAAATCGAGCGTTAAAAATAATAATTTCAGAATATTCAAAATCTCATTAAATATTAACTGAAACTTTTAAATGCGCGGAAACTTTTGAACTTAAAACATTAAATATTTTGATCATAAATACGGAAGTACATCAATTCATAAAACTTTAAGTAACAATTAAAATTCAAAATAAAAATGTGAAATATCTCTTAAAACCAAAACATACTAATTTAAAATATTTTCTTTAAACAAAAACATTTTATTCCTCTGTATGCTCGCTTGCATTTGGAAGTTTCTAATTTCTTCTGTATGCTCGCTTGCATTTGGAGGTTTCTCGATTAGCGTCATTTTATCCTCAGACAAAAACTCACCTACATCATAAAACTATTAATGAGAAATAATCTCAGCAAGTAAAAATACGTGCATGTGCAAAATTTACTTTTACTTTTACCGAATCATGATTTAACAATTACATACTAGTTGGTACTGATTTCTCAACCTTCTTTTATGACTTAGTCATCTCATTGTCGTTCAGACTTTGTCATCTTTTATTTTTACGTTCAATCTCACCATCTCAATGTCATTTAGGTTTTTGCTATCACGTATTTTTAGTCAATTTCATCAATTTCATACACATACAAATGTCCTACCAATTTTATCTTTTATGCAAATCTATGTCAATGCCTGTACATATGTACTCAAATATCGAAAACGTGTGATAAAATAAAAAAATACTAATAAAATAATATATATTTTGTGATGTAGAGCCGTACTCAAAAAATTGAAAAATTGTATTTTCATTTACTTGGTTTCCGAGCGAATAGGGTTATTGCTTTTCAGCAAATTTGTATAATCTTGATCACCTAAATAAATTATTTTAATGTTAATACTTTATTGAATATTAATAATTTTATCCTAAAACACTATACTTTTTATATAATTATTTTATTCTATCATCTATTTAGAAAATAAGGTGAAGGTCCTTACCTCGTAAAACTCTGGATCGGCATGGCTGGTATACATATGACTAGTTTAGCTGGGCTACTCAAGTATTTAACTACTCCTATTTTGTACTTTGGGCCAACAGTGAAGAAGGATTTGGTCAATGCCTTTCAATTTTCTCTCTCTTCTCTGACACGTGGCCCACTCACCTCTTATTCACAAAGGCATTGCCTTTACCCATGTTAGGAAAGACATTGCTCTCAACGAGCATCTATCAAAGTAGGGCTGGGCACGGTCCGGTCCGGGCTGGTTCTGGCCCAGACCCGGACCGGACCGTTGGTTTCGGGAATTTATTTCCCGAAACCGGAACCGGTCCATAGCAGAACCGGTACCGAACCGGAACCGGACCGAATTTTCGGTCCGGTTCCGGTTCGGTACCGGTTTCCTCCCATTCCTTTAATTTTTTTTAAGCTTTTAATTATATTTTTAAAATATGTTTTTGAAGAAAATTAATTAAAAAACAACAAAAGAAAAACCTGGGAGATGGCCATCTGGCCCATTTCTTCTTCTTCTTCTCCTCTCTCTCTCTCTCTCTCTTCCTCCTCTCCCCGCAACCCTGGCTCTCAGGCTCTCAAGATTGCTTCTTCTTCTTCTCTCTCACTCTCTTCCTCCTCTCCCTTGCTCACAAGATTGCAAAAGCCATTCGCCGCTATTTTCTCTTAAATCCAGGAGTCAAAATCTCTCAAGCTGCCATCGCCGACGAGTATGTACTCCGATACGATTAACTCTGGAAAATGAAGATCTAAGACTTGTGGCAGAAAAAGCCGCTGCTGATGATTTCTGTGATGTGGGAAGTGTGTGAACATCGGCTACTCGCTACACTCATCTCTCCGACGAAGCAAAACCAACTATTTTTTTGACCATTCGGGTCGTAGATACAAGGATTCGAGGTCGGCACTCGGCAGTCGGCAGAGGGGAACTCTGGATCGCGTGTGAACTCTGAAGCGAACTTCAGTTTTAGGGCATCCGACCCATGGGTGGCCGGGTCGGATAACCCATTTCCCAGGCTGACCCATGGGTCGGTACTCCCACGGGCCGAGCCGGTTCCCAAACCTCGGAACCGTGACCCGGACCGCGGTTCCCGGTTCTTCGAATTTTGGAACCAAGACCGGCTCCCAACCACACGAAACCGGCCAAGAACCGGCCCGAACCGGCGGTCCAGTCCGGTCCGCCGGTTCCGGGCCGGTTCTGCCCACCCCTATATCAAAGTCAATATCTCCTTCATCATCTCCAATTTCTTCAGCTTCTCTTATCCACTTGATATTTATGGCATTTTTTCTTTTTTTGTTGCGACTTGAACTCTCTTCTTTTCCGTTCCTATGGGAAAGGGAAGCTTCAATTGCAATCTAAAATATTGAGTTATTTGATGGACAAGCTCGGTCGATTTAGGGTTCTATTTTGATGCGGGCTTCGTCTCATTTTGGATGAATGTGTTGACGATGGGTTAAGGTTAAGAACTTGGTAAAACATAGAACTTTAAATCTCAGTCGGCTATATTGTTCTCTCTCTTAAATAAGCATAGGAATGAGATCGATTGCTTTGGGTACTCAATTTTTGCTGAGTATAGAGTGTTAGTGATTTTACACGCTTATACGCAAGTGCATGTATCGCAATCAAGTAGTATAAAAAATATCGATCCCACGAGGATATTTTTAATTGTATTTAAATTGCTATAAAAATCTTATAAAAATATTAAAATGATGGATTAAAATAATTATAATTAAATCTGAATAACGATGCAATAAGAGTAAACAGGGTAAACGAGATAAAATCAGTAAATGAGAGCCTTGGCTAGGATCGATTTATTCGTTACGATAATTTTATTACTGATGCTCTGGTAATGCTCTGCAGCATTATCTATGAACAGCAAGAATAAATTAATTCTAGGATTCTTTCGAATTGTCTAGGTAAATTCAATTTAGAATTTCTCTCTATATTGAAAGAAGGTAAATAACATTGAATCTCTATAAACTCAATTCTTATTGCCAATCGAATTAATCCTAACTACGTTATAACAATTTAATCCGATTAATTATTCATGCATCTAGGAATTTATATTTATCTATCGATACAATATAAACATGAATCATCAACATATCTATCGATATGATCTAAATTAAACAAGGAATCTCACAAATAATTGTTCAATAGACAATCGCATAAACAAAACCAAGATCGTAGCAAACCCGTAACGAATACTCTCGTTCTAACCAAGAATAAAAGTTTAGCTACTAAACATCATTAAATAAAACTCAAAATAATAATGTGAAGAAAAATCATAAACAGCAAAAAGAAATAGGAAGAAGATTCAAAGAAATGTCGTCGGTCTTGTTCTCCGATCCAGGGCTCTTCTAGATTTTTCGTCGCGCCCCTTTCTTTTGCAAAAGTGCTCTACTTTTGTTCTGCATGCAAATCTCCTCTTTCTCTCTACAATATCTTTTATTGTTCCAACTATATAGCTTTTATTTCAGATTGACTTTCTTTCTCTAGTCCTCGTTCCACATACATCAATAATTCTCTTTCTCTTTCTTATAATTGATTATTCCTTCCTTCATTTTTTGTCCTTTTCTGCATGCCAGGTGTCTTCTCCTCTTTTCTCTTTCCAAATTTTAATTGATTTATTTTACTTTTCCAAGATTCCAGCATCTTCTCTCTCATCATATTCAGCAACGATTTTCCTCAACTTCCTTGATTTGCTTCCTCTCTCTCCATAATCTTCAGCTTTTGAAATTTATTTTTCCCTCTAATAAAATTTCATTCAAATACGAAAATATAAAATTCAAATTAAGGAGAAAAAATATACTTTTAATAGATAATCTGCATAAAATATATTAAATTAAGTCAAGGCACCGATGCTGCAGCATTACATAACAATTGTAGTAAATGCCTACCAATTTCTTCTTGCAATCACTCAATTCATATAAGTTCTTTCAACTAATTATTGTATAAAATAACTATAATTTAAGAGTTATCAAATACCCCCAAACTTGAACCATTACTCGTCCTCAAGTGATGCAAAACAAAAATAAATTCTCAAAGTAGCATTAACAAAATTTTATGTAATTTTCGAAATATCTAGTAACTTGCAAATTATTGACAAATTTCACTATCACAATTTAAAGCAATCAATATAGATTTAATTCCCAATAAACTAATTTTCAAAGTGTGTGTGTGCTCAAATTCTATTTGAATTGCTAAGTTCAACAATCAAAACTAAACATCACAATTCATATCGTAAGATGTCAACTCTTTAATGTCCTTCCTAAATCCATTAGCCTTCAAAGATTCTTATTCTTTCTTTTATTATTATTATTATTTTAAATAAGTGAGGGGATAATAATATATATATATTTTAATTTTAATTTTGACTTTATCTATAAGTCACACTACCTTTTTACGCGATTGACAACATTGGTGATGAAGTCCTCCGGTTACTCAGTAATATCACCTCAAGATATATACTCATATAAAATAGAGGAGTATAGCCAATAAATATGCAACGGAGTTCCTCACAAAGTTCCTCCAATTTATTTCTACCCATCAAGTATCCAAAAGGCTCACTCGAAATTGAAAGTAGATTAGGAAGTTGCATTTTTTTTTTTATATATATAACCCCCAAACTTATTATTTATTATATATTTTTTAGAAGAAGTCTTTAATTGCTAATTTTTTTCATCAATCACTAAATTATTGACATCTAGATAAAATTGTAATATCTAGTAGGAATGATATTCCTAAACAATCAAAAGGAATTTGTGTGTTAAGAACAATTAAGCTTATGAGAATAAATTTTAATTAATTTCTAATAATGTGTGATAAAGACATTATTCACTAACTTACTAAATTAGGAAATTTCATTGTTTTTCATTTTTCAAAAAAAAAATATATATATATATATTTTATTTTATTATTATTATTTTTTAATATTTTAGAAACCAAACAGAACAAACAAACCAATATAACAGAGAAAATAGGACAACGAACTAAACAACCTTGAGTACACAAGTAAACAGAACAAATAAATATTCTAAACAATTTTCAAATACTCAAATTAAACAGAAACTAAACATCCACATTAAACAATCAACACTAAACTTCCAAAAATTCAAATTAAACAGTTAACACTAAACATGCAAATTAAGCAGTTAACACTAAACATGCATGCACCCCCACACTTAAAAATTGGCAGTGTCCCCACTGCCAAACAGAATTAAGTTTACAGATAACTAACATAAAATTGAGTTCGTAGAAAAAAAATAAAAATAAATACTAGAGATTTAGAACTTCCCTAGTCGTTATGCATCATTCTCTGATTCATCATCAGAGTCTCTCAAGAGTGTTGTTGGGAAATGGGAAAAAATGGGAGATTTATCCTTCGGCTTCTTAGCAAAGCTAGCTGCCATTGTTGTATCCCTCAACTTTGTGTATTGCCAAAATATCCTGTTTTTGCGTTTTAAGCTTTTCACGGTCTCTGTCATCTTGTATTGTAGAGTCTCTTGAATATGAAGTTTCTGCTTCAAAGTCTCAATGTCACTTTTGTGCCATTCGAATCTGGTAAGCAAAAATTCCAGGCGATCAAGTATTTTCTGCTGGATGCTGCTATTGCCGGATGATGCTGCAACTCCGCTTGCAGCATTTTCGTCAGCTTCGGGTTCCCTTACTCCCAAATTTTCTGAGGCAATTCTCCTTATAATCGATGGTGTCAGCGCTGGACTGGAGGAGAGATATTCTTCATCGGCTTCATACGCAATTCCAGCCAGCACACATAATCCAGATACTAAAGAAGGAAACAATAGTTGCCCTTTCGGCTTTAGAGCATTTGCACATAGATTCCGATAGATAAGCAAACCAATATTTATTTTCTTGTTGGTTAATATCCGGAGTTTCAGGAAATGATACCATACCTTGGCCTTGGGAAGCAGGGCAAGCCGAGGAATGGAGAGAAAGCCAGTTTTAGATTGCACCCATTCAGTGTCTGGTACAGCTATTTCCTTCAAAGCCAAATTCAAAAAGCCTGGAGATAAATTATCTTCAAACTTATAAAACTCATCTTCGACTGGCTCCAGATTGTAAAAAGCGTTGATTTCAGAGGGTCCGATTCCCACATCTATTGCTCGAACCTGAATCTTTTCGGGCAAATCACTTTCAAAATTTGCATAAAATTCGCGCACTAAATTCTTCACTGCAGGTTCTGGAACAGCACAAAGTTTTTCCCAACCTCGTTCTTGAATAATATTGTTCACATAACTCGGATGCCTTTGTAATTGTTCGGCTTCGACTAAGAACCCTTTTTCCTGAGCAAAATACCGTTGTTGTAAGCTTTGCTCATATCGCAGCTTTGCCTCCTTAGATATGAAGGTCATTCTGTTCACTGTTTTGGTGTTCTTCTGTCCTTTCTGTTTTGGCCTCATCTCTATATAGTTGAAAGTGATTTCTGAAAATCCGAATAAGCTGTGTCGTCTAACGCCCCAAGCATTTGTGGAAGCGGAAGGAAGCATAAAATTTTAAAATTTCTCTGATGTTGGCGGCGAATCGCGAGCGGTAAATAAACCCTAACAACAGCTTCGAGAGAAATTTGGTGAGGATAACAGAGAAGTGAAAATGAAATTCAATATACCTTGCCTGTAACTTTTTATCATGCCATCTTTTAACTTTTTTCTTGTAAAGTTTCGCATTTTCATACGCTCCCAACCTCAACTCTTCCAATTCTTGCAACTACAAAAATCTATATTTTCCTACCCCTTGTAAATCCAAGTTTAGGATTTTTATTTCCCAATATGCCTTGTGCTCAAGCTCCACTGGTAAATGACAAGCCTTTCCATAAATCAAATTATAAGGTGTGGTGCCCAAAGGTGTTTTATATGCTGTTCTATACGCCCATAAAGCATCATCTAATTTCTGAGACCAATTCTTCCTATTAGGGTGCACCACTTTTTCCAATATTTTCTTTATCTCCCTGTTAGAAACTTCTGCCTGCCCATTACTCTGTGGATGATAAGCTGTCGTGACTTTATGTCTCACTCCATATTTACTCAGTAGTCCAGTGAACATCTTGTTGCAAGAGTGAGAACCTCCATCGCTTATAATAGCTCGCGGTGTTCCAAAACGTGTGAAGATGTTTTTCTGTATAAATTTTAGAGAACTCTTTCCTTCATTATTCGGAAGTGCCACTGCCTCAACCAATTTAGATACATAATCCACAGCCAATAAAATGTATTGATTTTCAAAAGAATGTGGAAAATGTCCTATGAAGTCTATTCCCCATACGTCGAATATTTCCACTTCCAATATATTTGTGAGTGGCAATTCATGTTTCCTTGAGATATTCCCTACTCTTTGGCATCTGTCACAAGTTTTAACAAATTCATTAGCATCTTTAAAAAGAGAGGGCCAGTACAAACCTGATTGCAAAATTTTAGCTGCTGTTCTAGTTCCTCCATAATGACCGCCATATGATGCTGCGTGGCATTGCTGCAGCACTGATTGCATTTCCTCCTCTGGAACACGCCTTCTCAATAGCTGGTCAGCGCATTGCTTGAAGAGAAATGGCTCGTCCCAGAAGTATTGCTTTACATCTTTCAGGAACTTCCTTCTCTGCTGATAATCCAAATCAAAAAGGGTTATATCACTTACAATATAATTAACAAAATCAGCAAACCAGGGTACTGAAGACATTCCAACTTTAGTATATGTTCATCAGGGAAGGATTCTCTTATAATTCTGTCATCTTGCTGCTCACCCATATTCTCCAGACGAGATAAATGGTCAGCTACCTGGTTTTCACATCCCTTTCTGTCACGAATCTCCACATCAAACTCTTGAAGTAACAGCACCAGCGAATAAGTCTAGGTTTGGCATCTTTCTTGGTAAACAAGAATTTTATTGCTGCATGGTCAATGTACACAATAACTCTTGTGCCGATTAAATATGCTCTGAATTTGTCGAATGCAAATACAACAGCTAAGAGTTCATTATCTGTGGTTGTGTAATTCTTTTGAGCCTCGTTCAAGGTTTTGCTGGCGTAATAAATAGAGTGAAATAACTTATCTTTCTTTTGCCCAAGAACCACTCCTACTGCATAATCACTTGCTGTAACGCCCCCGAACCCACCCTGGCTCGGTGCGCTACTTTGCTAACCAATCCCGCGTTAAAACATAATTTTCATAAACCCCAAAATATAAAACTAAACTGACACAGCTGAATCTAAAGCTAAATTTCCCGAAGCTCTCTTATATCATATCTAGCTGCCTAGATTTAATTTCTCTTAATCCTAGCCGTTAAGCACCACGGCGTCCTCCCCAAAAATTTCGACAAAGTAACGCCTGAAAATGACACCTCCAAAATGCTAGGTACCTGCATAAATTCAATCTTCAACCAATCCAGAAAATTCCTAACCATCTAACCAACCTACGAAATCTCCAATAATCAACATATCGTCGAGAAATGCTATCAACCAAAATAAAGAAAATCCCCAATATAGGGTAACACATCAC
This sequence comes from Begonia masoniana, assembly GCA_022432975.1. Classification (NCBI taxonomy): domain Eukaryota; kingdom Viridiplantae; phylum Streptophyta; class Magnoliopsida; order Cucurbitales; family Begoniaceae; genus Begonia; species Begonia masoniana. The sequence goes on along the minus strand of CM039503.1, from coordinate 4,006,014 downwards.
CCTGAACTATGACTATAACTTTCCAAACAGCAGTAAAGAGGGAAACTAAAATACGAACATCCCTAAGTGAAGAAAGTTCACAGTATAGGGCGACACATCACCCTTAACTATGACTATATACAACAAATACACATAGCTATACCATAACTGCCACAAACATCAACCCAAAAAGAGTTACGCATTCCCATCATTTTCACAAATAGACATTTACAATACTACCAAGCTACAAAACCCACATCCCCCGAAGACCATGGTCGAGGTGCCCCGACAACTGCCTGCACCGGCATGCTCCGAACTCCTCCAACTGCGGCCTAGTCCTCGGCTTTCCCCTCTACCTCACCTGGATAATACTCGCCACCTACACCATAGAACACAAAAGTAAGCCTAACGCTTAGCAAGTAGGGAAATAATGCACAACAACACACTAAATGCTCTACTCAACCCTAACATGCAGTTTCTACACACTCAGTTACTTTCTTTTCATTCAGGTTGCATTTATCTTTCACTTCCAGGTGAATCAAGTAGGCACACGCCCCCACACAGTCCAGGACGGCCACGCCTTGACCCACGGAGCAAGAACGGAGGCACACGTCCTAACACAGTCCGGGACGGCCAACCGAATCTCCCCCAATCGATCGTAGAATCCTCATTGTGCCTTCCGGCACGAGCAGGTCGAGGCATTCAGAATCCCCATTGTGCCTATCAGCACGAGCAGGTCGAGGCATTCAAAATCCCCAGTGTGCTTATCAGCACGAGCAGGTCGAGGCATTCATACTCACGACGTATTACGTACGTTAGCATAGCATCTCAAGTAAAATCCCTCTCGGGGTGCTCAGCGAGTCACGAGCCCGACGAGGCTATTCTACTCGAGACCAAGTTACATATCAATTTTCTTATCTTACAATTTCTTCTCACCACTCAAGCATGCAAAACACGTTGTTTCGTAGTTAGAAAACAATGATGCATGACACATGATGCATGACACAAATTAAAGCACAGCAAACAAACAAACAATCCCTACCGTTCTATGGTGTAGGCCCGAAGGCAACAAACAAGCACTCTACTACTTACCTGGCCTCCTAGCTCGCTGAGGATATTCGGTTACCTGTCCACCTACGGCTCGACCTACGACAAATATTCAAACTTCATTAAAATCAAGCCTACATTCACCAATTACTCTCAAACTACTATTTCTAGCATAATCCAACTAAAATCTAACTAAACGGGCCACTAATTTGGGTTTGGTAAAAACCGACCCGAAATTTAAACGCGCGTAACTTTTGCGTCGGTTATCAGAATCGAACGATTCCAGCGGCCACGTACTCCTGTAATAACCTATTTTAACCAGCCAAAAGGAAATTTAAAACAAACAACCACAACTAGGTCAAAATTGGCAAAACCCGATTCTGCCCTAAACCGAAAAATTTCCCTTTTCTAGTTTTTCATCAATTCTCATCTAATTCCTCACCAATCAACTACCCTCACACCCAATTAACATAATCTAACCAAAATTCGAAGACTTCACGCAACAAAATCAGAAATGCCCGAACAGGGCTTCCTGATTTGGGCCCAAACAGAGCTCATCACGGCCAAGCAACCATAGCCAGCCCAAGGGTCGACAAACCCACGCCGGAAACAACCAAAATCGGCCGGTGATCAGAGCCAAATTTGGCTCATCACTCACGGCCTCAAACCGAACCGAAAACAGGGTGAAAACCGAGCTTATCGGTCGGGTTGTGCATGGAGACGAGCCAGAACTCGCTCGTCGCCGTCGTCTGGCCGAAGAGCGTCAGAAGTCGCCGGTGAACGGCCGTCGATCGTCGCTCGCGTCGCGCGTCTCCATTTCCTCCCCTGTTCTGTTCTCGGGTGCTCGACGACAGAATGACTTCGGCCATTCTGTTATTTTTATTTTTATTAAATAATAATAATAATAATAATAATAATAATAATAATAATAAAACTAACATTACCATTCCGCTCTTCCAAAAATTCCGTGAAATCTCGTTCTTAATTATAACCCCAGGCTTAATTTAATTGGGAATACCCGAACCTAAATTAAGAAACAAATCACTTCTCTTTTAAATTAATTAAAACAACCTATTTTATTATTCTTTTATTTTCTCTCCAATTTTTTTCCCTTAAAAAAAATCTCGGGTGTTACACTTGCATCACACATCAAAATAAAAGGTGAATTCCAGTCGGTGCAGCTATCACAGGTGCGATGATCAACTTTTGTTTCAGCAGGTTAAAAGCTTCCAGACACTTTTTGTCAAAATTGAATAAAATATTCTGCTCCAGTAACATGCATAAGGGCTTCGATATTTTTTAAAAATCTTTAATGAACCGCCTGTAGAATCCTGCATGCCCCAAGAAGCTTCTAATTCCTTTCATTCTTTTTGGTGGAGGTAGCTTCTCAATAATTTCGATCTTCGCTTTATCCACCTCCAAACCTTTTTTTGAAACCTTATGTCCAAGGACTGTTCCTTCTGGAACCATAAAATGGCACTTTTCCCAGTTTAAAACTAAGTTAGTTTCCATGAAACTCTTCAACACCTTCTCTAGATTTTCCAAGCAATTCTCGAAAGAGTGTCCAATAATGGAGAAATCATCCATAAATATTTTCAAACATTCTTCAATCATATCTAAGAAAATCACCATCATACAACGTTGGAACGTTGCTGGAGCATTGCACAGACCGAAAGGCATTCTCCTAAAGGCAAAAGTTCCATATGGGCAAGTAAAGGTTGTTTTCTCCTGGTCTTCTGGTGCTATTGTAATCTGATTGTATCCCGAATAACTATCCAAAAAGTAATAAAATTTTTTACCTGCTAATCTGTCTAGCATTTGATCTATGAAGGGAAAAGGAAAATGGTCCTTTCGGGTGGCTTTATTCAACTTCCTATAGTCCATGCAGATCCTCCACCCTGTAACTGTTCTTGTTGGAATTAACTCACTTTTCTCGTTAGTTATCACAGTTGTCCCTCCTTTATTTGGAACACAATGAATTTGGCTAATCCAAGAGCTGTCAGAAATGTGGTAGGTTATTCCTGCATCCAACCACTTGAGTATCTCTTTCTTCACAACTTCTTTCATAATCGGGTTTAGTCTTCTCTACTGATCTATTGTTGCAGTAACTCCTTCTTCCAATATGATATTATGCATACAAATGCTTGGGCTTATCCCTTTTATGTCTTTCACTGTCTATGCTAAAGCTGACTTCTATCTTTTCAGCACATCTATTAACTCTTGCTCCTGTATGTTAGATAAGGTAGTAGAAATAATAGCAGGAAATGTCTTTTCGAGTCCAAGAAATACATACTTTAAGTGAGGTGGCAGCTGTTTGAGTTCCACTGTTTGTGCTTCTCCATTGGAATGCTGCCAGTCTTCTTTGCTATCTTCGGATCAGATTAATGCCTCAAACTGCCTTCTATACCCTCCTGAATATTGTTTCATTTTTTCTGTTTTAATTTCATCGGAAATATTAAAACACTCTTCTTCATCATATGGGCATTTCATGGCCTTTAAAACATTGAAAGTAACTTTCTGGTCGTTAACTCTCATTGTGAGTTCTTCTATCTGGACATCAATAAGAGTTATGCCAGTAGCTAAAAATGGCTGCCCCAAAATTATCGGTACCTCCCGATCTGCTTCATAGTCAAGAATGATGAAGTCTGTAGGGAAGATGAACTTGTCCACCTTTACCAACACATCTTCTATCTTTCCTTGAGGGTGAGTTAGTGATCGGTCAGCAAGCTGTAGAGTTACTGTTGTTGGTCTTGCTTCTCCAATTCCTAGCTTCTTAAAGATTGACATGGGCATCAAATTGATACTAGCTCCAAGATCACATAGAGCTTTTCCAAAACAGTTATTGTCGATTGTGCAAGGAATGATGAAACTACCAGGATCCTTCAGTTTCGGTGGTATCTTATTCTGTAGGATGTAGCTTGTCTCTTCGGTCATAGCCACCATCTCATACTCTCCCAATCTTCATTTTTTTTATAAAATATCTTTCATGAATTTCATGTAATTCGGCATCTGTTCCAGAGCTTCTACCAAAGGTACGTTGATGTGTAATTGTTTCAGAACATCCAGAAACTTTTTAAACTGCTTTTCCTGGTTGTGTTTTTATAGCCTCTGTGGAAACGGTGGAGGAGGTTTCTGGAGTTGCATTTATGCAGGTCGATGTTGTTGCGATGCTGCGAGCGAAATTGCAGCATTGATGTTAATTTCTCTAGATTCTAGATTATTCTCTTCGGCCTCCTTAGTATTCTCTTTCTCAATCATCATTTCTCTTTCCTGTAAACCTTCAGTACTGGGTTGCTTTTCTGCTTCTTTTTCTTGGCTATTTTTCTTTGGTTTCTCCACCCTCTGTTGCTTCTCTGGAATCTCCACTTATCTTCCATTCCTTAATATAATAGCCTTGCAGTGTTCCTTTCCCGGTCTCTGTGGAATTTCAGTGTCACTTGGTAATTGTCTCATGCTTCTCGAATTTGCAGATTGAGCTAGCTGTCCCAGTTGAGTTTCAATATTCTTTATCGATGCTGCTAAATTCTACAATATTATATCTGTCTTGGAAGCATATTCCCTTGCAAAATTATCTGGTTTCTCTTGAGCTACTGGCTTCTGAACTTGCCAAGTGTAATTTTGGGCATAGTTATCGGCAGATCTTGTAGGCATTGCATTGTTCTGTTGCTGCGGATTCCATTGGAACTTTGGATGCTGTCTCCATCCAGGGTTGTACGTCTGTGAAAAGGAATTATTGTTTCGGTTATACTCCACATAATTCGCAGATTCGGGGTTCGTAGGGCATGAGCTATCATCATGGTTCTCTCCGCAGAAAATGCATGAAATCTCACGTATTTGTGGCTGTTGCTGTTTGTTCATAGCCTTGATAGCATTTTCTAATGAAGCTATCTTTGCATTAAGAGTAGCAACTTCATAAACTCCAGGTGTTCTCCTTGCATTTGTATTCCTGTCTGATAGCCATTGATAGTTGTTCACCTCCATTCTTTCCAGTAAGTCATATGCCTCATTAAAAGATTTTGACAGTAGTGTTCCATTGGCTGCTGCATCAATGATCGATCGGGTTTGTCCATTTAATCCGTTGTAAAACGTTTCCAACTGAATCCAATGAGGAATTCCATGATTTGGGCACTGTCTCAGCAGTTCTTTAAATATATCTCACGCTTCGTAGAGTGATTCTTCATCCCTTTGCTGGAAGCTGGTGATGTCATTTCTCATCCTTGCATTCTTCACTGGTGGATGATACTTCAAAATGAATTTCTTAGCAAGATCTCCCCACGTGGTGATGGCGTCTGAAGGAATGTTGTTCAACCAATCCCTGGCTCGATCTCTCAAAGAATAAGGAAAGAGTTTTAGCCTCAATGCTTCTGCAAATACTCCAGGGACTTTGAATGAGTCACTAACTTCTCCAAAAACCTTCAAATGACGGTGCGGGTTATCAGTAACCATTCTATTGAACTGTCCGACTGTTTGAAGCATCTGGAACATAACCGGTTTAAGTTCAAATCGAATAGCATGCAGGTCTGGTCTCACGATGCCAGGATTCAGATCATTGAGTGTTGGTATAGCAAAGTCTTGAATAGGTTTGTCTCTGTCATCAATAACATGTTCGGCATTGTTTCTTTCTCCCTGTGCATTTGCCATATTTTCTCCTTCAATAAACTGTTGTTGCTGTTGTCTTCTTCTAGCTCTAAATGTTCTTTCAATTTTGGGATCTATGGGTACAAGATCCTGTGCGTTTTCTTCGTCCGGCATAAATAAAGAATATCTGAAAATAGGGAAACAAAATAAAATAAAATAACGTAAAATAAAATAAAATAATTATAGCAAAATAATCACAACTAATCAATATCCACGGCAACGGCGCCAAAAACTTGTTAGTGATTTTACATGCTTATACGCAAGTGCACGTATCGCAATCAAGTAGTATAAAAAATATCGATCCCATGATGATATTTTTAATTGTATTTAAATTGCTATAAAAATCTTATAAAAATATTAAAATGATGGATTAAAATAATTAGAATTAAATCTGAATAACGATGCAATAAGAGTAAACAGGGTAAACGAGATAAAATCAGTAAATGGGAGCCTTGGCTAGGATCGATTTCTTCGTTACGAAAATTTTATTACTGATGCTCTGGTAATGCTCTGCAGCATTGTCTATGAACAGCAAGAATAAATTAATTCTAGGATTCTTTCGAATTGCCTAGGTAAATTCAATTTAGAATTTCTCTCTATATTGAAAGAAGGTAACTAACATTGAATCTCTATAAATTCAATTCTTATTGCCAATCGAATTAATGCTAACTACGTTGTAACAATTTAATCCGATTAATTATTCATGCATCTAGGAATTTATATTTATCTATCGATACAATATAAACATGAATCATCAACCTATCTAACGATATGATCTGAATTAAACAAGGAATATCACAAATAATTGTTCAATAGACAATCGCATAAACAAAACTAAGATCGTAGCAAACCCGTAACGAATACTCTCGTACTAACCAAGAATAAAAGTTTAGCTACTAAACATCATTAAATAAAACTCAAAATAATAGTGTGAAGAAAAATCATAAACAGCAAAAAGAAATAGGAAGAAGATTCAAAGAAATGTCGTCGGTCTTGTTCTTCGATCCAGGGCTCTTCTGGATTTTTCGTCGCGCCCCTTTCTTTTCCAAAAGTGCTCTCCTTTTTGTTCTGCATGCAAATCTCCTCTTTCTCTCTCCAATATCTTTTATTGTTCCAACTATATAGCTTTTATTTCAGATTGACTTTCTTTCTCTAGTCCTTGTTCCACGTACATCAATAATCTCATTCTCTTTCTTCTAATTGATTATTCCTTCCTTTTTTGTCATTTTCTACATGCCAGGTGCCTTCTCCTCTTTTCTCTTTCCAAATTTTAATTGATTTATTTTACTTTTCCAAGATTCCAGCATCTTCTCTCTCATCATATTCAGCAACGATTTTCCTCAACTTCCTTGATTTGCTTCCTCTCTCTCCATAATCTTCAGCTTTTGAAATTTGATTTTCCCTCTAATAAAATTTTATTTAAATACGAAAATATAAAATTCAAATTAAGGAGAAAAAAATATACTTTTAATAGATAATCTGCATAAAATATATTAAATTAAGTCAAGGCACCGATGCTGCAGCATTACATAGCAATTGTAGTAAATGCCTACCAATTTCGTCTTGCAATCACTCAATTCATATAAGTTCTTTCAACTAATTATCGTATAAAATAACTCTAATTTAAGAGTTATCAGAGAGGAGAAGGAGAGGACTTGGTAGATTTAAGGGTAGAGGAAAAATGAAGACTCAATCTATCGGTATGTTAGGATTTGATGGAGAAAGAGATAATATTTGAGACGAAGATGAGGGATTTTTCAACAAATTGGCATAATCTGAGGAAAAATCTTTCAGTAAAATATTATCTATTTTGGGTCACCCATACAACCCTCACGGATTTGTTTTGGTAAGGACTTTCCAAGCGGTTATCCAACTTGGCACTACTCTCGCCTGAGCACTCTTAACTTCAGAGTGCTGATGAGATCCGGTGCAATTGTGGTACAAAACACGTCATACTTTTTAGGGGAGACATCATTTACATATGTTTTATTTTCATCTTTTCCCAAGCGATATGAGATTGCGCCCGACTTTTTACTTCGTATCGTCACAGACATCATCAAGCTCTACGATATTCTCCTCTGGCTGCCTCTCTGCTTCCTTTCCCTTCAATGAACCAGACATTAACAATAAAACTGAACACTACAAACTACTTGGTCTGAAAAGCACAACTCTTCAATATCGTTATAGTAAATGACATTGACAACTATACCATCGGATTTAATAAGTTACATGCAGTACCTTACGAATATAAAATGGGAGCTAAAATTAGTAAACAATCTCTCCAAATAAAAGTTGGAAGCAATGCTTGAAGGGTTCTGTGGAGGTGCAATAAAATTAATGCTTTGGAGCTTGAAAAACTCAATATAGAAACAACTTACTTGGCACAGTATCAGCAACATGGTTTGGGCTTTCAACAAAGCTAACACCCCAATATGATAGTGATGCACTAACTAACTCATCCAACCCACTTAGCTTGTCCTGAATTTTATCTTTACCTACAAGTTAAACAGACACCCGCTTGTTGCTAGACAAGAGGACATGCATTTCATCTGCATGAGAAAACAGAAACACAGTTATGTCATCCCTCAACTATAATTATTCAATTTAATCAACCGTCCACACGTGTCTAGAAAGATCATCCTGTTGATAAAGTCATTGGCAGTCTTAATGATGGAATCCAAACAAAAGATAAACCGAGAGTAAACTATAGGGACATGATTCATATGGCATGTTTGACCTCAACTATTGAGACTAAAAATGTGAAAGAAACTCTCCTAGATGAATATTGGATTGAGGTAATGCAAGAAGAACTTGATCAATTCACTCGAAATCAAGTTTGGGATTTAGTGTCGTGTCCTCCAAATGTAAACGTCATCGGCACCAAGCGGATATACAAGAGTGAGGAGCATGGAAACATTACACGCAATAAAGCACGGTTAGTTGCTTAAGGATATTCACAAATTGAAGGCATTGATTTTGATGAGACATTTGCTCCGGTTGCTCGACTTGAATCCATTCGACTTTTACTTGCTATTGCTTGTGTAATGCGGTTCAAACTCTATCAAATGGATGTGAAGAGTGTGTTCTTAAATGGCTTTTTAAATGAGGAAGTTTATGTCACTCAACTGAGGACCCTCATCATCCCGAGTATGTTTATCGTTTGAAAAAAGCACTATACGCGCTTAAACAAGCACCCCGAGCATGGTATGAACGACTCACGGTATATTTATTATCCAAGGGATATGAGCGATGGGGAGTAGATAAAACCATTTTCATTCACCGTGAAAAAGATCAGTTTTTACTTGCTCAAATTTATGTTGATAACATAGTGTTTGGCTCAGTGTCACAGGTACTGGTAGATGATTTTATTACTAAAATGACTGGCGAATTTGAGATGAGCATAGTCGGTGAGCTCAATTACTTCCTTGGTCTTCAGATTCAGCAAAGAAATGATGGAATTTTCATCTCTCAAACCAAGTATGCCAAAAATTTGTTGAAGCGCTTCAAGTTAGAGAATGCCCGTTCTAAAAAAACACCGATTGGGACACATGAAATACTCTCCAAAGATGAAAAAGGAACTTCTGTTGATGCACGACTATATAGAAGTATGATTGGCAGTTTCTTATATCTAACTGCTAGTCGACCAGACATTTGTTATAGTGTGGGATTATGTGCTCGGTTTCAAGCAAATCCTCGAGAGTCTCACCAGGTGTCAGTGAAGCGAATTCTCAAATATGTTGGCGGGACGACTGACTATGGAATCTGGTATTCTTTCAATACAAATGTCAATATAGTTGGTTATTGTGATGCTGATTGGGCTGGAAATTCGGATGATCGAAAGAGTACTTCCAGTGGATGTTTTTATTTGGGAAACAATTTAGTGTCATAGTTTAACAAGAAGCATAACTCTATTTCTCTGTCTACTCCCGAGGCAGAATATATTGTAGCTGGTAGTAGCTGTACTCAGCTTCTTTAGATGAAACAAATGCTCAAAGACAATAGTGTCACACATGATGTCATAACGTTATATTGTGATAATTTGAGTGCTATTAATATCTCCAAGAATCCAGTACAGCATTCTCGGACAAAACATATTGATATTCGACATCATTTCATTAGATCCCTTGTAGAAGACAAATTCATCACCTTGGGGCATATGGTGACCAAAAAGCAAATTGCCAATATTTTTATCAAAGCTTTGGATGATGTAAAATTTGAAGAATTGAGGTCTGCCTTAGGCCTCTGTGTCATGTGAAGAGGTTATTCTATGTTGTAAGTTTTTTTTTTTATTTGCTTTCATTTAAAAAAAAAATCGCCACATGTTTTAGGTGATTTCTTTTGAGCTTTTTTTTTTTGTCTTTAACTTCCTGCATGACACAAAGGGTTCTATGAAGCTTTTAACGGTCTTTATGCCAATTTGGAGTTAATCTTAAATGTATTGATGGAGGCTTTTATGAGATTTGATCATGGCTATATCCTTGAGTTTATTTCCCAATTTATTTGAAGATTTATGATTTTCCAAATTGAGTGGGATTTTGAATTTATTTCTTAATTTAAATGAGGATTTATGGTTTATTTCTATAAACTCAAACGACTATTCTCCTTCGCAAGATTTGTGCTTTTCTGATTCCATGGCGATTATTGAAGAAGGACATGTGAATAAGGTTTCTGAGCTGAATCTTGGAAGCAATAGTCACGTGCCACCAATATCGGAGATGTCACTTGCATAGTTTCCGACGCCGATTTTCAAGAACTAGTGTTTTTAAGGGATCATTTGTTTAAATTATCCTCTATTGTGATCAATACACATCTGAGCAGTCGCTGGGTTGATTATGAAGAGTTTACTCCTAATTTTAACAAATTATTTACTAATGTCACTGGTAGTGTCAAATGTGTGTGGCCCCGTGGTAATTGATTGTGAATCATGCCAATTGCTAGAATGAAAGGTCAGCTCTTCTGTTTCCTTATTTGAATTATGGTATTTTATCTTCTCAACAAGCTGTGATTTGGAATTAAAAAATTATTGATATGGATAAGGAGGAGATTAGGAATAGCTACAAGCTTCTCGCGGGTGATCAGGTTAATGTTCTGGAAGGTGTTCCCACTCTCGACAATGTTTCTGATTCCGACCATGCTTCTAATTCTGCATTGTTATCTCATTTCAACAAGATGTCATTGAGGATGTCATTGAAGTAGCAGAGGAAGAAGTTCCAGTATTTCATGTTGAAGGAGAATCTATCCAAGGAAAATGATACTAGTGAGTAGTTGCCAATAACTACAATCAGGTTGGTCTTTCTTCTGATAATATTTCTACTTAATGATTAATTTCTTATGAACTTCTAAAATGTTCTCTTGCTTTTGGATATTCTATTTTTCGTTGATGGATATGTTGCTATGGTGGTTATATGCCTTGATATTTCTGTGTGGTGACTACATGGTAGATACTTTATTTTTATACTCTTTTGTCTTTTTATGGCAAAAAGGAGGAGTATTTTGTTGCAAGTGTTATGTGTTGGTGTTATTTGCAATGTTATAAGTGATTTCCGATTAAGGGGGAGTTCTGGTTAATTGCCAACATGCAAGGGAAGTTTGTGTTTTTGCCAAAAAATGCCAAAGGGGAAGATTGTAAATGTTTATGTGTTGGCATATTTTTTGGCAAACATATTTTAAGGGAATTTATATATTATTTCTTATTGTGTGATTTAAATTTATGTAAGATTGTTTCTTGCCATACAAGAAATTATCTATATAATATTTAAATGTTGGTTGATTGGAGATCTTGAAGATTTGGAAGTTTGAGAGATAAGAAAAGTAGTTACTTGAAAATCAAGTAGCTTTAGATATGGAATGGATTATGACGAGATATGTTATCACAACAAACAAGGAATATATTCCTAAAGTATTTCCAATTTGATTATATTGGCGGCACTTTCCTAAAATAGCACACGAAGTGTCACACAAACCGAATTGATAAAACCAGTTTTCTTTATGTGTGCGATTCTGATTTGATCTGTGATTTGAAGATTATGATTCTGTTAAGGGGGAATACAGCGAGATTTAAGACCACAGTAACAAAGGGATTTATTCCTAAGTATTTGGAAAGTTGATTTGAAGATGGAAATAATGTTTTGGAAGCCGATCTGAATATTGTGGTTCTGTTAAGCTAGATATGAGATCACAACATTGTTAGGATTCGTTCTTAATATTTTGGGATTCGTTTCAGATTTTTTTACATGGGCTTTCCATAAATGTCGCACCCAATGTCACAGATCCGATTTTCATGGGATTTGGTTTCTCTTATTCTGTGCGATCTGTTTGGAGAGAATATTGGATGCACAGTACATTATGCATTCTTCTTGCACAGTTGAATGCTGCGGAAGCCAATATTATTGAGAGCCGAAAGTCTTTATTCATCCGGGCGATTTATTCTTCACCCACGGTTTAGTGTGGTGTATGTTATTATTCATTTGATCATTGATTGAATGTATTCACACTCTGTTCGTGAGCTGATCTGATTATCTTCAGAGTGTATTGGTTTGATGCAACCGTAGACAACAACGAGTGTCATCGACGGTGTCCTAGGTGCGATTCTGTTTCTTTCATTGAAACTCAGTTTCATGAGGAGACTGCCTGGAACTCGGGAGGAGTTCTGATCATGGACGAGGGGATCTTGCCATACACGGATTTCGGGATGAGTCATCAACGACAATGGGAACTTGTCATCTTAGATTCCGAGAGGAGTAGCCATCAACAGGGGATCTTGTTGCATTCAGATTCTGGGAGGGATCGATTACAAGTCGAGGGGAGCTCGCAAAAACGATTCACTGAGGAAGTTAGTGAGAGGTGGCGACAAAGATAAGAGGGAGTCTTTATTTGTTTAAGACCGATTGTCTTGTAACTTTAAGAACTCATGAATTGTTTTTAATTCTGGGCGTGGCCCCGCAGACGTAGGCAATTGCCAAACTGCTTTACCAACCTCTTGTCTCATTATTTTCTGCACTTTATCTTTGTCCATTATCACGATAATTAATTGTTGTCCCACCGAGTGTTCCACCACACTATGGCATCAAGTAACTAACCTTGATCTTTCAAATGTGAAGAAAGAAGACGGCAAGGACTTGTATGAGTCAATTCAGAAAATGAAAGCCCTTCACTACTTGTTTGCAATTGCCTCAAATGAAGAAGTTCTCGATATTCATTATTTGAAGTCGCCTCCTCCGCAGCTGACGCTGGTAATTTTAGTCGGGAAGATGGAAAGGGGGCCACCATGGTTCTGCTCGTTGCAGAGTTTGTCGGACCTGTACTTGCACTGGACGAAGCTAACCCAGGACATGCTTCCTCACATCGCTGGTCTGCCTTGTCTGAGCAGCCTGAAGCTCGTGAACGCCTTCGTCGGATAGAAGATATGTTTTCGGGAAGGGCTCGCAAAACTTGTGCAATTGAGCTTAAATAACTTCCTGGAGTTGATCGAGATAGAGATTGAGCAGTGCTTGATGCCTGATATTTCAAAGTTATAATTGGATAACGTAATACTCGATAATTTGTACTATCTAGTAATTAAAAGTTTGTTGATAAATGGAGACTATGTATAATTAATTAAAAATTTATAGAAATAATAATTATTATTCATAAAAAGTATATTGGTAGAATTGGACACTTATGTGTATTTTATGAGTTATGACCCTAATTGAATGACATCTCAACTCCTTGCATGGAGGACAACTAGGGGTGTGCAAACCGAACTGGAACCGGTGAACCGAACCAGAACCGGTGAATTAGGTTCGGTTTTCACCGATTTTGAGCATAGGTTCGGTTCAGATCGGTTTCATTTTATAGGAACCGGTGAATTAGGTTCGGTTTTCAGTTTGGATCGGCCAAAACCGATACAAAACGAACCGAACCGGACCTTAACTAAAAAACAAAAAAAAAAAAAATCAAAATTGAAGAGTGAAGCCAGAAGCTCTAAATCGTCGGGTCTTCAGTCTTCAGTCTTCATCTCAGAATCTCTCCTCCAGAGACGACACACCGCACATGCAGTCGCAGACAAAGGCGATCTGGCGACGGCGAGGCGACGACGACAGACACAGCAGACAAAGACAGCTCACATGTGATGACGACAGCTCACAGCAGCACCGAGCAGGCTTCAGAATAACTGGGTACTATTCTTTCATTCGTTACTTGATTTTGTGTTTGACAGAGAGCAAAATCATTGATTTTGCTCCCTGTGAACTGTGAAGTGTGAACAAACGACAGAGAGCAAAACTTGTGTTGATTTTGCTCTCTGTGAACACACGACAGAGAGCAAATTTTGCTCTCTGTCATTTGAATTCCTGTTAAATAGAAAGAAAGGAGTGAGACATTGTTAATATTGTTGTTAATGTGTTTTACGAGTGTTAGATATTAAGTGTTCCAATCTTTGTTCCTGCATTTTTTTCTTTCCTTATTTTGAGTTGAAAATAAGAAAAAAACAGAAATCTAATTAGTGTTTTCATGTTTTTTCACACAAAAAGTTTTAAATTGTTGTGGTGTAAAATGTTTCAGCTCCAAATCTTGATTTATCATGTGTCATAGTTGTTTGATAAAATTGATCTGGTTGACCGCGTTTCTCAAAATCACACCACTTAGTAACTGAATGTTGATGGTAATTCCTTAATGACAAATTTAATTTTTGCGAAAATTCTACCTACATGGTTGTGTATGTGTTTTGTAGGTTTCTATAATTGTCCTTCACGGAGGCTATCCAGGATGCACCGAATTGGGTTCTCAGGTTTTGTCGCTCTCGTTGTTTGTTGGATTTGTTTGTAGAATGCCCTCGTTCCTCATTGTGTTTTTTTTTTCCTTATGTTTTTCTTCAATTCCATTTGTCAATCTACAAATTTGACGATTACTTCCTAATTATCATTGTTTTTTAAGATTTCAACTACAGGAGGATTGTGGGAAATGAATTGTTGCTATAGATTATGCAAAAGGACGATTTTTCATGTCAGTTTGTTTGCCCTAATAATGAGGAATAAGGCATTTCTTAACGTTTGGGTGAGTAAATGAGAGAATGTATTAAACATATAATATTGTTTGTGTATGGTTAATGAGACTTTACTTATTTCAGTAATACGTAAATTTCAAAATTCTTGTCATTGTTGTGTATAGTAGGATTCAAGCACTTTTGTCAATTGATTTGTCAAAGAACCGATTGTGACTGAAGTGTTTGTGCTCTTAATGTGTGAATCTAATATGTGAGAATTGGTCTTTTGAGAACAATGTAAAGTTTAAATTTACATTTTTTTTATTTTTTAGAAAATAGGTTGTAAAACCGAAACCGAACCGAAAGTTTAGGTTCGATTTTGGTATACTGCAAAACCGGTTTTGGTTTTGTAAGTCCAAAACCGAAACAGATCGGTTCGGTTCGGTTTCTCTCCAAAACCGAACCGAAACCGGTTTTGCACACCCCTAAAGACAACTCATGCAAGTCAATGATTTATTAGGTTAAATGAATGACACCTTAGCTGCTAACTCATTATCTCAAATAGATGACACCTTAATATATGACTCACTACCTCAAATGGATGACAACTAAACTCATGACTAATTACTTCAAATGGATGACATCTCAACCCATAACTCACTACCTCAAATGGATGACACCTAAAGCCTTGACTCACTACCTCAAATTGATGACACCTTAGCTCATGACTTATGGTCTTTATTGAATGACACCTCATGAGATAACTCATCACTTACACCTCTATTAATAGGTGGGTTGAGCCCTTTATTCAAACCCACAAAAAGTTGTAGTTTCTCTCTACTATTTCTTGAAAGGTCCTCCAATGTGAAGAGATAAATTAGGTTAAGATTCTAAGGTAAGTAATGTTTGCATGTATTTTACCAAACGGCCTACATAACAAGATACTAGGATTTTATTTGTTCATGGATAATATTAACGCTATAAGATGTAGAATGTTATTGATTGATGACTATGAGTTAGTAATGTGTGTATGCGAGTTGTCTAACGACCAACATCGCGAGTTGTCTAACGACCAACTTCACCAGATGCTAATGTTGTGTTGCTTTATTTATATATGTGATGTTATGGACTTGGTAAATGATGACAGATGACGTTGATCTAGGATATGCTTTGTTTCTTAGATATAGATATATGTGATGAAGTTGATCGAGTATATGCTTAAATATAGATATATGTTATGACGTTGATCGATGATATACTTTGTTGCTTGTATGCTAAGATATAGATACATGCGATGATATTGTTTGAATGATCATGCATCATGTTTTATGAAAAGAACAAAAATGTTTTCATGCATACATTTTCATTAAGAAAGATTGAAACGAAATGAATATACGTAAATAAGCTTTGCGTGGATGGAGCTTGAGGACAGGCTGTTCCAAAGGTTGATCCTAGGGGGATAAGCTTGTTAGTTCTGATACGCCAGGGATTTGACAAAGGGCATGACAACTAACAGAAGTCTTGACAAAGGTTGTGAGACTGTCTTGACAAAGGTCGCAGGACGTAAGTGGTGTGTTTCTCATAGTCGTGCCTACTCTTCCCCAAGAACAATGCCCATCAATGAAGAAGAAAAGTAAAGAAAAGAACGAAATACAATAAATAAATAAATAAAAGAATAAATGAATGATGAAACAAAACATGTTTTGGAAAAATGCATATCACATTTATGTTATTTATGCATTACTTATAGAGCGTTAAACTCATAGATGAATCTTCTGATGTAGGTAAGAATGATGATGACGAGACTCATGTATAGATCTTAATCACGATGAGCGCTTGGTGTTGCTACATTGATTTTAGACTTGGGGAAAATAGCTTACACGATGTATCTTGAAATAAAGAATTTTAATGAGTTATGTATTTTGTTGATGATGAACTATTTATGAAAAATCTTCTGCTACGCAAATGATATTAAAAAAAAAGTAATAATGTTTTAAATGTTTGAGAAAAAAAAAATTGGTTTGAAAACGGGGAGTTACAGATAACATGATGGATCTGAAGTTTCCTAGGGAATTGAATTCTTGTTGAAGCTGGAGACATTGGTGCCGGAGTCTGTTTCGATGGAGCTCATCCGCTGGCCTGGCAAGGCGAAGGAAACAAGGATCATCCGAAGGTGGAGCACATTCTCAACATCATCCACTACTACTACTCTTCAAGTGGGAAGTATTGCTACGGGAGCTTGTCTCGTCCTCAATCTTAAGCTTACTAGTTTTTTTGAACCATTAATGCAGCTTCAAAGACTTTAAAATGTACGAGCAGGTGAAGATGGTGCAGCTTAGAACTTGTCTGTTGTTTCATTTCCCCCCTTCTCTCTTGTGTTCATATTTTTGGACAATAATATATTTATTTTTTTATTTTGTAATGTAATATTCAAATTTATCCAATTTATCCTTAAAATATGAAATAATTAATAAACTAGACCTTAAAGTATTTTCATTAATAAAGTTGTCCTTAAAGTATGATTTTTTTAACAAAATAGTCAATGACAGTCTCCCGATGATCTCGGAGAACGAAAGACCGTTCTTCGTGGCAAAGAGAACGGGGGGCCGTTATATGAGAACGACCCCCCGTTTTTTATTTTTTAAATTAAATTTTAAAAAATTTAGAGTCGTTACCTCATAAAACGTATCAAATCTAATATCGTTTGATATATTTTTTGAAACAGACTTCTAAATTTAAAAAAAAAAATTAATTTATAAAATAAAGAACGCGATTCGTTTCTCCAACACTGGTCTGTTCTCATAGCCATGAGAACGATGACTCTTGTGACTTTGTTAACAAAAATATTTTTAATTCGAGTGAATCATTTGGTTTTAAACTGAAATATTATCTTATTTTTATATGATTTACGGGTGATTTTTATTCGTATGAGTTACGTGTCAGTTGATTATTGGTTCTATTTTTAATCGTTTGAAAAGTCAAAAAGTCATTCCACTGCGCAGTTGAAAGCAATGAAATCTCCGAAACACCCACCTACCGTGACCAGCTGTCGAGTCGCGGAAGGAATAAGACGTTGAATGTCGGTAATATGGTAACTTCCTATGTTTGGAAACAAAAAGTCGTCCACTTGTCCTTCAATTGTCCAATCAACCAGAGGCCCACCCAGCGCACTTCTTGGTGTCTCCGCCCCACCATTTCTTTCCTATTGGCGATTCACTTCTCTCTCTCTCTCTCCTCAATTTCAAGTCTTTTCCTTTCTGAATTCTTTCTTGGTTTCGACGTTGCTGGTTTATGAACAGTCTGCAATGTCCGTCGCTCCTAATTTTTCGGCCGCCTGTTTCGGAGGAAACGCCGTGGACATTGTTGAGAAGAATTTGAGGATTTGTTGCACTTTTAATAAGAATTGGACTTCGCTTCACCGTAAGGTATTTTTCTTTTCACGGAGTTGTTGATTCCAAAAATTATCGGCAAGCATCATTCTAAATGTGAATGCTTCTGAGGTTTATTGTACTGTTGCTCTGGCGATGTTGGAGTTTGGAATATATAGGTTCATTGATTATTGTGTATTTATTTTATATCTATGATTTTTGTTTTAGAATGATGCACATTCGATCTCGCGGTTAGCTCTTTCTCATCTTAATGGAAGCTCTAAACAATGTTCAAGGATTCGCATGGCTTTAGTTGACGAGACAATTACGCGAAGGGCTAAGGATGCACTCAAATCTTCTGAAATACTGGTCTATAATGCATTTTCTTTAGATGCTTTCATGCTTTATACTCAGCCTAACTAATATTATTGCATGCTTTATCTGCAGGCCTTTGATCTTGTTCAAGGTGCACTCGTAAGTTCTGTGTAATACTTTGCCTCTTAATGGGCTACGCAATTCGTTTGGTACATTTCAAATGTCTTTATTATTGTTTCTCTTCCCATCTCTTGCCTAGTCCTTTTCTAGTTAAGTAATTTCAAACAATTCAAACATTTCAAATTTCAAATGAATGAATGTTTTACGTGCTTGGAGAATATGATGGCTATGAGTACATAATGTTTTCGACCCTGCCAACGAAATTTTTTGAAAGCTGGTGTTAGCGTGTCAAATATTACTCAAGATTTTTTGTGTGAAGCCTCTGGATGTTTAGGAAATATGAGAAACAGTGAGTAGATTAGCTGTTATCTTATCACTTTTGTGATTTACTTTTTCAAACTTGGCTTTGGAGAAATTTATTCCTGAGGTGTTAACTCTCTCATGTGCAGGTTAAATGGAGTTCTGTAATGGATAAATCAACACCCGATCCACCAACAGCTGTCTTTCTGCATGGAATACTTGGTAGCGGAAAGAACTGGGGTGTGTTACTGTTTACACGTTCAGACACGTTTTTTTTTATGCCCCACTTTTTAAAGTAAAGAGAGATTGGCTAGCTTGCATTATTTTTTCATAATTTACGGCTTTTTTTCCTACACTCTGCATAAAGTCTCACGCAAGATTAGCTTTGGAAGATTAAACAAGAGTATCCTTGTCAAATTCTAAAGAGGCTGACATCAATATTCTTGAAGGTCAAACCATCATACAGAGTGCCAAGTTTTCAAGTCACTAGCAACAAATCCACCTAGCATCAAATTTCATGTAAATTAGTAATAAAAGCAAAAAATAATTCACAGAGAGTCTGACAACCTAGAGGTGGTAAAATTTAGATCGAAGCTGTTAAGAGTTTGGGAGGATTGTGTGGCTTCATTTAATGCTTGTATCTTTGAATCTTCGTCAGAACAAATGACAGCTATTTCCAACTTTATTCCTCTTCTTTCTTTGATAAGTAACTCGTATAGGAGGCCTATCAATCATCTGGTTTTTAGAGATTGCATTGTTGTGGCACAGAATCAATTATTTCCGTTGTGCTATTTATGTATCTGTCTTTCCCTCCTATGCTTATTCATTGGGGCATCTTTTCAGTTGTATTTTAGGATGTATTGCTCAACATATCAATACTGCAGGAACTTTTGCAAGGAGATTGGCGCAAGAGTTCCCGGCGTGGCAGGTATTTCCCATGGAATTGCATTGGTTTTAGTCTTTTGATACTTCTACAATTTATTGGGAATCAAATTGTAGCGTTAAGGTTGAAATCTTTTTATCAATTTTATTATTAATCTATTAAAATCATATCATTGTATTTCTTCGAGAACGTAGACGCATTTTATAAGACTATTAATTTGTACAAATCTGATGGTTTCTGTTTCTGAAATAGAACTAATTAAATTTTGAATCTCTGTGATTGTTGATTGTTACTTTTGTTTCCTATTTCTCAGTTTCTTTTAGTAGACCTACGTTGTCATGGCGATTCAGCGTTGATTAAGAAGAAGTCACCCCATACAGTTGCTTCCACAGCTCTTGATGTCTTAAAGCTGGTTTGTCAATCTTACCCTTGTGCATGTGCAATATATTAGTTTGTCATGGTCTTTATTCTTGTGATTTGTAAGTTAATTAAAAGATGAATAATATATTTATGTCCTGGATTTCAATGAATTTCACCTTTAGAGTGACACATTTTTAATTACATGTCCTATCTCTTCTTTTTGTGTATCTTCATTTACAAACATCCTAACATTTTTGTTGATAATTTTTATCAGAGATTAATATTATTAAATGTTTGGACTTACACATCATTCTATATAATATAACGTAAGTATATTTTTATGAGCATATCAACCAAAGATGAGAATAAAATAAGTTTTAGATTTCATTTTTTTTGGCTTGTCTTGTGAATTGATATTTATATTTCTTTGGTAATAACTGCATAACTATTAAAATATTAACATATATTCTTTATATTTTGGTTAGGTTCATCATTTGAAAATAACTCCCAGAATTCTTGTCGGCCATAGTTTTGGAGGGAAAGGTAATTTAATTATCTGTAATACACCATGTAAACTGTATCAATCTCGCATGAGATGCAATTATTTATTTTTCAAGCAAAACTGGTGCTTAATATGCTCATAATTATGCTTTCAGTTGTCCTGAGCATGGTGGAACAGGCTGCAAAGCCTCTTGCGCGGCCAGTGAGAGTACGTTATTTCCCTTTTATAGTTGCTGAGGTGGATTTTGTTTAAAATAAACTTGAATATAATGGACTTTTAGAGCTTTGTGTAAAAGTTTAAAATCAGAAAAGTAAGGTTTGATATTTGAGGGTTATTGTCCTAGGCAGGGTGAACAAGTGGCTTTATACTTCTTGTACCCTGTTACTTTAGACTTCTTTGCCGTTGCTCTACACTATTTTCCTTTCCTTTACGTTTGTAGGTTTGGGTTCTTGATGCAACACCAGGAATAGTTCGTCCTGGGGGAGATGGAGAGGATCATCCAGCAGAACTAATATCAATTTTGAGAACACTTCCAAATGAGGTAAACTATAATAAAATTATTCCAGACGCCATTTCTTACTTCTTTTGTTAGTGTGCGCGCGGTGAGATTTGGACAATGCTTGCATCTTATTTTTGTTTGCTTTAGTGAGGCATGTGCGTTTTTCTGATTGAAGTATATTTGCCAGTTTGATAATTAAACAATCTTATTGGTGACTCTATTCGTTTTTCATTTACTCTTTTGTTATACTAAATTAAATTTGATGTCTTTGTGAAAAATATGTGCTACATCCAGAGAAGGATGTTCTTTTTTAATCAAGCCATAAACTCTTTTTAAGGTCTCTTCAAAGCGCAACGTTGTGGATTCTCTTTTTCAACAAGGTTTTTCCAAAGATGTAGCCCAGGTATACTAACGCAGTCTCAATTCACTACTTTTTAAAGATGTTTTACTTTTTTTTAAATTTTATCATTATATAAACCTCCGATTTAGCTTCATCAAGATAATTAATAATATGTGTGCATATATATGCAATTTATATTGCGTATTTAACTTATTTTGACTTACTTTTGTGCATTCGTGTGATTCTTTTGATGCCCAGTTTGGGTACCTTTTTGTCTGCAGTGGGTGGTTACTAACCTCCGACCAACTGGTCATAGCAGCACATCAACTTCCAGTTTCTCATGGGCGTTTGATCTTAAGGGCATTGCTGAAATGTATCAGTCTTATGAAGAAACGAACTTGTGGTACATATCTGAATTTATATTGAATTCATTTGAAATTGCTAAAATGCCAAGGTACAAAAGTGTATTATAGAAATTGCCAAGGCTATTTGCTGTTTTCTTACAAAAAGTTCTGCCTAATTTCATAAATAATACATTTTGTGATGGAAATTATGTTTACAAAAAACTAAAAAATCTTAGGCAGACGCTATAGTCTCATGGTTCATTCTTTTCCTCATAATTGTAGGAATATAGTGGAAGATGTGCCCCGCGGTGTGCATGTCAACTTTTTGAAAGCAGAAAGAAGCTTGCACCGGTGGGCACTTGAAGACCTACGGAGGATTCATGCCGCTGAGGAACTCGCAGCTGAGGAGGGAGGTGGAGTTGAAATGCACGTTCTTGAAGATGCAGGGCATTGGGTGTGTTCCTTCGTTTAATATGCCATCACAACTCAAAGCACACTCATAATGTCTAAACTTTCCCATACTGGAATGAGCCTGTTATTACTAATTTCTGATGCTTTTTAAATTTACAAACAGGTGCATGCTGATAACCCAGATGGACTGTTCAGGATTCTGTCATCTTCTTTCCGGAGTATCAAAACTTGATTAAAGATTGCCAATTCACATATGCAAATTGTCATTCCATTTTGTTCAAGTTAGTGTTGTTCGAGCCCTACTCAGAAAGTAACTTAGAAGATCATTGTTGTATATTCATTCTAATAAACTATTGTGTACATCAAATTTTGCATAGATGATTTGTAACGAATGTTCAGTCGGCTGTTCGATCAATATATAGACCCATGATGTTTACCCTTCTATGCCACCGAGTTGCATCGAACACTGATTGACACTGCATTTCCTAGTAGCTGGATTTGAAGGTTATCTGGTATTGTTGCATCTGTAAAATTAATGAAGCAAATTAACACCGAATTGAGCACTACCCTTTGAAGCTTCAATCAAAGCCTCATCAGCTTGTTGCTGTTCTTGGACCCACTTGCAAGCCCATTGTCGCCGCTGAAGGAAAAGTTGACATGAAGCAGATACAAAGCTGGCCCGCGAGATGGCGTGCATTCGGAGAAACAGGTCAGTGTCCCGACTAGGCCTGGCCAGTTGCTGAACCTGAACTTCAATGAGTCTTGTATGAAAAATCATGTTGTTTTTTTTAATTTAACGCATGATGTGATTTAAATTTAATTGACGAAATTATCCCCTGAACAATTAGAGTAACGAGACACGTGTCCTCCTTATAAACCAACCCGTTCTCCGTAGAAGAGTCCAGCGAGACTGATAGCACTAGTAGCTCGCAAATAACGGCGACAGGGTCCATCTCGTTACTCTACTCTCTTCCCCCGCCCTTTCGTAGGGCCCCAAGTTATGCACTTATCGCTTCCATCTCTCTTTCTTTGTTGAATTGTGGGTCCTTAAATGTTTGTTTAATACTCAGGCCATTCTTCCATTTTTCAAGAGTTTCCCTGATTCTATCAGTAGGGACCTCCAGTTTGTGATTGATGATTTATTCCGATGATTCGTCGGCAGTTTGGGTGACTCGGCGTTTAGGTTTCCTGAAACATTTACAATACCTCTGTTTTAATTCTTCTAGTTCCGCACTTGGTTTCATTTCTATCAATGAGTGTACGTCAGACTCCGGCTAGTGTGGTAATGCATTACATAATGGATAGAGAAGCCTTATTTCGTTTAACCAAAGGATGCAATCGCTTTAATGTTTGTAATGGCAATAGACAATTCATGTATATAATTTTTTTCTTTTCAGAAAATTGATGATAGAACTACCATTTTGGTTAGTAGCTGGAATTCCTGTTGAAGTTTATAAGCTGTATTTTTTTTCTTTTTTTTTTTGTTATTGAATATCGTGCAGCCCATTTTTCTCCTTTTACTTACCTTGTCTTTTTAACAGCTATGCTCGAGAAGTTGCTGACCCTGCCATCGAACTGGGGGAGAAAGCTTTTGTAAGCATCACAATATATTTCTAGTCAATTACCCAAGTTTCCCTCTTAAGTAAAGCACTTTGATGAGTTTATTTGTGGGAATCTGCATTTGAGAAACACATTGATCGTGTTTAGGTGTTTTAATGTTACATATTTTAAGGCGAAAGAGCTGGAGAAATACTGGTAGGTCTGGGTAATTTCTCCTTTATTTTCATCATGTAAATTGTAATCATGAGTTCAAATTAGTATCTGGTGGGTGGTTTGATCAAGTATTGGTTTTTGGAATTATTAAGCTTTAGATTTATGTTTGATCCCGGATTTAACTCGATAACATGAAAATAATAATCTCATTTCTGGGATAACAAACTAGGCTGGAATAGAAAACTAGCATTTAAGACCTGGAAGATGGACTCCCTCAGGTGTCTGTTTTTCTCTCTCTGATTTTTTTCTTTTACCAATTCATGTATGATCTTTTTACAGATTATTATTAGAGGTGTGACTTGGATCTTTGAATGATTTCTGCGACTGGTGGATTCTTTATGATCCATGAAGTCTTAGAGGTTAGGGGTTATGGTTGGTCAGAGGTTAGCCCATATCTGTTATAGAAAGCTGTACTTGCATATAGACGAAATCTGCTACCTTAGAAATTGGTCGTAAGTGCTCCGTTATAGCTTTTATAAGGTAATGGAATCTCTGCTCTTCATTAGATCATCAGGCTAGATACTCTAAAGTGTGATTTGATTGGATAAGAATGGAAGAGTTAAACCGAAATTTCCCCCAAGTGACTTTCATTTCTATCGTTTTCACCACTTGCACACTGTTTTACTGGACTTGGAAAAGCTTTATTGTACTTTTTTTGTTTGTTTTTTTCTTCCCTGTAGCAAGACAGGCCTAGTTATAATACATCACCCCAGTTTAATAAACTTCTGAGAACTAAAGTATGATACAATTCGGAAACATTGTACATAAACCAGTCTAAAACTAAGTCACGGTGAACTCATGAAACTCCATAACTATGTGAAGGAGAGAATCTATAGATAAGATCACTTGGGCAAGGAAATGCCTTGGTGTTTACTTTTAAAGTTCTGGAGATGTAATGTAGCTTTCTTAATTCCCCAATAAAGACAAGACAGACAGTACTTGAGGCAATTACAGCTCACCATTACAGGGAGAATGTGATGGAGCGGAAACTAGCAAGAAGAAATATAGCTTAGAAGGATGAAGAAACCGAGAATAGAGGAGAAATATAACTAGGAAAAGAGAGGAGAAAGAGGAGAAGCTCTAGACAGGGAGATTGGAAGAGAATGGGGATTTCAGAGAAAACACATTCATTTTTATCATTCATTCATCAACTACTAATCCAAGTTACATTACTAGACTTAAATAGGAAAAACTTAATATCACCAACATAAATGATTTAGAAAAACAAGACTAACCCTAGAAGGTGAAGAGTTAGAATGTCAAAGGATAAACTTAAGAATGTGAAAAGCTTAAAACATTTAATGCAAATCATAAATAAAACATAAATAAAAATAACTAGATTTTAAACGGTTGATGTCCTCATCAATTCTCCCGGGGAACGAGAAACTCTCATTCAAGTTGAAAGAACCATAATACCGCAACGAATCAATCTCCCGCCCATAAGTTAAGCGGTTGAACAACCTTTTGCCGGCGATCATAAACTAGTGTGATTGGGGGCTTGGATCGGAAATCCTTTCGAACTATCCCAGAATTTGGTAAAGAAAGATTTTGATGACTTTGGAAGAGCTTCAAGAGGTCGGGATCCAAATGTTGGAGTACATCCCTAGACATCCACGTACGTTCACTATTTGGACGACCTACCCAACAAACTAGAAAGCGTTGAATCTGACCTTCATGAGTAATTACCATCTGTTCATCTAAAATAGCCTCAATTTTATCCTTACATGTAGTGATAGGACATGTTGGAAAAACAGAGTTAGCCGGGTCAAAATCGATAGCTGGAGGAAGAAAAGGATCAACATATGGCGTAAAATGACATTTATAATCCACCAAGTCTTCGACATCACGATTAGATTTCCATGATTGGCAAATGGGTTTTCCATTCTCCTTTTTAACTTCCAACTCTCCCAAAACATGGTCTGCATTAAAGGCGCTTCCATTTCTCATGAAAGACTCTGAAGGGTTATCTACTGCAGTTCCCATCTTTTTGCTACCAATAGGAAATTCATCACGTTCATCAGAGTTGAGGGCCGCTTGACATAAAGAGGAGATTACATCACTGTAATCTTCTATAGGGGTACCCACCTGTTTTACAGCCTGACTTATGTAGGGTTTCAACTTAGTTGAGCAATTTTCAAGTACCTTTTCGCCTAACTTTCGAGCAATGGGCAATACATCTTCCTTGTTCTTCTTTGCAATAGCTAATATGGCTGCAAATAATTGCACATTTACATCTTCCCTTTCTTCCAAAACTAGTGTCATGATTCTCTCCATTGATGAGAACACATTTTCTGGATGATAATCTCTTATATTCCTAAGGAAGCAACAGAACATTTCAAGAATCAAATTATCACATTCAAGATCCAATATGAGCATATATATCCTGACCTCGGCAATGGTTTCGAGAATCGTTACTCTCTTTTTAAAATATCGGCATGAATTATCAGAGATATTTTCCAATGAAGATATAATAAGGTGAAATACCATCTTCATTTTCTCATCGTCATAAGGAGGATCAGGAGCAGTGATCCTAATTATTTCAATAAGGCAAGAGGCAACTGCAACTTTAATATCAATATCTGAATGCGTTAGAAGTTGGTCTGATATCAATGCCTTCTGTGAAACAGAAAGTGCGTACAGCATTGATTTAGAAGGGGATTGTCCTACCTGTGACAAACAAATATCCACGTGGTCGAGAAGAGAGAGGAGATCCTGCAGAGAAGGAGGAGGAGAAAGAAGTTGAGTTCCAACCTGGAGGAGTTGATGTTCAAGTTGAGGATCGGGAGATTCCATTGGAAAATCTTCACTGGCATACATGTGCCCCCCAATATGTGAGTATGAACTGACCAAATCATTCTCCTTCGGGTCTCTAAATTCAATCTGCTCTTTGTGAATGAAGACAGGTCCACAAACAGAGCATCTCTTTTCTCGAATACCATGAGCACACACAAACGCATAAGAACCACTGATGATCATTATCCTAGCAACTTCACAGTGAGCAAGTTAAGAATAAATATTGGTTCGCAGCTTGTCTACTCTCTACGTCTTGGGTTTTCTTGTAGACTTCCACAAAGCTGAGTATGAAACCAGCAGACAGCAACCAGAATCTTCCGTTGATGAAGAACTTCGGTCTGTGCGAAGAGGTGGAGGAGCGGCGAGCACCGACAGCCTAAACAAGGCCGAACAAGAGGCGAGGGGCAACGACTGGTGATGAACCTTCAATAAACAACAGCGACCGACGAACAGAGCCTTCGCACGTCTCTGTCGCACAGCTCCGTCGTAGCGCGGGTCTGGTTTCCTCGCTGAACAAGAGATGAATAGCAACGAAAAAGAGGGACAGTTGGAAGAAAGCTGGTAACAGAAGTCAAATCGGACAGAAACCAAGATTTAAACCCGATTAACAAGCGGATGAACAGTGTTATAAACAGTAACCGAACAGTACAACACCGAATAACAACAGAGGAGAAAAGAAAAATTCCCAGAATCAATTGTTTTAGAAAACAATTGTTTTGTGCTCTGATACCAAATTTGATGGAGCGGAAACTAGCAAGAAGAAATATAGCTTAGAAGGATGAAGAAACCGAGAATAGAGGAGAAATATAACTAGGAAAAGAGAGGAGAAAGAGGAGAAGCTCTAGACAGGGAGATTGCATCAGAATGGTTCCTAATATGAGTAGAATCCGAGCAGGAAATGGTGGGAGAAAAATGGATGCCAAAGATGAAGGAGAAACTGTCTCAGAAAAGAGACAAGGTGATGGAGGTGTTGGTGGAGAAATGGAGTAATCTGATCAATATTTATCTCAATCTCGGTTGCCAAAGCAAAAGAGTATATGAATGATCAAATAAGGAAAGCATACATGTGTGTGAAGGGTGAGTTCGAAATGGGGATTCTGCTTCTTTTCCTTGAGACTTTACTTGGAGGAGGTCGATCACCGAAGGAATTATGAATATTGATCAATGTCTAGGAGCGGTTCTGGCTGAGAGAGGCAAAGTGGAAAATAATCGCAGTAAACTGACCAAGTTGTTGGAGGGGTTGTGGACATGCATGAGGAAGGAGGAGGAGTGATGGAGGATAAAAAGGAAGCTTGGAAGGGAGGAGATTATCATTGACCATTTTCAGCATTGGGAAGTGGAGAGGTAGGAGTGTAGGTAATTTTCTTTTATTTTTGATATTTGTAAATAGTTTATTTAAGTGGTAAGTTTCAGTCTTGTTACTAGATTTGTGGTTCACTACGTAACACTACTTGATGCTGAAACAGTATATGAATGGACTTATAGCTGGAGTGTTTTGTATTAGAGTATTTTGGTCGGTATCCAGCACATATACTTTGCCTTAGTCCTATTTTTATAGTGACGGCTATTTTTAAGAGGTTTAGTGTGTGTGAAATTTGCTGTTATGATAGCTATTAATTACTTTTTTCACTTTTAATCTGCAGTGAAACTACTGCAGCAACGTGGGTTAGTCTCTTGTTTAAGGCTGAGCCACTCTCGTTCTTCTTACTTTTGCATTGATTTTCTGGAATGAAAAATCTTCTGTTCTACGATGCAGAGAAACGAAGTGCATGCATACGAGAAGTGAAAGAACAGAAAGCTAGGCAGTCTCAGCTAACCTTTAGGCAGTCTCATACGGGTCAACCTGCTCCTTACTCTTCCAAAATCTCCGATCCTTCTCCCTTGTCTCTCCCCCCTCCTATCCCCGCCACTTTCTGATGTGTTCTCACCCTCGAAACGCTCGATCGTATTCTCAACCTGATTTGAACTCATCATAGTATCTACTCTTTGTCACAAGATGGACAAAGAGAGAGCGATTGATTTATTGCCTGTTTTGTGAAGAATTCTTGAAGTATATTATGACATCCAAGTCAAGATGTAATACTATTTATAGAGAAACGTCAGAAACGTCATGGAGATTGCTCTACTTCTCTACTTTTTTCATTTTTATATCTCAAAGAATTATCAACGCATGCATGCACTAACTATAGGCAGAGCTTCTGCTGATCAGCATTTTAGAAATTTCTGATTGGTTTACATATCTCAGCTAATCTTACCCGGTGCTTTGATCATTTGATGACATCATATTCTATCCATCCTCACTTTTTTGTTATTATTATTATTTTTGGTTCTTAAATTAAAAAATTTGGTTTTTTTTGGCGGATTTCCAAAAGTAAAGCGAGATACAGCGCCTTCCATGCCTCTCATAAAAGGCTTTTAACTACTTTGAAGTAACATGAGAAAACACTACCACGCTTGACATAGACAGGTGTTGAAACTTGAAACTTGAATCTTGAAACGTGAAACGTGAAACGTGACGTTCCAAAGAAAAGTTGTCGTTGTTGTAAGTGTACATTTGTCACTTAGTAAGATGAACACGTGTATTTCCTTGATTAGTACACATTTTACTAATTGCCCAGCACGTTTTGTATTTGAAAGGTGATGCATACACAAACATAAAATTTCACATTTTGATTCTAAAGAATTTCTACATTTTGTTCATCGTTTATGTTTGAAAAATTTAGGATGCTAATATTAACGGTTAATGAAAAGGTACACATAAAGAGATTTATATAGTTAGGGTAAATAAATGGAATAATAATAAAAATATTAAATTATATTTAAGGATTACTAATTATAATAATAATATATGTTAACATCTTCTCGCAAACTCACGATGCGATAACTATAAGCATTGAGAGTTTATTAGACAAAAAACAAAACCGCGAAGCGAAGTGTGCCTTGGTAAACAAATCAATAATCTACAGAAAAGAAAGAACAAAAGGTAAGGTGATAGTACCAAACTGAAGATGATGGCGAGTGACATGACAATCAATCTCAATATGTTTGGTTTGCTCGTGAAAAATTGAATTACGCGCAATCTGAATAGTACTCTGATTATCACAATGTAACGGAGTAGGACGATGAAGATAAATACTCATATTTGTAGGATCGAGATTATCTAAGAGGGGGGTGAATTAGACATTTTTAAAATTTTTAATCTAACAGCAAATCGACACACCAATAAAAATAACAGAGAGAGAGAAAAATCAACACAAGATTTTTACGTGGTTCGGCCAAACCTTGCCTACATCCACGCTTCAAGGTTCACCCCTTGAAGATCCTTAACCTTCTCCTCAGTGAGAAAAACAGATCGGAATTTCAGGCTCCGATCAACTGCCTTTACAATTCAAGATTGAACTTCACGGGCGTCAATCCACTACTTTATACAGATTGTTGAGTTCGTAAATTGTAAGCTCAAACTACACTCTCACAAGGATTAAATCTCAAGTTAAAATCGAGAGGTGTAGAAGAAATACAGAGTATGAATGATCTTGCAGATTAGGGCTCAAGAGTAAAATTCGCAAAAGTTGTGTCTTTGTGCTCTAACCTTGGCTTAAGTACTCTGTCTTCAATTCGGCTCTTGACTTCAATGCTCTTTATCCAATAATGGAAACTTTGTTACCGTTGGAGCAGCTTTCGTACAAATGCAGGTAGCCGTTGCTTTCTGAAAGCGCAAATCGCCCGACGCCATTAATTCTCTGGACTTTAAGTTTCTGGGCGAGGTACACTGTAGCTTTCGCGGTATATTTAAAATCTGGCGGAAGACGTTGCTTTACAATGCTTGAACCGGCTTCGTTAGATGTAATGTTGTGAAGCTTGAGCCGAAACGGTGGATGCTGCTTTAGAAGTTGAACCGTTGTCAGAAGATGCAGCATTAAACAACTGAACCGCTATCGGAGGATGCAGAAATGAAGTCTTCTTCCTTTGTCGCTTAGTGACCGGAGGACTTCGTCTTTTAAGTCATCCGCCTTTGTCGTTTAGTGACCGGAGGACTTTGTCTTTTAAGTCATCCGCCTTTGTCGTTTAGTGACCGGAGGACTTCGTCTTTTAAGTCATCCCCTTTTGTCGTTTAGTGAGCGGTGGACTTCGTCTTTGAACGACTTCTTCTTTTGTTTTAATTCACCGGTGGACTTCGTCTTTTATTTTAATTCACCGGTGGACGTGCATTCACAGCCCTGTTTTACTAATATACCTAGAACACTTAACCAAATTCATCAGACAACTAAAATACCCTTTTTAAGGGTATTTCCAACAGATAATTCTCATGTGCATAAATCGTAATAAACATAATCAAATTACTTTGACATATAACCACATCATCAAAAACATATTTAAACTTAAACACCATTTAAGTCAACAATCTCCCCATTTTTTATGATGACAATTTATGAGTGTAAATTTGATTTAAACATTACTCTCCTCCATAAACCTAGCTCCCTCATAACAAGTGCATAAAATCCAAAAATGACACAGAGCATATCCAGATGATAACACATAGTTCCAATGCATACTCAATCAATAATTCCAATGCATACTATATTCCAGATGATAGAATCAATCAAATATATTCGACATTTGGTATTTCTCTCCCCCATTGTCATTAACAAAAAAATTAAACACAAAGAAGAGTACAAAATGTGAAACATCAAAGAAAAAGAAATTAAGAGTGCAACCAGCAACTAAGATAGAAAACAGCATCCTAATTAAGCTAAGTCCCTAATACGCTACCACACTTCTTGGATAAGGGAGGCCAGCACTGCAAGGTCTAGAGATGCAGAAGGACCTGTAGGTGGGTCAGCACTGGGAATAGGAGCAGGAAGTGCAGGAGCAGAGACATGTGGCTGAAAGGATGCGCGAATGAGTGCAAGAAGTTCTGCCAGGTCTATGCACGATGGAGAGACGAATGAAGAAGCATCCTGAGGAGAACCTTGATAGACCACCATGTCCATACATGGTGAAGACGTGGAGGAGGACTCAAGGGCAGGAGAAGCAACTGGATTTTTGAATTGCAGTTCAGCTTCATGAAGATTCAAGGGCATCACTCGAAAATCTTCAACTACTTCAGGTCTGTAAAAAGGAAGGAGGAGGTCTTCAAAGGTAGGCTCAGTGGGGCAGAGTGGAACATGTGGTGCAGGGCAAAGAGTCTCAACTTGAGACTTGAGAGCCCGAAGGTTACGTGTGATGACCCGAATCTGTAAGTCTGGTACGATGGCTGCACGAACCGGAACCCGGATGGCGGTGCGTCCGCGCGGGCGAGCCGGAAGGTGACAGGTCGTAAAGAGGGGGGTCGTCACAATCTCACAGCGCTTGGGGAAGTATGTGGAAATGAAACATATGTAAGAGATCCCTCCCAACATAGCAAGACGCGTTTTGGAGCTCAATTGACAACGGATCCCATAAGAACTCCGAAGTTAAGAGAGCTTCGGCGAGAGTAATTCCAGGTTGGGTGACCTTCCGGGAAGTGCTCTCGCCAAACAAAGCCGTGAGGGGAGGATATTGGGCTGCGGCCCAATCCCCAGAGCGGACAATATCTTGCTGGGAAATGGGGTCGTTACAAATGGTATCAGAGCCTGTACCCAACCGGAATTGTGGCCAACGAGGACGTTAGGCCCTCGAGGGGGGGTGATTGTGATGACCCGAATCTGTAAGTCTGGTACGATGGCTGCACGAACCAGAACCCGGATGGCGGTGCGTCCGCGCGGGCGAGCCGGAAGGTGACAGGTCGTAAAGAGGGGGGTCGTCACAATCCCACAGCGCTTGGGGAAGTATGTGGAAATGAAACATATGTAAGAGATCCCTCCCAACATAGCAAGACGCGTTTTGGAGCTCAATTGACAACGGATCCCATAAGAACTCCGAAGTTAAGAGAGCTTCGGCGAGAGTAATTCCAGGTTGGGTGACCTTCCGGGAAGTGCTCTCGCCAAACAAAGCCGTGAGGGGAGGATATTGGGCTGCGGCCCAATCCCCAGAGCGGACAATATCTTGCTGGGAAACGGGGTCGTTACATTACGAGTGAAAATATCATTATTTCGATCCATTTTTTGATCCAGTTGACCATTAGCCAAAGCAGCTTCTATGCGCAAATCCTCTTTGAGTTGAGTGATCTTCTCATTCATCTTAGTGCTCAAGTCCAATGTGTTCTGGGCTAGCTTTGTATCTATAGATGTCTCAATCTGACTTTGAATTGAGCTAAAGGCTGTCCCAAGACTGTCAATACGGGACTGCAATGTATTGAACTGCTCTTCACTCATAGAGAAACGTCTCTGAAAAGTTTTGGGAGTGGCAGGAGTGGTTGGTAGAATTGGGGAAGATGTTTGGACTTGAGAAGGGAGTTGGACTGGAGGAGGCAGAGAGGGAATCAAAATGGATGGTGGAGGAGAGGATTGAACAACATGAGATAGAGGGGCAGGAGCAGGCAGAGTGGGCAGCAGCAAGGAAGATGAAGGGGCTTAAATTGTTTCAAAAGTGGGTGCTGGAGAAGGAGGAGGAAGAATTCTTTGCACTGGAGGAGGAAGGTGGAGGTGAGAGACTGGAGATCGAGTAGGGGAATCAAAAAGAGCAGGGATCTCTGAATCACCAACGCCCTCTTGAGTTGATGACTTATCAGCCAGTATAAGCTTTCTCTTCCCTTTTCTGACTGCAGCAACCTGAGCGGCCCTTTGTTTAGACCGATCCAAATAAAATTCTCCTTTTCTATTTTTCTTAATGTTCATTCTGTTCAGGGTAGATTTGGAGTAGTAGTTGGCAGATTTAAGACAGGTGAGATCAGCATCCTCAGGAAAGTGGAGGTCATGCTGCTGAAAGATCTTCATGAGAAGCAGATTGTAGGGAAGTGAAGGAGCTCTGGAAGTGATAGCCTGAATCATCCTTCTCAAGACTATGTACCCTATATCAAAAGGGGTCTTTTGGTAGAGGCCAAGAAGGATGAAGGTCTCCATACAACTAACATCATCATAATGGCCCCCTTTTGGAAGGATGTTGTACCCAATCATTTGATGAAAGAGTTTAGCCCTTATGTTCAAATGCTTGCTCTTTAAAACATGTGGAGTGGTGTTCGGGTCGAGAGCTATGGATTGTAACAGAAGACGACCATCTTCTGTATCAAAGGAAGGTGACTCTTGCCCTGTGGCATAGTATTTTGGGCATCCGTCTAAATGTGGGCTTTCCAGAAGCTCATTTATTGAATTGGAGGTAATAGTTATGTGCTTTCCATACACATAACTCTTGATCATAGAGAAATCTGGAGAAAAGCTCATATTGATATAGAACATCCTAACAGCATCTGAGTAATAGAAAGTTTCAACATTGAATAGGCCTAGTAACCCAATGTTCTTCAAGGGTTCAACTAAGTTTAGACCAACTAGCTCATCAGCCATATATCGTCGACTAGGAATCAATTTCTTAGATTTAAACTCTTCATGGTACCTTATTTCAGCAGCCTGAGTAAGGAAGTAATACGATGGCCAGCTATTCGAACGAGGAATTTCTCGTGGTTGACGAGCGGAAGGTTTAGCCTTCTTAGCAGGGGGTTCCTTACCAGCTCTAGAGGAGGATTCCATAATAACGTTTGAAGAACCGACAGAGCGTAGACGCGAAGGATATAAGGGTTTTGGAAAGGGGAAAAACACGACTGTCAGAGTAGAAGCAAGTGAAAGAGCGCGAAAGATGAAGCGTCTTTGTAAGAAAAAGAATTTAAATAAGTTAGGGCATCGCCCGATTAGAAAAAGACAAACGTGGAAGTCGGATAGAACCCGATAGAGCACACGTATCATCAGATAAGAAAATACATCATCCGATAAGTGGATGATGCACATCTTTCGGTGAATAGTAAAAGGACCGGATGATGTGAATATCAAAGTCAGAAAAAGAGAGGAGAATCTGAACTTTTCTCATACTTGAGAAGACCTAATCTTATTCTAATACCACAGAAGGTTTTCTCATCCAAAGGTTTTGTAAAAATATCTGCCAATTGATCTACAGAATTAACAAATTCCAAAGAAATATCACCTCTTTGAACATGATCTCGGATGAAATGATACTTTACATCAATATGCTTGGTTCTAGAATGCTGAATAGGATTTTTGGAAATGTTGATAGCACTGGTGTTATCACACCGAATAGGATTCCTATCATAAAACAGATTATAATCTTCCAGAGTCTGTTTCATCCATAACATTTGTGCACAACAACTGCCAGCAGCAATATATTCACTTTCTGCAGTTGACAATGCAACATAATTTTGTTTCTTGGAATACCAGGAGACTAGAGATTCACCAAGGAACTGACATGTTCCACTGGTGCTTTTCCTATCAACTAGACTTTCAGCATAATCAGAATCTGAGTATCCAATCAGATCAAAAGAAGTGCCCTTTGAATACCATAAACCTAAATCATAAGTCCCACTTAGATATTTGAAAATTCTTTTGACAGCAGATAAGTGAGATTCCTTAGGGGCAACCTGTAATCTAGCACACAGATAGACACTAAATAGAATATCTGGCCTACTAGCAGTCAGATATAACAAGGATCCAATCATGCCACGATATTTCTTAATGTCCACACTTATACCATTTTCATCTTTGTCCAATTTGGTTGTGGTACTCATGAGAGTTCTAGAAGATTTGACAGATTCTAAACCAAATTTCTTTAGAAGTTCCTTGATGTATTTTTCTTGACAGAAGAAAATCCCATCAGGAGATTGACAAATGTGGAAACCTAAGAAGAATTTTAGCTCCCCCATCATACTCATCTCAAATTCACTTTGCATGAGGGAGGAAAATTCATTACACATGTTGACATTAGTTGATCCAAAAATAATGTCATCAACATAAATTTGAACTAACAAAATGTCATTATCCTTTTGCATGGTAAATAGAGTTGAATCTGAATTTCCCTTCTTGAAATTTCTTTCCTCAAAGAAATTCTTCAATCTATCATACCAAACTCTAGGAGCTTACTTAAGACCATATAGAGCTTTTCTTAATTTGTAGACATGGTCTGGTTTATCAAAAGCTTCAAAACCTAAGGGTTGCTCAACAAAAACTTCTTCATTGATGTAACCATTTAAAAATTCACTCTTTACATCCATTTGAAAGAGTGTGAAGTTCTTGAAGCAGGCAAAAGCTAGAAGCATTCTTATTGACTCTAATTTAGCTGCAGGGGCAAAGGATTCCTCAAAACCAATACCATATTCTTGAGAGTATCCCTTAGCAACTAATCTAGCCTTGTTTCTAACCACAATCCCATTTTCATCCAACTTATTCTTGAAAACTCATTTAGTTCCAATGATGGGATGATCCTTAGGCCGTGGAACAAGTTCTCATACTTTGCTCCTTTCAAATTGATTTAGCTCCTCTTGCATAGCTAAAATCTAATATTCATCACACTCGGCCTCTTCAAACTTCTTAGGCTCTACTTGAGAGATAAATGTCACATTGGCACAGAGATTCCTAAGAGAGGATCTAGTCTTAACTCCTAAATAAGGATCACCTAAAACTTCATCTATTGGATGGTTTTTGACATACTTCCAATCTCTAGGAAGAGCAGAATTTTCATCCTTGATCTAGAGAAGCAGAAGAGGGTTCTAAAGATTTTTCTACTTGAAGAGGATCACTAGGCTTTTCTAAAGAAAGAGAATCCAGTTGTTTTTCTAAAGTATCATCCTCATCCACATTGATTGTGGGATGAGGGGTCTCATCAAAATTAACATGAACTGATTCTTCTACAACTAGGGTTCTCTTATTAAATACCCTATATGCTTTACTGGTAAGAGAATAACCAAGAAAAATTCCAAGATCAGATTTGGAATCGAATTTTCCTAAGTTATCCTTAGTGTTGAGAATGAAGCATTTACTACCAAAGGCTCTAAAATACTTAACAGAAGGAGTTTTTTCACTCCAGATGTAACACCCGGCATTTTTGCCATGTAATAGTTTTCCCGGATCATTTAAACGGGATTAATATTATATTAATACAATGAATATTTTGGTTAAAATGATGGAATGTCTAAGGGGGGGAACAAACTAAAGGTCAACTAACCAAAACATTCAAGTCAATTCGGTTAAAAACCAATGGAAGGGTAAAATTGGGAGAAATTAAGGTTGGTGGGAGTAGGCCAATGGATAATTGCCAAGTGGCAACTTGTTGAGGATTCATTCACTTCTCGGCTTCCTCTCATCCCTCTCGGCTTTCTCTCTTCCAGGCGATTGAAACAAAACTTCCACACTTTGTTTCTCCAGCATTTCTCCGTTTTCTTCAGCAAAGGTGAGCGTCTTTTAATGCTAACAAGTTTGGACAAGTTTAAAGTGAGTTTTTACCGAAGTTTAGAGTTTTGGTTTTTTGTGAAAACTCACTGTTTTGGATGAAAACACGTTGGTGTGTTTTCTAAAGTGTTTAAGTGTGTTTGCTGCATTTCCTACGAGATATTAGTTAGCATTTGTAGCGTTTAAATTCTGTACATTCATGTTACAGATTCGAGCTCTCCAGGGACGTTCGAGCACCCTGCATTGCTGCAAAACAGGTAAGTTTATAACCGTAGATTGGCCCTTAAGGCCCTACATCACGGAGGTACTAGGTGTTTCAGTTCTGTCGGGTTGTCTCGGGTAGAAACGTTATAGTTTATGTTTTCTGAGTTGTCTGTGTTCTTCTTCATAATATGTTCTGTTAATTCTATTATCTGCTAGTTTAAGTTCAGGCACCGTTCATGCATACACGTTTTCTCTGAAAGACATGCAAAACTGTTTTTCCGTACACTGTTTGAAACTAAACAAGATAAAATCTGACTGTCTGTAATGAACTGGTTAAGTGTGGGACGGGAACTGGCCCTCTGGTTTTATCCCTCCCTGGGAATCGGAAAATAAATTGTCCCTAGCAAGGACCCTCTGGTTTTATCCTTCCCTGGGATTCTGAAAACTGCTGTGCCTGATAGTGCACCCTCTGTTTGCCAGTTTCCCTATAAGCCCCACTTATACCCCTCTGCCACTGAAATGTAATGTTCTGTTCTGTCACTGTATTCTGAAAACTGCATGCATAGCATTTTGCATCACGGCATCCGTATTATGTTCTTACTTAGTTTTAGACTCATAGGTGAACTCTCTGATGTAGGTAATGAACCTGAAAATGAGGACTTTGTGCCTCAATCTGATGAATAGGTGGTTGATGGCTCGAGCTCTCGGGGTAGTTGCTGCAGTCAGACATAATAATCCTGACCCGAGGTTTAAGTTTTCTGTAATGTCTATTTTGTAAAGTTTTCTGGAAAATTCTGGTTTTTGTTGTAAAAACTTCTGTTTTGGGAAATTCTGTAATCACATGTTAAATTCTGTACTGTCTCTGAAATTCTGAAACAATGTATAGCTTTTGTGTCAATGTTTAAAACCGCTGTATTTGACAGTTAAGCTTATATTCTAAAGTATTCTGAAATTGTTTGGAATATTTTCTGATAGTCTGTGCATGGATGGTTTCTGGTTTTAGAGCTATCCATGCAGTGTAATTCTTCTTAAGTTTCTGTTATGCCTTCTGTTGTGTTCGAGAACCATGTTTTGAATTGGTTTGAGAATCTGAGATTTTATGTTTTCCGTTTTTTTGCTCTCCGTTGGTATGTCTTTCTGTTAAAGAGTTGTCAAATTCCGCCTTGAAAATTTAGTCATCCGCCCCAGTTTTGCCTTAGTCATCCACCCCAGTTTTGCCCTAGTCATCTGCCCCAGTCAAAGTCAATTCTGTCATCCGCCCCAGTTATATGCCTTAGTCATCCGCCCAGCGTAAAAGCTTAAGTCCACCGCTGCCTTCAAAGTTTATGTCATCCGGCTGACGTCATCCAAGTCATCTGCCCAGTTATTCATGCCTTCCGGTTGACGTCAGCATAAGTCTTCCGCCCAGTTTAAAACTCCGTCTTCCGGCTGACGTCACTCAAGTCTTCCGCCAGTGTAAATATGTCTTCCGGCTGACGTCATCTCCTTATCCGATCTCAGTTACTGTCTGTGTCTTCCGTCTGACGTCACCCATCTTCCGGCTGACGTCATTCAAGTCTTCCGCCCAGTTTTAAACCAAGTCTTCCGCCAATCTTCCGATAGTCTTCCGCCAGCTTTTTATTTAAGTCTTCTGCCTGCATTTCCGATAGTCTTCCGCAAGCTCTTCATTTCCCCTGTCAGTGTCCTGCATTTCGGTTTCCCTTGCATTTCGGTCTCCATGTTTTATGGTATAAGTGTTTTGTAATTCTGTCTGCTCCTAGTTTAAGGGTATTCAATTATGTTTCAAAAAAAAAATAAAATAAAATAGTCCTCGATTCTAATATCTGTCCCGGAGTGATGGCTCTGATCCCGGGCTCCGATCCCGGGCTCCGATCGGGTTCTGATTTCGGGCTGTCACAGTTATGGTATCAGAGAGATAAAGTTTTAAAATCGATTCTGTGAAATGTCTGACTGCGCAACCTGCCACGTGAGATCGCTCCGCCAACTGTAAGTGTTTAGGTTTCTGTAACTGTTTTGTTTATTAAAATTAGTTATTTTGTTTATAGGATTATTTTAGATATGGTGAGAGGGCATCAGGAAGAATCAAGCGAGAGCTCTCGTGCCATTGACAGATTAACTGAGCTGGTGGGGGTGCAGTCCCGTATGGTGGAACGCATGATGGCCAGGGAGGATAACGGGAATAACAATCACGGGAATGCTTCACGTGACAACAGTGGAGACAGATTCCAGCGACTCCAGCCGCCCTCATTTGATGGACTGTCTACAGACCCGACCCGCGCAGAAACTTGGATTCGAACTATGGAGAAGATGTTCGGTTATGCAGAGGTGGAGGACAACAAGAATGTTGTATGTGCTACGTTCTATCTCACCGAGAGTGCTGGATTTTGGTGGGACACGGTGCAGTCGACAACTGTGGCATTGAGCTGGGAAGGGTTCAAGAAAATTTTCTACGAGAAGTACTTTGACCGAGGAGTGAGGAA
The DNA here is from genome assembly GCA_022432975.1 of Begonia masoniana. Lineage (NCBI taxonomy): Eukaryota > Viridiplantae > Streptophyta > Magnoliopsida > Cucurbitales > Begoniaceae > Begonia > Begonia masoniana. The sequence goes on along the minus strand of CM039503.1, from coordinate 3,966,392 downwards.
GGAGAAGTTGCTTGAATTCTCTCGGCTGCGACAGTATGGATCGGTGGCTGAGTATGTTCAGAAATTTGAGTCATTATCCCGATATGCAACACACATGGTGGCCACTGATGAGAATAAGGTGCACCAGTTTATTCAAGGTTTAAAGATGGACCTTCTGCGAGGAATCACAACTGGAGGTTTTGATGAGGCACCATACGTGAAAGTGGTGGCCAAGGCTTATCAACTGGAGGCCTTAGAAATAAAGTCCCAAAGACAGAGAGAACCACCAAGAGGGGTTGTTCGAAATGTTCCTCAACAGCAACAACAGCAACAGCAAAGGGGCCAAAATTTTCAACTTCAACCGCAACAAAACAGGGGCATTAAAAGGCCCAATGAAGCCATCCTTTATCAAGACAAAGGAAAGAGACCAATGGGGGCTCCTCAACCTTCAGTATGCCCGCAGTGCCAGAAGCCTCACAAAGGAGAATGCAGACTTGCGACTGGCGCTTGTTTTCGATGTGGCAAAGGAGGCCATCAAATTCGGGATTGCCGAATGCCCAACACCAGAACAGGTCAAGCCGTGCCGAGAGTGTTTGCAATGATGGAAAATGTCGATGATGCTGATCTGCACACGGCAATTACCGGTATGATTTTTATATGTAGTGCAACCGCATACACCTTGTTAGACACGGGGGCCACACATTCATTTGTGGCCAAAGATTTTGTAGATAAGGAGGGGTTAAGAGTATTGCCGTCGAATAAACCCTACAGTGTCATGCTGCCATCTGGAGGGTTTATGCACTCTGAGCAGGTGATACAGGGTGATATAGTGTCAGTTGGAGACCAGAAATCGTATGCCAATCTTATCGTCATCGGTATGAAAGGATACGAAGTAATTCTGGGGATGGACTGACTGTTTAGACATCATGCCACCATCGACTGCAGGTCCGGGCTCGTGACTTTTAAGCGCCCGAACGAAATAGAGTTCTCCTACCAGGCAATACCAAATAGACATAGTATGCCTGTTATATCCACCTTAAAAGCTCGACAACTGATGAGGTCTGGATGTGTCGGATTTCTTGCCCACGTTGTGGATGTTCAAAGGCAAAATGAGGTGGAACTTCAAAACATTCCGGTAGTCCGGAACTTCTCAGAGGTTTTCTTAGATGACTTACCAGGGTTGCCACCTGATCGTGAAATCGAGTTCGAAATCGATGTATATCCTGGTGCCGGACCGGTATCGAAGAATCCGTACCGCATGGCACCAATAGAGCTGAAGGAGTTGAAGACTCAGCTGAAAGAACTGGTGGACAAGGGTTTTGTGCGCCCAAGTTTTTCTCCGTGGGGTGCTCCCGTTTTGTTTGTCAAGAAGAAGGACGGGTCCCTACGGATGTGTATTGACTACCGTGAGCTGAACAAGTTGACTATCAAGAATAAGTACCCGTTGCCGAGAATCGATGACTTATTTGACCAACTACAAGGGGCTCGGGTATTTTCTAAGATTGACTTGCGCTCCGGTTATTACCAGCTGAAGGTCAGACCTGAAGACGTTCCAAGGACTGCCTTCAGAACTCGATACGGGCACTACGAGTTCTTGGTAATGTCGTTCGGGTTGACTAATGCCCCAGCGGCATTTATGGACTTAATGAATAGGATATTCCAGGAATTTTTGGACAAGTTTGTGATCGTCTTCATCGATGACATCCTGGTTTATTCCAAGAGTGAAGCCGAGCACGTGGAGCACTTGGCATTGGTGCTATCGACTCTGAAACGGCACCAGTTGTATGCCAAATTGTCGAAGTGCGAATTCTGGCTGAACAGGATTAATTTCCTGGGCCACGTGGTGTCTGCTGAAGGAGTGTCTGTGGACCCGGCAAAGATTGAGGCCGTGAGAGATTGGCCAAGACCGAGGAGTGCCAGCGAGGTATTACAGGAAGTTCATTAAAGACTTCTCTGTGATAGCAAAACCTATGACCAGCTTAACAAAGAAAGACATCAAGTTCAGGTGGTCTGAAGCATGTGAAGTGAGCTTTCAGACACTCAAGCAAAAATTAACCACGGCTCCTCTACTAGTGTTGCCAACTGAAGACGGAAAATTCAGCGTGTACTGCGATGCATCCAAGATTGGTTTGGGATGTGTATTAATGCAAGAAGGGAAAGTTGTAGCATACGCATCCAGACAATTGAAGAACCATGAACAAAATTATCCTACACATGACCTCGAGCTAGCGGCAGTCGTATTTACGCTGAAAGTATGGAGACACCACTTATACGGACAATCATGCGAGGTGTTTTCTGATCACAAGAGTTTAAAATACATATTCACTCAAAAGGAGTTAAACATGAGACAAAGGCGGTAGTTAGAATTTGTGAAAGATTACGATGTTGAGATCAAATACCACCCTGGTAAGGCAAATGTGGTGGCTGATGCACTGAGCAGGATGTCAGCTACTATGCAACCAGTTATGTCGGCCGTGTCGATGCCTTTGAGGACAGAGATACAGAAGTTCGATATGGAGATAGTTTCTGGGCTATCGGCCATACTAGCAGACTTAACACTTCGGCCCACCGTCCTGGACCGAATTAAGGAAGCCCAGAAGACCAATTCAAAGAAGATGGCTGATATGGTGGGCAAGGTACCAATAGCTTCTTCCGATTTCAGTTATTCGGGAGAAGGAATTCTGAAGTTCAAAAACAGATGGTATGTTCCGAAAGACGAAGAACTACGGAAGCACATCTTATCGGAAGCCCATTCGTCTTCTTTCTCTGTGCATTCTGGAAGCACAAAGATGTATCAGGACTTGAAACTTCACTTCTGGTGGCCGAATATGAAGAATGATGTGGCCAAGTATGTGGAGTCTTGTTTGATATGTCAACAGGTCAAAGCTGAACATCAACGACCAAGTGGAACGCTTCAGCGTCTTCCGATCCCCGAATGGAAATGGGAGAACATCACAATGGACTTTGTTGTTGGCCTTCCAAGAACAGCAAAAGGCCACAATAGCATTTGGGTCATAGTGGATAGATTGACGAAGTCAGCCCACTTTCTTCCTGTGAAGACAACATACTCCATGGATCAGTACGCTGAACTATATATTAATGAGATTGTCAAACTGCATGGTATTCCGGTGTCGATTGTTTCAGACCGGGATCCTAGATTCACTTCCAGGTTCTGGAAAAGTTTGCAAAGCTCCTTGGGCACTAGATTGGACTTCAGCACGACATTTCATCCACAAACTGACGGACAATCCGAGAGAACGATTCAGACACTGGAAGATATGCTAAGGTCATGCATGCTTGAATTTCATGCTCCTTGGAGTAGATATCTGCCACTTGTGGAGTTTGCCTACAACAATAGCTACCAGGCTACAATTGGTATGGCTCCATACGAAGCACTTTACGGCAGAAAGTGTAGATCCCCGTTGTGTTGGGATGAGGTCGGAGAAACCAAGCTTATTGGCCCCGAAATACTACAACAAATGTCTGGGGTAATAACTGCAATCAAGCAAAGAATCCAAGCTGCGCAAAGTCGACAGAAAAGCTATGCAGACCATAGAAGAAGAGACTTAGAGTTTGCCGAAGGTGATGAAGTGTTCTTAAAAGTGTCACCTTTCAAGGGTGTGATGAGATTCGGCAAGAAAGGGAAGCTAAGCCCAAGGTTTGTTGGGCATTTTCCCATTTTGAAGAGGATTGGGAACATGGCCTACAGACTACAATTACCAGCGTCAATGGATGGAGTTCACAATGTTTTCCACGTGTCGATGCTGAGGAAATGTGTACGAGATTCAACTCAGATCATGAAACAGGTGGACTTTGATATCATGCCGACACTGACATATAAAGAAAGGCCCATACAGATACTGGATACCTCACTCAAAGTGTTGCGCAATCGTGTGGTCCCGTTGGTCAAAGTTTTATGGCGCAATCATAACGTAGAAGAGGCCACATGGGAGAGACGAGAAGATGTAAAGGCCCAATATCCTGACCTCTTTGCATAGGCAAATTTTAAGGACAAAATTTCTGTTAAGGTGGATGGAATGTAACACCCGGCATTTTTGCCATGTAATAGTTTTCCCGGATCGTTTAAACGGGATTAATATTATATTAATACAATGAATATTTTGGTTAAAATGATGGAATGTCTAAAGGGGGGAACAAACTAAAGGTCAACTAACCAAAACATTCAAGTCAATTCGGTTAAAAACCAATGGAAGGGTAAAATTGGGAGAAATTAAGGTTGGTGGGAGTAGGCCAATGGATAATTGCCAAGTGGCAACTTGTTGAGGAAGCTAAGTTCATCCTACGTGAATTTTCATTCACTTCTCTGCTTCCTCTCATCCCTCTCGGCTTTCTCTCTTCCAGGCGATTGAAACAAAACTTCCACACTTTGTTTCTCCAGCATTTCTCCGTTTTCTTCAGCAAAGGTGAGCGTCTTTTAATGCTAACAAGTTTGGACAAGTTTAAAGTGAGTTTTTACCAAAGTTTAGGGTTTCAGTTTTTGGTGAAAACTCACTGTTTTGGATGAAAACACGTTGGTGTGTTTTCTAAAGTGTTTAAGTGTGTTTGCTGCATTTCCTACGAGATATTAGTTAGCATTTGTAGCGTTTAAATTCTGTACATTCATGTTACAGATCCGAGCTCTCCAGGGACGTTCGGGCACCCTGCATTGCTGCAAAACAGGTAAGTTCATAACCGTAGGTTGGCCCTTAAGGCCCTACATCACGGAGGTACTAGGTGTTTCAGTTCTGTCTGGTTGTCTCGGGTAGAAACGTTATAGTTTATGTTTTCTGAGTTGTCTGTGTTCTTCTTCATAATATGTTCTGTTAATTCTATTATCTGCCAGTTTAAGTTCAGGCACCGTTCATGCATACACGTTTTCTCTGAAAGACATGCAAAACTGTTTTCCGTACACTGTTTGAAACTAAACAAGATAAAATCTGACTGTCTGTAATGAACTGGTTAAGTGTGGGACGGGGACTGGCCCTCTGGTTTTATCCCTCACTGGGAATCTGAAAATAAATTGTCCCTAGCAAGGACCCTCTGGTTTTATCCCTTCCTGAGATTCTGAAAACTGCTGTGTCTGATAGTGCACCCTCTGTTTGCCAGTTTCCCTATAAGCCCCACTTATACCCCTCTGCCACTGAAATGTAATGTTCTGTTCTGTCACTGTATTCTGAAAACTGCATGCATAGTATTTTGCATCACGGCATCCGTATTATGTTCTTACTGAGTTTTAGACTCATAGGTGAACTCTCTGATGTAGGTAATGAACTTGAAAATGAGGACTTTGTGCCTCAATCTGATGAATAGGTGGTTGATGGCTCGAGCTCTCGGGGTAGTTGCTGCAGTCAGACATAATAATCCTGACCCGAGGTTTAAGTTTTCTGTAATGTCTATTTTGTAAAGTTTTCTGGAAAATTCTGGTTTTTGTTGTAAAAACTTCTGTTTTGGGAAATTCTGTAATCACATGTTAAATTCTGTACTGTCTCTGAAATTCTGAAACAATGTATAGCTTTTGTGTCAATGTTTAAAACCGCTGTATTTGACAGTTAAGCTTATATTCTAAAGTATTCTGAAATTGTTTGGAATATTTTCTGATAGTCTGTGCATGGATGGTTTCTGGTTTTAGAGCTATCCATGCAGTGTAATTCTTCTTAAGTTTCTGTTATGCCTTCTGTTGTGTTCGAGAACCATGTTTTGAATTGGTTTGAGAATCTGAGATTTTATGTTTTCCGTTTTTTTGCTCTCCGTTGGTATGTCTTTCTGTTAAAGAGTTGTCAAATTCCGCCTTGAAAATTTAGTCATCCGCCCCAGTTTTGCCTTAGTCATCCGCCTCAGTTTTTGCCTCAATCATCTGCCCCAGTTTTGCCCTAGTCATCTGCCCCAGTCAAAGTCAATTCTGTCATCCGCCCCAGTTATATGCCTTAGTCATCCGCCCAGCGTAAAAGCTTAAGTCCACCGCTGCCTTCAAAGTTTATGTCATCTGGCTGACGTCATCCAAGTCATCCGCCCAGTTATTCATGCCTTCCAGTTGACGTCAGCATAAGTCTTCCGCCCAGTTTAAAACTCCGTCTTCCGGCTGACGTCACCCAAGTCTTCCGCCAGTGTAAATATGTCTTCCGGCTGACGTCATCTCCTCATCCGATCTCAGTTACTGTCTGTGTCTTCCGCCTGACGTCACCCATCTTTCGGCTGACGTCATTCAAGTCTTCCGCCCAGTTTTAAACCAAGTCTTCCGCCAATCTTCCGATAGTCTTCCGCCAACTTTTTATTTAAGTCTTCCGCCTACATTTCCGATAGTCTTCCGCCAGCTCTTCATTTCCCCTGTCACTGTCCTGCATTTCGGTTTCCCTTGCATTTTGGTCTCCATGTTTTATGGTATAAGTGTTTTGTAATTCTGTCTGCTCCTAGTTTAAGGGTATTCAGTTATGTTTCAAAACAAAAAATAAAATAAAATAGTCCCCGATTCTGATATCTGTCCCGGAGTGATGGCTCTGATCCCGGGCTCCGATCGGGTTCCGGTTTCGGGCTGTCACACCAGAGCTCATATGGAGTTTTCTCAAGAATAGGTCTTATTGAGACCCGATTTAGCACATAACAGGCTGTTGCAACAGCTTCAGCCCAGAAATACTTAGGAAGAGAGTTTTCACTAAGCATAGTTCGAGCTAACTCTTGGAGAGACCTATTTTTCCTCTCAACAACACCATTTTGCTTAGGGGTTCTAGGAGAGGAGAAGTTGTGCTCAATTCTATGTTTGAGACACAAGAGTTCGAATCTTTCATTTTCAAATTCTCCACCATGATCACTACGAATAGCAATAATGGTGAGCTCTTTTTCATTTTGAACTCTTTTCCTAAAGCTAGAGAAGGTATCAAAATTCTCATCCTTAGACTTCAGAAAATATACCCAGGTGAATCTAGAGAAGTCATTACAATAACCAAGGCATAGAATTTGCCACCTATGCTGGCTATATTGGAAGGACCGAAGAGGTCCATATGAAGGAGTTGGAGAGGCTTAGAAGTTGAAATTGCATTCTTCGATGAAAAGGAACTTTTGATCTGCTTACCCATTTGACAGGCATCACAGACCTTATCTTTCACAAAGGATATCTTAGAGATTCCTCTAACTAAATTCTCCTTAGTAATCTTAGCTAATGTATCCATCCCTACGTGTCCTAATCTCCTATGCTAAATCCAAGAATCATGAGAAGAATTAACAGCAAAGCATTTCTCATTATCACAAACAATATTATCTAAGTCAATGATATAGATATTCTCTTTTCTGAAACCAGCAAAGAGAACTTTGCAATTTGTTATATCCTTAATTCTACAGGAATTTTTCTTGAAAACTACTTTATAACCCTTATCACATAATTGACTGATGCTTAGCAGGTTATATTTGAGACCTTCAACCAGCAGAACATTTTCTATAATGAGGTTATCAGGATTACCTATATTGCCGATGCCAACAATTTTACCCTTCTGGTTTCCACCAAAAGTGACGTTTCCTTTCTTCTTGTTGACAACAGCAAACATGGATACATCTCCAGTCATGTGCCTAGAACAGCCACTATCCAGGTACCACTGATTCCTTATTGGAGACGCATCATCCTGCAAAACAGAGATCAGGTTATCTTCTTAGGTACCCAAATCTTTTGGGTCCTAGCGTTAGGTCTGGTTCCTTTAGGAACCCATTGCAATTTACAACCAGCTTTCTTGTCGTTTGTTTTTAAAGGACATATAAAGGACTTATGTTCTACTTCATTACAAGTATGGCAAGTAGACGGTTTGACAAATAAATTCTTAAAAGCTTTTCTCTTATTGAACTTATCATAACATAAACCTGCTTTATCATGAGTAGCTCTATGATTCCCTATTAGCAATGTTAAGTTATTGCTACCATTTGAGAACCAAAGAACAATTTATTCAAAGACTCATTTTTCTTCTTAAGTTCAGTGATTTCTTTTTCGTGCAAATCCACTTCTTTAACATGCTTTTCTAATAAACCTTCATTTTCCTTTTTCAACATGTTATACTTAGTCTTAAGCATGCTAAATTGTTTAATCAAATCGTTAAATGCATCAATTAGCTCACCATCATCATTATCATTCTCACTATCACTCAAAGTACTAGAGGATAAAGAACTAACCTTATCTTCGTGTGTCATGAAGCACAGATTGGCTACTTCCTCATCTTCTGAAGAGGAGGTGTCGCCTTCGCTGTCATCCCAAGTGGCCTTCATAGCCTTCTTCTTAAATTTATTGGGATATTTCTTGGCCTGTGGACAATCTGCCTTCATGTGGCCAGGCTTGCCGCACCTAAAACAGGTAATCTCCTTGTCTTTAAGAAATTTTTCATTTCTTGGAAAATTTTTCCCTTGCAGCTTCTTCCTACGGAGAAACTTGCTGAATCTCCTAGTGATGGGAGCAATGTCCTCATCATCTTCTTCTACTTCTTCCTCAGATGCTTCATTTTTTCTTGAAGAGGCTTTGAGAGCTATGTCCTTTCTCTTGGAGATCTCCTTTTCCTTGAGATCCTCCTTGTCATTTGCTCTCATGGTTATTTCATGAGTCATCAGAGAGCCAATGAGCTCTTCAAGTTTGAGAGCTTTGAGATCCTTAGCCTCTTGTATGGTTGTCACCTTTGCCTGCCAGCTTCTTGGAAGACATCTGAGGATCTTCCTGACATGTTCTTCACTAGAATAAGATTTACCAAGAGCTTTCAAACCATTAGTAATGTTAGTAAATCTTGTAAACATGGAAGAAACAGATTCATCCTTAGGCATAGAGAATAGTTCATACTCGTGTATGAGCATATTTAATTTACTCTCTTTCACTTGATTTGTGCCCTCGTGTGTGACCTCTAATAGGTGTCAAATCTCTTGGGCACTCTCACACCCTTGTACTCTATTAAATTCGTCTCTATTCAGAGCACAGTACAGGGTGTTTACTGCCTTGGCATTAAGGCTCAGATTTCTCTTAGCGGACTCAGATAATTCAGTAGAGTCCTTAGGGATACTTTTCTCATCTACAGTTTTCATGGCCTTAAAAGGACCATTCTCTATAATACACCAAGTCTCATAGTCCATGGCTTGAACGAATATTTTCATTCTAGCCTTCCAATAAATATAATCACTACCATCAAAGAAAGGAGGTCTATTTGTAGCTTGACCTTCTATGTGTGTGAAGTTAGTGTTGAATGTCATTGTAGATATATATTTCACAGTGTTTAAGCTCAAACTTAGACAGTGACAAACCTCGCTCTGATACCAATTGTAGGATCGAGATTGTCTAAAAGGGGGGTGAATTAGACATTTTTAAAATTTTTAATCTAACAGCAAATCGACACACCAATAAAAATAACAGAGAGAGAAAAAAAATCAACACAAGATTTTTACGTGGTTCGGCCAAACCTTGCCTACATTCACGCTTCAAGGTTCACCCCTTGAAGATCTTTAACCTTCTTCTCAGTGAGAAAAACAGATCAGAATTCCAGGCTCCGATCAACTGCCTTTACAATTCAGGATTGAACTTCACGGGCATCAATCCACTGCCTTATACAGATTGTTGAGTTCGTAAATTGTAAACTCAAACTACACTCTCACAAGGATTAAATCTCAAGTTAAAATCAAGAGGTGTAGAACAAATACAGAGTATGAATGATCTTGCAGATTATGGCTCAAGAGTAAAATTCGCAAAAGTTGTGTCTTTGTTCTCTAACCTTGGCTTAAGTACTCTGTCTTCAATTCGGCTCTTGACTTCAATGCTCCTTATCCAATAATGGAAACTTTGTTACCGTTGGAGCAGCTTTCGTACAAATGCAGGTACCCGTTGCTTTCTGAAAGCGCAAATCGCCCGACGCCATTAATTCTATGGACTTTAAGTTTCTGGGCGAGGTACACTGTAGCTTTCGCGGTATATTTAAAATCTGGCGGAAGACGTTGCTTTACAATGCTTGAACCGGCTTCGTTAGATGTAATGTTGTGAAGCTTGAGCCGAAACGGTGGATGCTGCTTTAGAAGTTGAACCGCTGTCGGAAGATGCAGCATTAAACAACTGAACCGCTATCGGAGGATGCAGAAATGAAGTCTTCTTCCTTTGTCGTTTAGTGACCGGAGGACTTCGTCTTTTAAGTCATCCGCCTTTGTCGTTTAGTGACCGGAAGACTTCGTCTTTTAAGTCATCCGCCTTTGTCGTTTAGTGACCGGAGGACTTCGTCTTTTAAGTCATCCCCCTTTGTCGTTTAGTGAGCGGTGGACTTCGTCTTTGAACGACTTCTTCTTTTGTTTTAATTCACCGGTGGACTTCGTCTTTTATTTTAATTCACCGGTGGACGTGCATTCACAGCCCTGTTTTACTAATATACCTAGAACACTTAACCAAATTCATCAGACAACTAAAATACCCTTTTTAAGGGTATTTCCAACAGATAATTCTCATGTGCATAAATCGTAATAAACATAATCAAATTACTTTGACATATAACCACATCATCAAAAATATATTTAAACTTAAACACCATTTAAGTCAACAATATTCGCGAAACGGAGTGTGCTTTGGTAAACAAATCAGCAATCCGCAGAGAATAAATGACAAAAGGCAAGGTGATAGTACCAAGTTGAAGATGATGGCAAGTGACATGACAATCAATCTCAATATGTTTGGTTTGCTCGTGAAAAATTGAATTACGCGCAATCTAAATAGTACTCTGATTATCACAATGTAATGGAGTAGGACGACAAAGATAAACACCCATATTCGCAAGTAACCAACCAACGTAACCAAATAATCTCACAAGTAGTCGAGGTCATGGCACAATACTTAGTTTTTGTAGAAGACCGAGAAATAACATCTTGTTTCTTACTCTTTTACGAAATAAGTGAATCACCCGGGAAAATACAGAATTCAGTGGTGGACTTGCAATCGGTAGGATTACCAGCCCAATCAGCATCGGAGTATGCACGCAACTCGAGAGATGACACATAATGGAACAAGAGACTCTGAAACTGAGTGTCTCGAAGGTACTTGATAATACGAAGAACAACAGCCCAATGAACAGTAGTAGGAGCAGTAACAAACTTACTAACCACATGAACAACATTCGCAGTATCTCGACGAGTCACAGTAAGATAAACCAAGCTGCCAACAACAGTACAATATAAACCGGGATCCGACAAAGGAAGACCATCCGACAGAGAGTCACCAGTAATAATCATGTCATCAACATACAAGGATAATAAAATACGACTTACACTCGTATGTCTAACAAACAATGCGGAGAACTTCTCAGACTAAGCACCCCATAGAGAGCCTTACAAAGCCGACAAACTTCACCGGATTCGTAGGCAACACCAGGAGGGGCATCATATAGACTTTTTCATGAAGATCACCATTCAAGAAGATATTCTTGACATCCATTTGAGATATTCTCCATCGAGGAACAGAGACAACTGCAATCATAGTGCGAACAGTCATCATCTTTGCAACAGGGGCAAAAATTTCTTCATAATTCATGTCATACTCCTCGGAGTAGCTTTTAACAACAAGTCAGGACTTGTATTGTTCAATGGATCTATCAAACTTAGTTTTAATTTTGTAAACCAGAACCAATTGTACATTTTTTGGATGGCAACGGTACCAAATCTCATGTATTAGTCTGATGAAGAGCTGTAAGACGACTGACGGAGTGGAGGTACATCTGCAATCTCAGGAGTTGATTGTGTGGTCGTAGGAGAGTAAGAGGTAGATGTGATGGGGAAATGACCACGAAAAAAATGCATGCGGAAGCTATAAACTAAACAGAGTGGTCAGTGTTCAAAGAACACCCCAAAAACAGACGCCAACAACGAAAACACAAAGAAGCGATAAAAAAAATAAAAATGGTGAAAAGAAAGAGAATAGGAGGTGGGCAAACCTGTAGTGGCTTCAGAAAGCACCGATGGAGGGAAATATGAAGGACCCGAGGCCGACCCAAAGCAACCAAGCGTTTGGGAGAAGAATTCGCTCGTTGCTAGCGAGGGAACTCTCTGCGATGGAGTGCTGGTTTCTTCCCCCTTCTTTTGAACTCCAACTTTTAACAGAGGGAGAGAAGAACGAAATGAGAGTACCTCCAAGCAACCATGAGCTTGAGGCACAATTCGGTGAATCCATCGGTTGCACCTAGGATGAACACCCAGACGCTCACAGAGAGCTTCAAAGAAGACAACCTTCTTTGGTTTCCAAATATTGATTCACTTTCTATTCATCATGTCTAACTGATTACAAGTTTAGAAGAGGGGTATAAATAGAAGAGAGGAATCGGGTGAAGGAGAAGAAGGGAAATCAGCAAAATAGCCGTCAGAGCAACCACTATAAAAATAGCCGTCGGCGTACTGGCGTTGTGCGGGTGTCATACGCGCGCGCAACGTTGTTCCGTACACGTGCTATTGGCCGATTCTCTCAATGCTGCACGCCAGGAGCCTGCCCGGTTCTCTCTGGTCCAGCTTGGTTCAGCAGTTTGTTGCACGCTAAGTGCTCGATGAAATGCCTCAAAGAGTAATAGCTTGTTGCTCCTTGCCTTTGACTTTTCCAAGCCCTTTGGATAACTATTACAAACATATATTCTAAAAGAAACAAGCCTAAAATTTGCCAAAACAATTCAAAAGAAATGACTAAAGTTTTGCCAATAAAATAAAGGAAAAATAAAATACATGAATTTGTCTAAGGAAAAATAAATTATCTCTTCAATTTAATAGGTTGTCACCTACAAAACTAGCAAACAAATTAGGCCATAAAATTGGTTAAAAGACGTACCTTAACTTGGTCTCAAGTCTCGAACCCTAGAGCACATCAAGATGTCTCAGAAACCAAAGTATTAGACTCTGTCAATCTATCAGTAAGAGCAGCTGGAACTGTGGATGGAGCTTACTTAGTGACAATATCGAAAGGATCAATGCGAATGAGATCAGACTGAGTCATATGATGTGAACTAGTAGGAATAGAGAATAAGAAAATATGCTCTAAAAACACAATATGACGAGAGACGTACCATTTTTGACTAACCGGATCAAAACAACGATATTCCTTCTAACCAACACCATAACTATTGATGTGTGGGCGAAGGACAAAACAAGTACAACCAAAGACTCGCAAAAAAGAATAATTAGGCGCATGCCCATACAACTTTTCAATGATAGACAAACTTAAATTATGAAAGGTTGGAATTCTATTAATCACATGAGCAGCGGGAAGAATCGCTTCCCCCAAAACTCACTAGGAACATCGGCTGACAACAAGAACGAGCGGGTTGTTTCAACAAGATGCCGATGTTTCCTTTCAGCAACTCCATTTTGTTGAAGAGTGTCAGTACATGAGGTTTGATGTATAATTCCATCAAAAGCAAGTAAATGGAAAAAATCGTTAGAAGTGTATTCACCCCCCAAATCACAACAAAAACACTTGATGACGGTTGAATGTTGTGTTTTTACAAGAGCCCTAAAGTTGGTGAAAATGGTAAGATAATCAGACTTACGTTTCATAAGATAAACCTAAGTATAACGAGTGCAATCATCGACAAACAAAACATAATATCGTGAACCTCCTTGTGTGGGAGCAGGAGAGGGTCCTCAAACATCAGAATGCACAAGATTTAATGAAGCAAAAGAAAAGAAAATACTCTTATAGAAGGGTAATGTTGAAAATTTGGCCAGTTTACAACCACGACAATAAAAAATGTCGTGATTGTCCAGATGTCCTAATGCTCCTGTAGACACCAAAAACTATATACGAGATGCTGAAACATGACCTAAACGAGAATGACATAAATAAAAATCAGAAGACGAACGACTCAAACGAAAAGAAGACAAATCCACACTAGAAGTTGTAACATCTGATACTTTAAGTTGATCTAAAACATAGAGTCCCCCCTGCCTACGGCCTATCTCAATCACCTTCTGAGAATGCGGGTCTTGTATAGAACAAGTGGATGAAGAAAATGAGACTAAGTATCCAGACTCACATAATTGACTAATAGAAATATGACTAATAGTAAGATTAAGAATATAATAAATATCAGAAAGAGATACAACAGATATAACAATGGAACCAATACCTACTAATGGCATAGAGGTGCCATCAACAATCATAATTAATACAGAAGAATTGGAAGACAAGGAAGAAAGAGAAGACAAATTAGGAAACATATGATGAGAAACACCTGAATCCAAGACTCATAACGAAGGGGATATACCTGAAGAACAAGACGAAGATAAACTTTTATAAGAGGCGGCTGACATAGTATGGGGTTGTAAGGCAAGGAACTGTTAAAACTGCTCAAACATGGATGGATCCAAAGACGGGTCAACCACTGCATTATTGGACTGAGGTAGTCGATATGTCCATGAAGTAGACTGCGGCAAGAAAGACAGTTGTTGTTGTGGCGGCGGACGTTGTTGCGGCTGTGGTAGCCGTTGTTGTTGCTATAATTTACCATTATTCAGCAATAACAGACACTGATCCTTCCAATGACCCTTCTGCTTACAGAAGACACACTCATCATGAGAGACCTTAGATGTCGACCTATTTTGGTTAGCAGCCGTAGGTCGCTGTGGTACTGCAAAGATAGATGGAGTAGGACGTGAGATAGTCTCCTTATAGGCCTAAGACTTAAGACGAATCTCCTCAACTAACAGTTCATTGACCACCGAATCAACATAAGGAAAAGGAGTACGATGTAGGATTGTCCCACGCAATCCCTAAAAATCATGACGAAGGACCATCAGGAACTGTACTAGACGCTGTGATTCTCTCCGAGCGATGTAAGCTTAGAATACGCACAATTCTGATTGTTCTGTTAATGCCAGTTGGTCCCATAATGCTGATATGACAGAATAAAAGTCTTGAATACTCATATCTTTATGTTGAAGAGCCTGAATGTCTGTCTCCAATTGATATTGTTTAACAAAGTTAGACTGTGTGTATAATCCAGCCAAATGATCCCAGACCTCTTTAGTAGTCTTATACTTTGCCAACTGAACACCAATAGAATGCGTAAAAGATTTGTTAATCCACGTAATAATCTTTGAATTGTTAGACTCTTGTTGCGAAAAATCGTATACGCAAGTGCACGTGTCGCAAAAGTAATAAAGTGTGTATAAGTACGAGTGTCGATCCCACGAGGAATAAATATGTTAAATATTGAATATCTAATTTTTAGTTTAATTTGAAAAGAAATAATATGTTGATAATTTTAGATTTTAAATTAAATTAAAATAATTCAAATAAAAGAAATTAAACAATTTAAATAATAGACTTGAATATAAAAGAGTAAGATTATATGATGAGAAAATCCAGGGTTCCGATTTCACTTAACTAATCCTATTTATTAGACCTAATCCAAATAATTAAATCCTATTTCTATGTGTTGATGGCAATTTCACGAAAATATTTATCAATCTCTCTCGAGCAAAGACAAACTTATTCAACTAACGAATTATTACCTCTCGGTCTCTAATCCTGAGAATTAATTGAATACATTAGGAACAAGAAATTATATTACCACTCAAACGTCCTAACTATCTCTAGCCTAGGATCCTTTTTAAGGCAAAATATTCAGTGCACGGTTAAATTCTCCGCTCTCGCATCCCGAATTAACCCTAAAGTTCTTAGTTTTGGTGATCAAGCAACCCTAAGCATTACGTTCAGAATAAATTACTCAACACAGAACAGAAACAGAAAATTAAATACTTGAATCAAGAAAAATAAATAATCATAGTAAAGTTACGTCGAAACCCTAGAACGAGAAGTTTAGTTCATGATAAAAGATAAATAAACAATCATCCTAAATAGTTGCATAATGAAATAGTGAAATAAAAAGAAAAGAAAAGAAAAACTAAAATAAAAATCGCCCCTCTCGCCAAGAATCGCCGCGGAAGTGCTCTCTGCCGACTCCTAATTAGACTCGAGGATCCCTTATAATTTAGGTCTGCTTTCTTTTTATTGTGATCTTTCAGCCGATCAATGGCTGAGATTAACTCTGTCTTCAGTTTAACGGCTCAGATTAAAACACATCATCTTTCCAAATTTAACTTTGATCAGCGATCGATCTCTGCCAAGTTACAGAGATCGATCGCAGCATGGCTTTGCAAACGTGTAGCGATATGTGTAGCGATCGATCTCTGCATTTCACAGAGATCAATCGCTGCTGCTTTCAAGCTTTCAAATATGTGTGTTTTCAAATATGTGTAGCGATTGATCTCTGCATTTCACAGAGATCGATCGCTGCTTCTTTCGAGCAATCAGGCACTATGTGTATTGCTTCTTCTTTCTTTTCTTTATGCATGGCGATCGATCTCTGGATAACATAGAGATCGATCGCTGGCTCTCCTGTATTTGTATTTGAATGGAAATTGATCGCTGCTGTGGTTTCTCCTGGCTTCACTATTTCTCCATGACTATGCAGTTTCCTTTTCTTCTTGTTCAGAGTCCTCATCGAATTCTGCCATTTTATTCAGCTGATTCAGTCTGTCTTCTTCTTTGAGCTGCAGGAACTTTTGCCAAATGCTTGGTGGGTGAGACTCGCCGACGTAGACGATCGGACCGTTCTGTTGTCTGGTTAGCATCTTCTTCATATCTTCATGCGAAATGTTAAATGTTGTAGCGAGGGTTTGGGTTTCGAAACCGGCAAGAATGGAGATCGGATATTTTCCCCCGGCGACGAAGAACGACTGGAAAGGACCAACTCCCAAGCTTTCCGATGAATCGATACTGCAAACTATTTGAAGTCTCTGTCCTTCTCCGGCATTGACCAAGTAGAAAACTGAACCAGCTGGGGATTCTGTAAACATCACCTCTCCTCAACCGCTGCTCCTCCAGCTCATCTCTGTGTTGCACGAATCCCACCTTCGCTTCTCCTCTGCGGACGAGGAGGATTAAGCTGGAGTCGAGATACTGAGGGATGAACAGACTTCTGGGTTCCATGTTTATGAAACCAACGTGCATGGGCCTGTCAAGAACTCTGGAAGTAGACCCTCTCACCACCTTCATCTCCCCCGCTTCCGTTTTCATCACATGCTTACTTTCATGCAGCAAAAACCAGTCCTCCGTTGATCTTTCTTTCCTTCAATCTTCATCTTTGTTAAAATTACAATTTCTGCGTTATTGCACAAAATATATCAAATTTTCTTCCAATGCTTGAGAAAAACTTATCAAATCAAATCCAGAAAGGATAAATAAGTGTGTAAAATACACACTTATCACACCCCCAAACTTGAATGAAAGTTTGTCCTCAAGCGAACAAAAATAAGAATAGAAATTGAGCAAAGTTTATCCATGAATTTCTAAAATTTAAAGTCTGCAAAATATTTAAAATTGCCATGGTAAAAATTATCTAAATCATAGTTCGCAGTATTTCGTCTCAGCTTGATATTTGCATGCAAATAACCCATCTAAATAAACACTTTCAATAATATAACTCATGATATCACATTGAGTGAAACTGAATCAGAAATTCTTGTGTGTGTACATGCTCAAACTTATTCTCGTTTAACTGATAGATCTACAATTGTGTCTGATGAGAAGGGAAATCAAAAATACCTCTCAGGGTCACTCCATCCACTCTTATTGTTCATCAGTCTTGCCCATTGTTCACTAGTAACAAATGTGAGTAAACAGAATAAAAGTCGATAGGTCTTTAATTAAGCTTGTAATGTAAGGCCGGGTTTATAAGGTAGGAAATTTTTGGATTCAAGCGAAACTCTAGAGCACAATCCATCCTTATGCCACCCTCACTCCTTACACTCACTTGAACTCTTTTCTAATCAGTTAACCCAATAATCCCCCCAAACTTGTCTCACTCTCTTTTTCAAAACCAACTCCTTTGTCAATATCTTTACTAACAAACAAAAAATACAAATAACAATAACAACAAATTAAATAGCATATAAGAAATTGTTCTACTACTGAACAATTCAACTTTCCAATAACTTTTTTTTTTTTTTTTTTTTTTTTTTCAACTTTAATCACTGAAAAACATAAAAGAGGAATAAATAGAATCTCAAAATACTAACAACTTAGACAATTGACAAAAGAATTAGTTCTGATTCTCACCACTACTTTCGCCAACTCTCCCCATAATATGTACCCACAACCCTGTGCTCAATAAATAGGATAGTCAAAATAATTTCAGGGTAGGTTAAGTTAGGGTTGACAAAATAGTGGTAAATGAAGGTCCAAATAGGAGACTAAGGGTGCCATTTAAATGACACAAATGAGGTATGTCAATAAAAGCTCAAACGATTCAAAAATGGCCTAAGTCATTCTCTTAATTCTGCAAAAAATCATAATTTGTATTCATGAATGCAGGGCAAAACCAAGAACAATTGAATACTCACTAATCACTCACTAAATTTAAATGGAGCTCACTCCCTTTCAGTGTTTACACTCAAGCACTCCCTTACTGTGTTTAGGCTCTCGATCTCAAGACAACAATTTATATCATTATCAGCTAAATTTAAATAAGAATGAACATTTCCACACAAACAAGTCTAACTTCCTAAACTCCAATCAATGCTACTATCATAAATCATACTATCTCAGAATCTATTCAGAAGTTGAAACATGCATTGATCAAAGGTGCAGTCATCGATACTTTAAACAAATGAAATAAAAAATCATACCATGGAATCCAAAATATTAAGCAGACTTACAATCTAAACATGTTTATAAATTTACTTAAGAACAAACAAAAATAATATCCAAATAAAAACCCCCCCAAACTTAAGATAGACATTGTCCCCAATGTTAAATTAGTGTAAATGAGTAGGGTAAAATAAAAGTACCTCATATCGTCTCGGGCAGTCGTTAGTGTGGTGGAGCTTCGGTCGAAGGAGCGATCAATCAGGATTTTTTTTTTGTTTTTTTTTTTTTTTTTTTTTATGTTTTTATGTTAAAAATAATAATAATAATGAAATAAAATAAAAATAAACTAAACTAATGCAAACAAAAATTGAAATAACAAACTAAAAAGGATACTTAGGTGGGTTGCCTCCCACCAAGCGCTTGTTTTATCGTCATCAGCTTGACGTTGTAAGCCTCTTGCTAATCTGGTGCACGGAGAATAATAGTTGTATCATTCTGAAAAATCCCGTTAAGATACGGCTTCGCTCTTTTTCCGTTTACTAATTTATCAATTTCAGGAAGCTCTTTGTCTGGCATATTATCGACAATTGGCTCATTGCTAGCTGTTGGGTAATTTATGGATTTATATACTTTGAATGTCACCTCGTCATCATATACTTGCAATTTGAGCTCTCCTTTTCTTAGATCAATAACAGCTCCCCCTGTTGCTAAAAATGGTCGACCTAATATTATCGGGATGCCTCGGTCTTCGTCCATATCGAGAATCAAGAAATCAGCGGGAAAAATAAACTTGTCGACTTTGACAAGGACATCTTCAATCACCCCATACGGATGTTTTATAGAGCGATCGGCCATCTGTAGGATTACCCTGGTGGGCTTTGCTTCACCAATACCCAGCTTACGAAATATAGATAGCGGCATCAAATTTATACTAGCACCCAAATCACATAATGCCCGCTCAAAAATGGACTCCCCAATTGCACATGGTATGGTGAAACTTCCCGGATCTTTCAATTTTTGTGGAAGCTTCCGTTGAACAATGGCACTACATTCTTCAGTCAAAGCGATCGTGCCATATTTGCCAATTGTTCGTTTATGAGACAAGATGTCTTTCAGAAACTTTGCATATTTAGGCATTTGCTCCAGTGCTTCGGCGAATGGAATATTAATATGGAGCTGCTTGAATACTTCCAAAAATTTCCCAGACTGCTTGTCAGTCTTCACATTTTTCAATCGTTGAGGAAAAGGAATTTTGGGGATGATCTCCTTTGGAATCTGAGGTGGAGTTTCCTGTAGCCTTTGATCCTCTGGTGTGGACTCGGATGATGACGAATGCACTCCGTCATGTGCGACCACTGTCTTATTTTCTTTAGTACAATTTTCAATCACTTTTCCACTCCTAAGTGTAATGGCATTGCATTGTTCTCTGGGGTTGATTTCAGTGGAACTGGGCAATGTACCTTGTGGGCGTCCATTTAGTGCAGCTGCCATCTGGCCCATTTGTGTCTCTAAGCTTCGAATTTGGGCTGACTGATTCTGTAAGGTGGTTCTTGTCTCAGCCATAAATTTATTTGTGTGTTCCCCCATTTCAGCAATTAAATTATTGGTGCACTCTCCCATCTTTGCAATTAAATCCTCCAGATTTGATTTTCTTTCTGGAAACGGAGGTCCCGGTTGGTTAGCTTGTGGCATCTGTATGGCGTTGTTCGGGTTCTTCCATGAGAAGTTCGGATGATTGTTGTGCCCCCCAATATAGTAGTTACCAGAATTTTGAAGTGTCGGTCTATTATAATTTCCCACATATTGAGCTTGTTCAGATGAACTTCTCGCCATTTGGTTCCCTTGCTGACAGTTTTCACTCGCATGTGGTTCCTGGCACCATTGACATTGCATAATCGGGGACTGAATTGCATTAACTGAAACTTGATTACCTAGGATGTGTCTAGTGAGGGTTGCCATTTGTGTAGTTAATGCTTTTATTGCATCCATTTCTGGAGTATTTGCCTGCTTCCTCAAGATCTGGCGTTCAACCGGGCACTGATCATTATTGAGGGATAACTCCTCTAACAGGTTGAATGCCTCCACTTCTGTCTTCTGTAAGAATGATCCACCAGCTGCGGAGTTAACGAGATTCCGTGTAGACACTGATAATCCAATGAAAAATGTCTGTATTTGCACCCATTGAGGTAGACCATGTTGGGGGCATCTTCGTAAAAGCTTTTTGAATCGGCCCCATGCCTCATAAATTGTCTCACCATCGAATTGAGTAAAATTTGTGATCTCATTGCGGAGTTTTTCCATCTTTTCAAAGGGAAAGAATTTTGATAGAAATTTCTGTGCTAAATCATTCCATGTTGTAATTGAATCTGGAGGTAAGGAGTGTAACCAATTCTTTGCACGATCTCTCAGTGTGAAGGGGAATAACCTGAGCTTGATAGCATCCTCGGAGACATTATGGTATTTAAAAGTGTCACAGATCTCGACGAAGCTAGCAATGTGATCCTTAGGGTCCTCATTGGGCAAGCCACAAAATTGATACTGTTGGATCATTTGTATTGTACCCGGCTTTATTTCAAAATTATTGCACGTGATAGCCGGTTTTTGGATTGCCGATTGAATCCCGTCCATGGATGGCATAACATAATCGAGCAAAGTTCGTCGTCCGACCTCTGCCACTTCAACCCTCTGTTGTAGATTTGCGTTTTGATCATCTGCCATAATTGCTTGTTTTGTTTCCCTTCGATTTCGGCGACAACTTCGTTCAATTTCAAGGTCGATAGGGATTAGGTTGGCAGTACCTAATTTTCGCATACACCTGTAATGTGCAAATAATGTAATTTAAGCTTAGCAGCAAAAGAGAATTCAAATATAAACTTAAATCAAATAATTCAATAATAACAAAATTAAATCCCCGGCAACGGCGCCAAAAACTTGTTGCGAAAAATCGTATACGCAAGTGCACGTGTCGCAAAAGTAATAAAGTGTGTATAAGTACGAGTGTCGATCCCACGAGGAATAAATATGTTAAATATTGAATATCTAATTTTTAGTTTAATTTGAAAAGAAATAATATGTTGATAATTTTAGATTTTAAATTAAATTAAAATAATTCAAATAAAAGAAATTAAACAATTTAAATAATAGACTTGAATATAAAAGAGTAAGATTATATGATGAGAAAATCCAGGGTTCCGATTTCACTTAACTAATCCTATTTATTAGACCTAATCCAAATAATTAAATCCTATTTCTATGTGTTGATGGCAATTTCACGAAAATATTTATCAATCTCTCTCGAGCAAAGACAAACTTATTCAACTAACGAATTATTACCTCTCGGTCTCTAATCCTGAGAATTAATTGAATACATTAGGAACAAGAAATTATATTACCACTCAAACGTCCTAACTATCTCTAGCCTAGGATCCTTTTTAAGGCAAAATATTCAGTGCACGGTTAAATTCTCCGCTCTCGCATCCCGAATTAACCCTAAAGTTCTTAGTTTTGGTGATCAAGCAACCCTAAGCATTACGTTCAGAATAAATTACTCAACACAGAACAGAAACAGAAAATTAAATACTTGAATCAAGAAAAATAAATAATCATAGTAAAGTTACGCGAAACCCTAGAACGAGAAGTTTAGTTCATGATAAAAGATAAATAAACAATCATCCTAAATAGTTGCATAATGAAATAGTGAAATAAAAAGAAAAGAAAAGAAAAACTAAAATAAAAATCGCCCCTCTCGCCAAGAATCGCCGCGGAAGTGCTCTCTGCCGACTCCTAATTAGACTCGAGGATCCCTTATAATTTAGGTCTGCTTTCTTTTTATTGTGATCTTTCAGCCGATCAATGGCTGAGATTAACTCTGTCTTCAGTTTAACGACTCAGATTAAAACACATCATCTTTCCAAATTTAACTTTGATCAGCGATCGATCTCTGCCAAGTT
Source organism: Begonia masoniana (assembly GCA_022432975.1). Taxonomy (NCBI): domain Eukaryota; kingdom Viridiplantae; phylum Streptophyta; class Magnoliopsida; order Cucurbitales; family Begoniaceae; genus Begonia; species Begonia masoniana. The sequence goes on along the minus strand of CM039503.1, from coordinate 3,943,850 downwards.
ACAGAGATCGATCGCGGCATGGCTTTGCAAACGTGTAGCGATATGTGTAGCGATCGATCTCTGCATTTCACAGAGATCAATCGCTGCTGCTTTCAAGCTTTCAAATATGTGTGTTTTCAAATATGTGTAGCGATCGATCTCTGCATTTCACAGAGATCGATCGCTGCTTCTTTCGAGCAATCAGGCACTATGTGTATTGCTTCTTCTTTCTTTTCTTTATGCATGGCGATCGATCTCTGGATAACATAGAGATCGATCGCTGGCTCTCCTGTATTTGTATTTGAATGGAAATTGATCGCTGCTGTGGTTTCTCCTGGCTTCACTATTTCTCCATGACTATGCAGTTTCCTTTTCTTCTTGTTCAGAGTCCTCATCGAATTCTGCCATTTTATTCAGCTGATTCAGTCTGTCTTCTTCTTTGAGCTGCAGGAACTTTTGCCAAATGCTTGGTGGGTGAGACTCGCCGACGTAGACGATCGGACCGTTCTGTTGTCTGGTTAGCATCTTCTTCATATCTTCATGCGAAATGTTAAATGCTGTAGCGAGGGTTTGGGTTTCGAAACCGGCAAGAATGGAGATCGGATATTTTCCCCCGGCGACGAAGAACGACTGGAAAGGACCAACTCCCAAGCTTTCCGATGAATCGATACTGCAAACTATTTGAAGTCTCTGTCCTTCTCCGGCATTGACCAAGTAGAAAACTGAACCAGCTGGGGATTCTGTAAACATCACCTCTCCTCAACCGCTGCTCCTCCAGCTCATCTCTGTGTTGCACGAATTCCACCTTTGCTTCTCCTCTGCGGACGAGGAGGATTAAGCTGGAGTCGAGATACTGAGGGATGAACAGACTTCTGGGTTCCATGTTTATGAAACCAACGTGCATGGGCCTGTCAAGAACTCTGGAAGTAGACCCTCTCACCACCTTCATCTCCCCCGCTTCCGTTTTCATCACATGCTTACTTTCATGCAGCAAAAACCAGTCCTCCGTTGATCTTTCTTTCCTTCAATCTTCATCTTTGTTAAAATTACAATTTCTGCGTTATTGCACAAAATATATCAAATTTTCTTCCAATGCTTGAGAAAAACTTATCAAATCAAATCCAGAAAGGATAAATAAGTGTGTAAAATACACACTTATCAACTCTCAAACTTCCAGAAAGGTCGCATAGTAAATGGCCTTACTGTCTGTAGGCATAACTCGCACATTTGTGACATAACCCCACATAGATTTTTCATGCAAGAAATTCTTCATAACATAACTCCAATACGAGTAATTTTTACCATCCAATTGGACATTAATCGACTGAAGAGAATCATCCTTACGACCAAACATGATGAAGAAACAAAAGAAATCAACATAACCCAACAAATAATTCAACCAAAACAACTGAATCTAATAAAAAAACACGAACTCGCACAAACGAATCAAAAGGGAGAAATAGAACAAATACTCGAAATCCAATCAAAGAAACATGCATTGTTCACACATTGTTGGAACGTGCACTGTTCATCTTTTGAAGAAGCCAAGTCGTCACAACAGTCGTGTTCAGCAAAACCCTAGTCCACGAAAACCTTAACCTTGCTCAGATACAATGAAGAAATTGGGATGCTAATATTAACGGTTAATGAAAATGTACACAAAAAGATTTATATAAGTTAGGGTAAACAAAGAGAATAATAATAAAAATATTACAAAATTTTATTAAGTATTTGTTGTCGATCTACTCAAGTTAGAGAACCATTTGTTCATGTTCGACATTTTTCGTTGTTTATTATTTTATACTTCCTCGGAGACTTTTTCTGCGTCATGCACCCGATTTAGATAACATCTTTGTAGCATCACATTTTTCTTTCCGTAAAGTCGTGATCTCGTCTCCATCAGTTATTTTATCTAAATCATGATCCTGGATTTATTGCCTCCTTTCTCTTTCTGTGGTTGGCAGGCGAGAAACTTTGATGAACAGTCAGAAAAAAGTGTACTTACAATTTGGTTGGAATTGCGATCGACGAACTTTGATGAACTGGTCATCTTTGCGAAGAAGTGGATGACCTTTCATCAGGAGAGGTTGTCAAGATGGATAGATTTGAATGCTGTTCAGATGATGTCGATGGGTATGAACATTGTTATAAAATATTACTAATATTGACTGTGTTTCTGGTCAGTTCTGTGAGCTCAGATTGGTTTGACTTTTCCTCGTTCCGGTTTTCTGCAGCTTTCCATATCTGTAACGGTCATTTTCCTTTCCAGTTGTAATGGCAGCCCGCTTGAGACGTTGGCAACTTGGCTGTGTAGTGGTCAAATGTAGACTTGTACTTATCGTGTTGTCTTCGCATGGAACAACGATCTACTTTTTGAGCCGTTCATGGCTGATCGTCTTTACCCCTTTGATTGTCTGAACCCGGAGGCGAAGTTCTTTATAGTTTATTACAGTTTAGGAAACAATCCTGGGTTTGGTGCGATTGTTTCTGAGAAAATAATGAAAAATGGAGCAAATCTTGACTTTTCATCAACAAAAGTTAAAATTTTAATCTCATTTTCACACATTAAATGGAAAACATGGTGGCGGACAACTACCACATGCAGGGGAGCGCCGCATTTAATGTGAAATATGATAGCTTTGGCTTTCTCCTACACGCACCGTCAAATTTCACCGACTAGACTTCACCGTCTCCGGATATATCTATAAATAATTTACTGCACGTTTTATCTTGGCCCGACATCGTCCAACCTAATCACGTTTGACCAACCAAAATTTGCATTCTTGACTTTATTTGTTATTTTAATATTCAAAGTCTCTGACTTTGTAAATCTTCAACCTATAAAGCCTCTTGATCTGCCTTTTCATTCTTCATTGCTTAAAGTTGTAAGCTTTTCAGACGTTGACTAAAATGAGTTGCAGTAGCCCGGAAGATGGCCTTCCAGTTAGTCCATCGGAGAAGAAATACAAAGGAGTTCGCCGACGGAAATGGGGGAAATGGGTGTCAGAGATTCGGGTTCCGATCACCCAACAACGTATCTGGTTGGGTTCTTACTCCACGCCGGAGGCCGCGGCTGTGGCTCACGACGTCGCGTATCACTGTTTACGCAGACCGACTACATTGGAGGCTCTTAATTTCCCACTCCTCTTACCCTCGGTTGTTGCGATGGATGACATGTCACCCAGCTCCATACAGAAGGTAGCTTCGAATGCCGGAATGGCAGTAGACGCACAGTTCGTTTCTGTTTCCGATTCGAAGGTGAAAGAGAATCACATCCAAGTGGAAGAAAATAACAGAAGCGTCCTCCCTGTCTTGGAAGAAAGGCAGCAGTGGCCGGTAGGCGCGGGAGAGAGTTCTTGGAGTTGGGTGGACGAAACTGATTCGATCAGTAGGGGAGATCATCAGAATCAACCTCTCAGTATTTCCGTTGAGGATTATCTAATTTGAACAAATAATAAACGGTATTGTCTAAAATCAATAGTATTATCCATTGTTTTCATTTTCTACGAGAATCATGGTAGAAAAATAATCATTTGTTTCCGTTCTCTAAAGTTTTACGACAGAGAGATCGTCCGTCAATCTTTTGACTCAACTAATCAATGCAATGAATCAAAATTAGAACATCGTTAGATTTGCTTTTGACTCGGCCAACACAGAACAGCTCATTCATTTGCATGCAGTTGACTATAGACCATGTATGATCTACCGATCATTTATAACAACACAAACAGCAACTGATCAAGCAACAATTCTTAACAAAAATAGCAAAACTAGTACAAAAGTTTCCATCTTCGTTACAATTACAGCGATCTCATTATTCCGTCTTCTGCTGCGAAGGACTGAACTGAGAGAAACTGAAGGGGCTGGAAACGAACTTCCTCGGAGAACCACCCTCCGAAGAAACCGACGAGCCAGAGGGAGAGGTAGGTTCGGCGGCAGGCAAATGCCTCCCCACACCCACGAGCGACGGCACTCTTCTGTTGCCGTGAGCCGACAGAAGCATCCTCAACGTCCAGTTAATAAGTTTGGGCGAAAACACCCTATACAGAAGAAATATATCGTACCAGCTTGGATACTTCACGTAAGCTTCTCCTCTACATGCACCTCTCACTATCACCTTCGCAAACTCCTCTACCGATCCGCCGGCTGCATTAACCTTACCCATCATCACAGAAGAGTTTGTCAGCAGCTAAATATTAAACAATGAAAACAAGTATTCTGTAAAAAACTTTTCAGTAAAAAAATCTATACTTCTCTTTCCTCCTTCCACTGCATTTCTGCGCCTTCTTCTTGCATGAATTTTCCGCCGGCCATCTCGCCGCCGATCCAGCCATGAGTTGCGATTGTTATCCCCACGTCTTCATCTCTCACTTCAAATCTCAGCGTCTCGTAGAAGTTCACCAACGCTGCCTTTGCAGCCTGATAGCATTCTTATATCAGTTAACCATACGCATCAACACTGACTGAAATAAAAGTTACTGATCTGCGGCTACTTACGGAGTATAAACTCATTCTGGGCAACGGCAACCAATTCTCGACGGATGCATTAACGATGATCCGGCCTTTGCTCTGGTGGAGGTAAGGAAGAGCGACGAAAGTCGGATAAACATTCCCCCAAAAGTTGATGTCCTTTGAAGGAAAATCAAAACCATGAACATGGGTCCTCCCTTCTATAATTTTCCTTCTCATAATTCTAATATTTTTCATATAATAATCGTTACCATCAAATGGGGAAACACTGAAGTGTCCGTAACTTCCTCGAAGTAGAACGTATGACCCAAGCTAGCCGTGTTGACCAGATGATCCACTGAATATTAAATTAAAATATATTACAATTATACACTGGGTCATCAAAGCTGGAATAGCTCAGTTGGTTAGAGCGTGTGGCTGTTAACCACAAGGTCGGAGGTTCAAGCCCTCCTTCTAGCGTTTTGTTATTTTATTTTTTATAAAACTTAATTTAATTAAGAAAATAAGTGTGAAGGTCTAATTTTAGATAATTTTATAAACATATCAATTAATTATGTTTTAATTAATTAAATTACAATCACGTACCCCGGCCATAGTAGTTGACGGCCTGATTGACAAATCGTCTGCACTCGTCTTCTTTCACGACGTCGGCAGCCACTATCATCACATTCTTAGCCCCCACTCGTCTGGCTTTCTCGCTTATCCCTCTCAGCCGGCTCTCCCTCCTCGCCACCAGCACCAGATTGGCTCCCCTCTTCCCGTACTCGTACGCGATTTGCTGCATACCCACTCCGACTTTTCTAATTATTCATCAAACCAGACCTGCAAGTGGGAATTTGAAGAAGAGAGTGATAGAAAACAAGCTTACCTCTCCTATGCCGGAAGATGCGCCGGTGATTATCACCACCTTTTCCTCCATATTCTCACTGTAGAAATAGCTGTACAGCCACTCGCAGGCGTTGATGAAGCTTAGCGCCGGCCATGCAAAGGCCAGCGTCACCAGGCTGGCTGGAGGCACCACCATGTTCATGAAGGAGTTGAACAGGTCCATCCTGACTCTTAGGCTGAGAGCAGATGAAGTTTGCTATGGAGGTTGAGAAGAGAGAAAGAAGAAGATAAGGAGGAGTTTGAGATATGGATCATCATCATCAACAACAACAACCTTGGTTCTGCGTGCATGGATTTTGCAGAATTAGCACACGTGTTGGTGGATAAGCTTTCGCCATGACAGATGGGCGAAGCTGCTCTTGTATTTTCCTGCATGCATTAACGCTCCACTGAATCTTTCCCTCCCCTTTCTCCCCTCCTGTAATTACTTTTTTACAATACTAAGTGAGCTCAGATGTGATGTGCGTGCGTATTGTTAAAACACGTCTTTACAATATAATGTAGGATATGTGCCGTGTTAAAATAAAATTATATTAATATATTATAGGGAAAAATGCAAAAAAAGGAAACACTTTTCAGAAATAGGCAAAAAAGGGACAAATGTTTGGTTTTAGGCAAAAGAGGGAAAGTTGTTTGAGAAATAGGCAAAAAAAGGAAAATCTAGCGGTTTTTTGATTTTGGCACGGCGGACCAGCCGGCCTCTAATTTTTTTTATTAAAAAACATAGGAGAGGCCGGCTGGTCGTCAGACCAGCCGGCCTCTCTTTCTTTTTTTAATTAAAAAAATTCTAAAACATATTTTTTATTTTAATACGGCAGATTAATTTTAAAAAAATAGCAAACGATATTAAATTTACTTGATATTTTTACAACACGTTCACCACAGTAGGAGACAATAATCGGAAAAGTTTCGTGATTTTTTTGACGCTCGTACGATTTATTGTAATTTTATTTATTTATTTGATAAAATAAATATAATAAATCGTAAAAGCGTTAAACAATCACGAAACTTTTCACATAATCTTCCCATAATGTGATGAACATGTGGTAAACATTTCAAGTATATTAAATATCGTTTGCTATTTGTTTTAAAATTAATTTATAAAATAAAGAAGATACTAAAATTAATTTTAGGGAAAAATAGTAAACGATATTTAATATACTTGAAATGTTTAGCACATGTTCATCACATTATGGGAAGAGTATGTGAAAAGTTTCGTGATTTTTTAACGTTTTTACGATTTATTATATTTATTTTATCAAATAAATAAATAAAATTATAATAAATCGTACGAGCGTCAAAAAATCACGAAACTTTCCCGATTATCGTCTCCTACTGTGGTAAACGTGTGGTAAAAATATCAAGTAAATTTAATATCGTTTGCTATTTTTTTAAAATTAATCTGCCGTATTAAAATAAAAAATAAGTTTTAGAATTTTTTTAATTAAAAAAAAAAAAAGAGAGGCCGGCTGGTCGTTTTTTAATAAAAAAATTAGAGGCCGGCTGGTCTGACGGACCAGCCGGTCTCTCGCCGTGCCAAAATCAAAAAACCACGAATTTTCCTTTTTTTGCCTATTTCTCAAACAACTTTCCCTCTTTTGCCTAAAACCAAATATTTGTCCCTTTTTTGCCTATTTCCGAAACGAATATATTTGATATCAAAATGATAAATAATAATAATAATAATAATAATAAGCTAAGCATATAACATGTGTTATTCTAACATATGCATGAAATTCACATGTAATTACAATAATGAAAAAAATTTGAAAAAATAAGTTACACAACAATTGTCATTGTAGCTCGATTAATATGACACGTAATCCAAGCGAGTTCATCGACTCGTACTTAAGAAAAGGAAAATTTGAAGGCAATCTCGAGGACTACCCAACAACAATTTCAGAAAGAATCCTTGCGCATTAGCTACGAGCGAACAGATTTGAAAAGGAATCATCAACCTCCTCCCAGACAACAACAAGATGTCTTCCCCGTGGCATCTCTACTTACTCGAGAATTTTAAATTATGTGTTATAACTATTTCCATGCACAGCGGACGAAAGTCCAATACACTTTTCTATCAGATCCTTAAGTGATTGCTTTCAATAACAGTGGAATTTTGAGCTCTGATACCAATAAATTTCTGTCACGACTTAAAAGTGGATCTAGATAGAAAAGCCTAGTTGGGAAGCCAGATATTTGGAGAGAACCTAACAGCCCATCCAAATGCTAGATTTGACAACGGAAGTGTGAGGTCCCGATTCCACCAACCGGACTCCGACGGGCTGGAAGATTCCCAAAGTGAGAAAAAGTAGAACGTCGAAGGGATGTTCTTATTGGCACTCACCTCGCACTTGCATAGATCGTTAAGAGTTAATGATACATACTTATTCAACTTGGTATCCTAAATTATGATGCTCCGTTTAAAATCATTATTATTATTATTATTATTATTTATAAAACATTTAAAACATAAAACATTCATTGCACGAAGAAAACAACATACATTTTATACATTAAAAATTTACATGAAAATCATAATACTAACATGGAAGGTACTACAAAAGTAGATCACTACATGTGACATTTTAAAAAAGATTTATACAAAGGAAATCCAAACATCCCACTCAAACAAAAAGACCATCTACCTTGATGGTTCACCTATGCCTCTTCGCAAACTTTATATTGCATTATGTTTTCCTTCCCGATCAACGTTCTCGATATCTGAAAAATATGAATTATCCACATAATGAGCTTTTAGCTCGGTAAATAAATCCAATACATATAATAACTAATTCAAACTCTATTAACACCATATAGGATCAATCACCATCTTCCAGTACAATGATTTTTTGAAAATCATATGAATCGTGTTGTTTTGAAAGCCATGTAAATGCTATAAAATTATGCATGCTCGAAATCAATCTTTTGTAGTCACTCAACCATTATTTAAAATCATTTTCATCAAATAAATCCAATGCAAATAGAATGAACTTTGTATGACTAAAACCATTTTTTGAAGAAAACTCCAATACATCTTTTACAATCAAATGTTTATGTTAAAAATGCAATACACTATAATCCCAACATGTATAACCATCACACAATCCTACACGTTCCCAGACTTTCTCTGACAGGACTGTAGGACCCTATGCATTGTTTCCTCTCGAGGTTTAGAGATTTTTAACCCAATGAGGACATTAAGTTGATCTCTTTCTCATTTTCATAGTCATACACATTGCACACCAACAGTGCGAACTTCCTTTTTTCCTCAAATACATGCTTTAACACATTTTATAAAGCTAATCCCATGTAGATTTAAAACCATGCAACTCACCCATGAAAATCATTTTGAAAACCAGCATATCACATTGATTTAAAACAATGTTTTCAAAGCATTTCATTTTAACATCACAATACAATTTGAAAACATAAATTTTCATGAAACACCATTCATTTCACATCAAAACAACATCCATTTAATCACTTCAATCTACAATCAAAATTTTTAAGTCTAACCAGAATCAAGGACATGATTTAAATCTATCTCCACCTAGACAATGCAATAAATATTAAATTAACTATTTTAAATATATGATTAACTTACCTTGGTAGTTACCTTTGAATTGCATCCATAGCATAACAGGGAGCTGATTCAGTACTGAAAGCCCACAAGCACCTTAATCTTCTTGCCCGATATATCATCGTCTCGATATCTCCATATGAAGAAAACATAATAATTATAAAAAAGAAAGAATAAGCTCAGTAATACCTAATGACAGTAATTAATAATTATGTCAGATGCACATACAAAGTGTGTTGGACAATAAGCTGGAATTGATGCTAGATAGTCCAAGAGTTGGTGAGTTTTAAGGAAATGTCGCAATGCTATAATTTAGAGCAAATTTCTGTTTCTGTTTCTTATTTGAAAAAGACAAGCTAGAAGACAATTTCAGCTTCACTCAGAATAAAAAGACTGCCAAAAAAAGTTTCAATGATATTTTTTTCACATCTAATAAATTCGAAACATGTCACAATTTAATTTTGACGAGTAAATTAGTAATCAAGAATATCTTTTAACTTGTTAGAGAAGAATCAAGAAACCAATTGGCTGAATGTTTTAATGATTATGGATTTGGAGTTCAAAAGAACACACAGTATCAAACCGTAAAAAATCAGGTAAAATATCCTAGGCTTTTCTCCATCGCTTCCAATAAAGGGCCTAGAATGGAGTGTCTTCTCCATGCAAGTAGGAATAAAGCAGTAGTAGCCTTTGTGCATATTGATCTCGTTATTTGGAGGTTGAGAATCAATCCTCTTTTTACTATGAAAATTACAAGGTGATAGTGGAGAAATTCCGCTGGAAGAATCGTTATTTGGAGGTTGAGAATCAATCCTCTTCTTTGGAAGAATGGTCAGTGCCAACATCGCGCTTATTGCCGCTGCTATGCCACCCATCACGAACATCGTCGAGTTTCCGCCCCCAAAGGCTGCATCCAATGGACCACTCACCATCGACACGATCTTATTTATTACATTAATATGATAAGTGACACAAATTTGTCACATAAGAAGATAAGATTAGAGCGAACAATTAAAAAGTTTAGTGTGTTTGAAATTTTAAAATTTTAGCAATAAAATCTAATATTTAAACTAAGATAAAAGATGCTTGGGATGGAGACTCGCCTGAAACTCAGAGTCCAGTGGAAGGACACCCATCTTCCATTGCCTCAATGCACTTCGCCCGATATGATTCCCGCCATGCCGGATGACCCCGTTTACTCTTATCTCCACCGCCTCCCTTACGGTTCATTCTCATGCTTCCCGCCCGATGCTCTCTCTATCTCGCTCCTAAAATCGCCTCTTTCGTATTGGACATCGCGTATTCGCCCAACTCAAAACCCTAAATATGAATTTCTTTGTTGTCCCAAGTCTAACGATAGAGCTTAACGCTTCCGGGGGTTAAACCTACTGCTGGCCAGACTAGCTCTATCAAAATACATCTCAAATCCGGAGAAAGCTGCTAGGAGGGAGGGAGCGAGGGATTGGGTTTGGTTCTAATTTTTTTAAATCAAATTAATATTCTTGAAAATACAAAATTGAGTCTAATAAAATAAAATAAACAATTTAAATAATAATTAGGCAATTCAATTGAATAACTTAGTCAATTTATTAGTCAATTCAATCACTATTTAATTAATCAAATTAAAAACGTGATAATACCCAAACACTGTAAATTATAACAACTATATATCTTGTATAAATAAGAAAAGAGAAACAATTAGTCTTGGAGTTGGGAACGACACAGTGGGCAAGAATTATTGTTTTCCAGCCAAATCAGAATGCATTTCTCATGGAAAATATGATCACAGGGCATAGTCAGCAGCTCTTCAATGGCCGACATCTCCTCCAAACACACACTGCAATCTCCAGCTTCTGTATCTTCCCTCACAAGATTTTCGTTTTTGAGGTTAGAAATGGCTGGTACAGACTCCCTCGATCCATTCCGTTCGGACGAGTACCAAACTTCCATGCAGTCGGAAATTAGGAAATCATGGTAAAAGAAACGGGATCTCAATGGGCTCCCCCGTGGCTGACGGAAAGGGTCTTGACGGCGCGGTATTAGCGGCTCCGTGGGCGTACCAGAATACATATTTACGGTTTTTAGTTCGGCCAAGATGAAGAGGGAGGGTGGAGAAATTCCGCTGAAAGAAGAAGCCATGTCCGACACGAAAGAGGCGATTTTAGGAGCGAGATAGAGCGAGGATTGAGTGGAGAATTCAGCGACGGAGAAGGAGCGGGATATATCGAGTTCAGAGGGCGGTAAGCGCGAGAGTGAATCGTAAGGAATTTGTTGCAGAGAAGAATAAAGCGAGACATCCTCGACGACGTCAACGGTGGAAAACGCACATCCTTCCACTGGATTTGCAGCACCAAACCTTGTTCTCCATGCAAGGATTCCAAGAATACCGTGAGTTTCAGTCGGGGATGGATCCTACGCAGCATCTCACTCTTAATAATAATTCTAGAGAGAGAGAGAGAGAGAGACGTAGGTGAAGAATGAAGAGAAGTGAGGCCAGACTGAGGGTAGGTATATTTATAGGTTATGTTCTCCTACTCCTAGTCAGAAGGGTACGATTTAGATGATGAGGGAATATTTTTTAAATTTGACTTAGTTTTGGAATTCTCCTTTTCCTACTGCAACTACAACAAGCTAGTGAAATGTTTATATAATCTCTCGTTTCTTCTTCCTCTCCATTTCGAAAATTTGTCTCTGAAAATCTTGAACATTAGAACATTAGTTTTCTAGATTTCATCTGCAATTCAATGGTTAGCTATTATTATTATTATTATTATTATTATTATTATTATTATTATTATTATTATTATTATTATTACTACTACTATTACTCCGACGACTCCAACTCCGACTCCGAAGAAGAAGAAGAAGACTAGTTACATGGGATAAAGTTTAGTGATTGACATGAATTAATGTTATTATTTTTCAAATTCTCTTTTGTTATCAATGTATTTTTATGAAATTATGCTAAATTTATTTTTTTCCTTCTACTCTCTCTCAAAATACCCGTTTATTTATAAAATATTTCATATCCAAATAAAATATTTAATTTTTAAACAAATATTTCATCTATTTTTTATATTAATTTTAATGAAAAATCTACCGCACAACTATAATGATAAGTTATTTATTGATTTTTACTTTATTTAAGGGATCTATTCATTAATTTCAAAATAAATAAATAATTTCAATTATTTTATTCCATTTAAGTACTTTATGCGACGTAGGTAAATTAGGTGACTAATAATATTAATCGCGAGATTTTTTGCTACGACATTTAATGACAAAATAGATTAAAAGACCAATAAAAAATGAAATTAAAATCACCAAGAATTCAATAACAAAAATTTAAACTATGAATAATAAAGGAAAGGTATCGGAGGAGGTAGAGCAGTGAGCGTCCCCTCCCCTACGTTCTTAATGTCCTCCGACCATGATCGAGGAGGAGCTGGATTGTCTCGGTGTTTTCAGAATAATAGTTAATGCCAACATCGTGCTTGTTGTCGCTGCTATGCCACCCATCACGAACATCGCTGAGTTTCCGCCCACGAATGCTGCATCCAATGGACTGCTCACCGTCAACACGATCATCTATTTATTTATTTTGTTAAATACTTAATACAAGATGAAATATATCTGTATGTACTACATTATAGTGGATTGTTCCGTTAAATTGCTCTTCTGTATGTTTTTCATTCCATTTAATTTTATTAAATATTTTAATCACATATGCTCATTTTTATTTAATTAATTAGTGAATATAAAATTATTTTCATACTAAATTTAGTCAAAATTCTCATTTCAAGAAATATTCAAAGTAGTTTTGAGTTACAGTTCAATATTATATTTGAATATTTCCATTTTAGCATTTTATTCATTGAGAGATTTATTTTACTTTTATTGAGGTTTGCACTCTAATTTTTTTTTCATGTTTATTTTACTTTGTGCATGATGTTAGACTTTTTTATTCATACTATCTAAATATCATTACTGAACTTTTTATATTAGGGCTAACTTCTGTTTTTAATTTAAGTCTTCCGCTGCTATTTAATGAGGAATTTAAGTTAAGGGTCGGATTGTTCGATATATTTTAGACTGGGTCGTTCTCCATATCGGGTCCCCTCTAGGGCATGACAATAATAGTTACAAAAATGCTAAAAAAAAATAAAATAAACAATATGTGTCATTTAGTAGGGATGACATAAATGAATTGTGTTTTAAAATAGAAGCAAGATGATATGATTAGGAACTATTAATGCTCTATGTAGAAACATATGCAAGAAATGTTGAGTGAATAAAATTCAGAAAAGTTTCATTGAAACCTAAGTCAATAGATCAAGTTTCAGAGCTCCAAAGTCGTACATATATATATATTCATAGCTACGCTGCTTCCACCAACTACGAAGCCCAAACGGTTGCCTAATAGGGAAGACAATAACTAAACTAAGAAACAAAGATAATTAGTTGTTTATTTTATGAACTATGACAAGTTCTTTATTCTCTTAAAGTAGAAAATTCAAAACATTGAATTATCAAATGAATGTTAAATTTAAGAGTAATATTCAATTTAAACCTTCAATTACGAGGTATTGAACAAAAATATCTTAAAGTAATTTTGCGAACGATTTAAACCTCGAAGTATGAAAAACTTTCGATTTAAACCTGTCTGTCCCGTTCTCGACAAAAAACATAACAAACGATATCGATTTTCTTAAAAAATTTGCTACATGTTCAACATCTCAGAGGAAGATAATCTAGAAGGTTTTATGATTTTTCAATACTTGTACAATTTATTATAAGTTTTTAAACAATACTCTATAAATTAGACGTCACAAATTATAATAAATCGTACAAGAGTTGAAAAATCACAAAACTTTCCAGATATGTTTTTTGTTAAACATGTGGTAAATATTTTAAACAAATTTGATACTATTTATATGTTTTTTGTTAAACATGTGGTAAAAATTTCAAGCAAACGTGTTCAACAAAAAACATACCAAATTATATCGAATTTACTTAAATATTTTACCACATGTTTAGCATATCATAATAAAATAATATAAAAAATTTCGTGATTTTTCAACATTTGTACAATTTATTATAATTTTTTACGTCTATCTTTCAGAATATTGTTTAACAAATTATAATAAATCTTACATATGTTGAAAAATCATGAAACTTAGCATATCATCTTTTTATGATATGCTAAACATGTGATAAAAATTTTAAGAAAATTAAATATCTTTTGGTATATTTTTTGTCGAAAACAGAGAGTCACCACCCACGATGTGAGGGGTAACCACCCCCGATGCCACTTGAAACGTGTCACGTGAGATCGGCCCCCGATCTCTGAGAACGAGGGTCGAACGTTTTGAAAAATCAATTAGACTCCCTTTCATGAGAACCTATCATCAGTACATTCAATAAATCACTCAATTAAGCAAAAACTTCAAACAATAAACAATCAACTTAAGTTATTAAATTACTCTTCATTATTCCCAAAAAAATAGATGGAAAGTTTACATAAAAAGGAAATGAAATCTTGAATCTCCATACTTAAACAACTATAACTACACATTCTGTTCTTTTTCATTGCACAATCAAGATTGAGAGGATCAGCCCACGTATCTTTGCATTATATATTTACTTATGCAGCTTCATTGATTGCTTCCACATCACGAATATTGATAAACTTTTCATGCTATATATAATCCACCAGAATGAAATAGTTAGCTATTTTATAAATTCACCTTTCAACAGCAGACGCACTCCTTTCTGTGTGAACAGTTTCAGTCGCTTAACCACATTAGGTTAAGTACACTCGCGACAAAGAGGATGACCACATATCGTTCCCCTCACTCCAGCCAAACACCTCACTAGCAGAGGAAAACAACGAAAAGAAGAGAGCGAAAATGGAGAAACAGAGGAGTAAAATGGAGAAGAAATCGAATGGAAATTCTCTCTTCAAGAGAAGAAAAGTGAAGAAGAAACAATTATCTCTGTCTGCATATATAAAATCCTTGGCCTGTAGAAAAAACGGATGAATGGCACTTTATTTCCAATGATGACTATAAAATATAAAATAAAAAAACCATTAAAATAAATATAAATCAAAATGATTAAAAGAGATGGTGTAGATTTAGTTTTAATTTTGATTTATTTAAATCATTCAAAGAAATTAAATTCATCCTCCCTTTTAGAATGGTAAGATAAGAGGGCAAAATACTGAAAAAATAACATGACATTATTAGATTTAATTAATTTTTTTTGATAAAAATGAAATTATTATTAAAATATATTTGAAGGTCAAATTGATATTGAAAGTTGTAACACCCCCGAACCCGCCCCGGCTCGGTGCGTTACTTTGCTAAGCTATACCACGTTTAAAACGACGTTTAAAATAATTTTCGATAAAATTTTGACTCGGTTTTCGAGTTTTTCGAACCCTCGAAAAATGTTGGTGTTACAAAAGTGATCCTCAATTGCTCGAGAATAGATTTGAAGATTTTCGTTTTAGCATTTTATTTCTATGAGAGACTTATTTTATTTTTAGTGAGATTTGCACTCTAGTTTTCTTTTCATATTTATTTTATTTCTAGCATAGTTTTAGACTTTATTATTCATACTATTTGAACGACATTACTAGACATTTTATATTGGGGTTGACTTCTGTTTTTATTTCAAGTCTTCCACTTCTATTTAATGAGGAATTTAAGTTAAGGGTAAGATGATTTAGTCTATTTTGGGCTAGGTCGTTCTTTGTTCTTTCTTGGGTCCCCTTTGGGGCATAACAATAATAATGACAAAAATGCTAAAAAAAATAAAATAAACAACATATGTCATTGTAGCCAGAGATAAATATGATAATATATTTATAAAATAAACATAACATTGTATTTGTATTTATTTTACCATAGTAATATAAATAAGTAGGAGAATCATGGGAAATTTATGGAAGGTATGTCATAGAAATGCACATATCATTAGAGGACATTTAGTTTTGATTCTTCAAGGAATGCAATCAGCCAACACATATCATTGCAGTAGGAGATCAGTATAACAAAGAAGTTGAAGAGTCTTGTGTTATGATATCAAATAGAAAAAGGAAGCAAATGGAGGGAAACGTCATGCTCATTTATACTACATTATTATTTAACTTCTAAATAAATAAAAAAACAAGTTAAACATGTCACACATGTCATTACAATAATAATGGCCAAAATACTGAAAAAATAAATTAAGAAACATGTGTCATATAACATGATATTTTTAGATTTAATAAAAAAAATTTGATAAAAAATGAAATTATTATTAAATTATATTTGAAGGTATTGATAAATTACGAAATGAAATAAAATAAATCAAATCCAATAAAAAACAAAATTTGATATAAATCATATTTGAATGTTAAAATGGTAAATGACGCAATGAAAAGAAAATAAATCAAATGTTACAAACAAAATCCAATAAAAAATAAAAATTATATTTGAAAGTCAAAATGGTAATTACAAAATAAAATAAATCAAATCGTTAAAAAAAACTCAAACATTCATCCTTCTAATATATACAATTGAAAAAAAGATTGGAAAGCTATGAATGGAAAGAGGGTTTAAGGACGATCACGACAATCGGAAAGATTATCTAGTGAATTGTTGTGATCGTCCTTGAGCGCATCTGTGGAGGCGATAAACTCTTGCTTCTTGTCCTTGTTTTGCAACGTGTTTGAGAGAGAAATCATGTTGTTCATCTTTTGTTCTAGTCTTTTTGCGTAAAAACAACAATTCAAAAAACATCAGCTTCTCGAGTCATTACCTCAAAGTGCTTGATAGGAACTATTCAGTTTGATTCGAATCAATTAAAAAAATGTACAGAATTAAGGTTCTTCTAGAGTCTCACCTCTCCTACCAAACTTTCCACGACTCTAAAAATTATTTTCCCCCTACTCTTCATTTTTCTTTTTATTCTTTTCCCTCTCGTAATTGTCTAAAAGCAGTTACTTATTTATCAACCAAGGGCTACACTTTCTTTATCCTACTAGAGTAAGTAAACCTATTTAATAAGTTTATCAGTGCTGCAGTTGTTGTTTTGGATGAGATTATGCCGCCTCTGTTTTAGGTTTCTAACCACCCATGTTTGCTTTCATATTTTCCACGTTATTTTGGTTTACAAAACTTGTATAAAACTGTGAAAACTCAAGAAAAGCAAACATTGAACTTTTAAGAGAATTGTTTAGTGTTCTCTATTTTTCTAATTTTGGTATCAGAGCTTTAATTGTAACACCCGGCATTTTTTCCATGTAATTATTTCCCAAATTATTATGTGGGATTAATTCAATATTAATACAATGTATGTTTTGTTGGGAACCAAAACGAATGAGTTTATATTGAATTGGATAATGAGATGAAAACCAAACAAAAGTGTAACTAAACAAACAAGTTAGTTGGTAATGGATGGAAGGGTAAATTGGGAAGAAATTAAGGTTGGTGGGAGTAAACCATTAGATGATTGCCAAGTAGCAACTTGCTGAGGAAGCCAAGTTCATCCTCCTACGTGAATGTTCATTCACTTCTCTGCTTCCTCCCATCTCTCTCGGTTTTCTCTCTCTTCCAGGCGATTGAAACAAAACTTCCGCACTTTGTTTCTCTAGCAATTCTTCGTTTTCTTCAGCAAAGGTGAGCGTCTTTAATGCTAACAAGTGTTGACAAGTTTAAAGTGAGTTTTCACCGAAGTTTAGGGTTTCGGTTTTTGGTAAAAAACTCTCTGTTTTGGATGAAAACACGTTAGTATGTTTTCTGAAGAGTTGAAATGAGCTTGCTGCATATCCAACAAGTTATTTGTTAGCTCTTACAGCTTGTTTAATTCCTTTACATGCATACTACAGGTCAGAGCACTTCAGGAACATTCGAGCACCTGACACCGCCGCAGACAGGTAAGTTTGTGACGACTCCTCTTTCAACGTACCTGTAAGGACCACCCATGCTTCGCGGATCCTGGGGCTGACCTGGGCCGGAGGTGGGTAAAGCTCCGCGGATCTTGGGGCTGACCTGGGCCGGAGGGTTCTATCGTTGAAAGAGGGGCCGTTACGAACCCACATCGCTTGGGGAAGTACATGGAAATGAAACATATGTAAGAGATCCCTCCCAAGATAGCAAGACGCGTTTTGGAGCTCAATTGACAACGGATCCCATAAGAACTCCGAAGTTAAGAGGGCTTCGGCGAGAGTAATTCCAGGTTGGGTGACCTTCCGGGAAGTGCTCTCGTCAAACAAAGCCGTGAGGGGAGGATATTGGGCTGCGGCCCAATCCCCGGAGCGGACAATATCTTGCTGGGAACAGGGGTCGTTACAAATGGTATCAGAGCCTGTACCCAACCGAAAATGTGGCCAACGAGGACGTTGGGCCCCCAAGGGGGGGTGATTGTGACGACTCCTCTTTCAACGTACCTGTAAGGACCACCCATGCTTCGCGGATCCTGGGGCTGACCTGGGCCGGAGGTGGGTAAAGCTCCGCGGATCCTGGGGCTGACCTGGGCCGGAGGGTTCTATCGTTGAAAGAGGGGCCGTTACGAACCCACATCGCTTGGGGAAGTACATGGAAATGAAACATATGTAAGAGATCCCTCCCAAGATAGCAAGACGCGTTTTGGAGCTCAATTGACAACGGATCCCATAAGAATTCCGAAGTTAAGAGGGCTTCGGCGAGAGTAATTCCAGGTTGGGTGACCTTCCGGGAAGTGCTCTCGCCAAACAAAGCCGTGAGGGGAGGATATTGGGTTGCGGCCCAATCCCTGGAACGGACAATATCTTGCTGGGATGAGGGGTCGTTACAAAGTTCATGCCGTAGGTTGGCCCTTAAGGCCCTGCAACTTGGAGGTACTAGGAGTATCAGTTCTGTCGGTTCGTTTTGGGTAGAACAGTTAGAATAAGTTCTGAGTTGTCTGGTTTTGTTTCACTCTCTGTTGTGATATTCCTGTTGCCTGTTATTTTAGGTTCAAGCACCGTCCATGCATACCCGTTTTTCTGTAAAATCATGTAAACGTTTTATGTACACAGTTTTGAAGTTAAGTAAGATAAAACCTGTAATGAATGTATGGTTAAGTGTGGACGAGGACTGGCATCCTGTTCTTGTCCTTCTCTGGGACTTATGTAAAAATTTATCCCCGCCAAGGATACCCTGTACCTTGTCCTTCCCTGGGACACCGGCAAAATTACTAACCAGTGTCATGTCCTGTTATGTTATGTATGTTTATGCGCCAGTTCCTCTATAAGCCTCACTTATACTTTTCCTGTCCAGTGAATGTAATGTAATGTAATGTTCATGTATTTGAAAAGTTCATGCATAGCATACTGCATTCTGCATGTTATATGTTCTTACTGAGTTTTAGACTCATAGGTGAACTCCCTGTTGTAGGTACTGGACCTGTGACTGAGGACTTTGTGCCTCAAACTGAGGAATAGGTGGCTGGTGGACGAGCTCTCGGGTTTTGGTTGCTGCAGTCAGACACAATTTTCTGTCCTGAGGTTTAAGTCTTAGTCTTTAAAGTAAAGTTCATATCTGTAAACTCTTCTGGGATTCGGGTGTGCTTGTTTTAAAACTCTGTTAAGGTTTTGTGTTTTGTTTTAAAAACTCTGTAGGAAATTCTGTTGGATATATAGATAATGTATAGGTCTTGATGTTTAAGTTTTTAAACCTCTGTATTTGACAGTTGTATTTACGTTTGAAATGTATTGAAACCATTCTGGGAATCTTTCATTGATTCGTGCATAAATTGTCTCTGGTCATGGAGAAATTCTAACAGTTGTTCTTCTGAAATTCTGTTAAGTTTTCTAGTTTCTGTTATGTTCTAAAACCGTATTTAGATTCGGGTTTGAAGGTCTGAAACTTTTATGCCTTCTGGATTTGTGTTCTCCGTTTATATGCCTCTCTGTCAAAAGTTGTAAATTCTGTCCTTAAATTCCGATTACATCTTCCGGTAGGGACTTTGCCTGCCTCTACCGCCAGAGAGTGATTCTGTTTTTAGGTTTACTCCTGCCGGTTTCATTTGATGTCTGCGTCTGCCGATTGTTACTGCTCATTCTGTCTGTTTTAAACTTCCTCTGCCGATGACGTCAGATCATCTTCCGACTGACGTCATCATCTCCTGCCGGTTTCATTTGATGTCTGCGTCTGCCGATTGTTACTGCTCATTCTGTCTGTTTTAAACTTCCTCTGCCGATGACGTCAGATCATCTTCCGACTGACGTCATCATCTCCTGCCGGTTTCATTTGATGTCTGCGTCTGCCGATTGTTACTGCTCATTCTGTCTGTTTTAAACTTCCTCTGCCGATGACGTCAGATCATCTTCCGACTGACGTCATCATCTCCTGCCGGTTTCATTTGATGTCTGCGTCTGCCGATTGTTACTGCTCATTCTGTCTGTTTTAAACTTCCTCTGCCGATGACGTCAGATCATCTTCCGACTGACGTCATCATCTCCTGCCGGTTTCATTTGATGTCTGCGTCTGCCGATTGTTACTGCTCATTCTGTCTGTTTTAAACTTCCTCTGCCGATGACGTCAGATCATCTTCCGACCGACGTCATCATCTCCTGCCGATTTCGTTCATTGACTGTATCTGCCGATGACGTCAGATCATCTTCCGACTGACGTCATCACCTCCTGCCGATTGTGTTGCTATCTGCCTCTGCCGGTTATGTTGTCTAACTTCATCTGCCGGTTCCCACATGCTGTTTCCTCATTTCGATGATGTCATCATTCATTCCGATGACGTCATCGCACCTGCCGATCCCAATAACTGCTTTCCCCTGCCGATGACATCATCCCCTGTATATTCCTTCCGGTTATGTATTCCGCCCAACAGCATTTTGTTTTATTTTTAAGTTAAGTTTTTCGCCATTCTTTAGGAACCTGTTTCCATCTTCCGGCCACGTCAACTGCTAAAGCCTTCCGCCAGTTACGTTTGTTTCCTTCTGCTACTTTCATCTTCCGGCCACGTCACCTGCCGATGTCTTCCGCCAATTTGTTTAGTTATATTTCTCATTTATTTTTAGTGCATGTATTTTATCAAGTTTTCCTCTGCATGCCCGTCGCCCACCCAGCCTTTTATTTAAACGTTCCAAGTGTTCTGTCTCCTGTCTTCTTCAGTCTTCTGATTTCTTCTGCCGTTCATTCTGTTCTCGTTTTCCTTTCAAGTTTTCTTCCGTCACCAACTTATAAAAGTTCTCTGACTTCTGTATTCTGATTTTTCCTTATTGTCTTACAGTTTTAATTATATTTCCCTATTTTACTCCTGTCATTTATCACTGAAGTCCGAGTTTTAACTGCTTTCCGTTTTACTTTCAAATCCAGAGAACGTGTTCTTTCTCTGTAAAGTTTCAAGGATTCGTTTGTAAAAAGGTTCAGCTTGTTTTCTGTTCCGTTTTAAAAAAAAATAGTTGTCCACGTTTTCTGTTATCTGTCCCGGAGTGATGGCTCCGATCCCGGACTCCGATCGGGTTCCGGTTTCGGGCTGTCACAGAAATGGTATCAGAGCCGCCAGGTTTTAAAAGCGGTTCTGGAAAAATGTCTGACTGCGCAACCCGCCACGTGAGATCGCTCCACCAACTGTAAGTGTTTAAGTTCCCGTAAAAGTTTTGTTTACTAAATTTAGTTATTGTTTATAGGATTTACCTAGTGTGGATTGAGGACGGTACAGGGAAGCTGAAAAGAGAGATTTTTGTATCCGGCAATTAACGGAGCTTGTTGATCGTCAATCTCGACAATTTGAAATGTTCATGATCGGAAGAGAGTTTTGGAATTTGAGCTCGGCTATTTCAGAAGACCACAGTGGTGGGGATTTTAGACGACTTCGACCTCCCACTTTTGACGGACGATTTACGGATCCAGTCCATGCCGAGGAGTGGATTCGGACCATGGAAGATTTGTTTGACCTTGCTAAGGTGAAGGACATGGAGAGGGTCTCTTATGCCGCGTTATATCTCGAACGTGACGCGAAACTTTGGTGGGACGTCGTCCAAACCACTATTAATGTGGGGGAAATGCTGTGGGGATCCTTCAAGAAGTTGCTTTGTGATGAATACTTCTACAATGTTAGGTGGGAAAGTAAGGTATTGGAATTTACACATCTTCGACAGACGGGTTCGGTAGCAGACTATGTAAGAGAGTTTGAAGCGCTAACTCGTTTCGCCAGTCATCTTGTGGGGAAGAACGAAAGTAAAATCTACCATTTCGTACAAGGATTAAAGGGAGAAGTTTATAGAGGAGTGAAGATGTCTGGAGTTCAGGACCGATCATATACGGAGGTAGTTGTCAAAGCTTTTGAGGTGGAAGATGAGGAATTTAAGAACAAATATCAAAGGGAATACATGGACAGGTCCATTAAGGGATTTCAACCACAACAACAGCAGAACCGGGGCGTGAAGAGGCCTAATAAACCAGCTCAGGATAAAGGGAAAAGACCAATGGGAACTCCTCAGCTATCGGCATGCCCACGTTGCCATCAACATCACAGGGGTACATGCAGACTCCTTACTGGCCGTTGCTTCCGATGCGGTAAAGGGAGCCACCAGGTCCGGGAATGTCCAGTGCCTGACACGAGGCCGAACCGTGCCGTGCCAAGAGTTTCTGCGATGATAGAGAATCATGATGATGTCACCCAGCACGCGGCGATCACAGGTACGATGTTAATCTGTGACGCACCTGCATATGCTTTGTTAGACACAGGGGCCACACATTTGTTTGTGGCAAGGGGTTTCGTAGATATGAAGAAATTAAGTATCGTACCGTCTAATCAACCTTATCGTGTTATGCTACCGTCCGAAGAGTTTATGCACTCCGAGCGGGTAGTACGGGATGATGTAGTGTCAGTAGGGAACCAGAAATGGTATGCCAACCATATCATTATTGATGTGAAGGGATACGATGTAGTTATGGGGATGGGCCGGCTGTGTAAGCAACATCAAATGTTGGTTCGGGATAGTGTCTTTAAGCGCCTGAACGTGGAGGAGTCCTCCTATCAGGCTACACCGGAGACACGTTCTATGCCTGATGTATCCTCCTTAGAAGCTCAAAAGCTGATGACGCAAGGATGTTCCGGGTTTCTAGCCTATGTGGTGGATGCTCAAAGGCAAGGTGAGGTGGAGCTCCAGGATATTCTGGTAGTCTGAAACTTTTCATGAGACTCACGGCAGAAAGTACGAGTCTCCCTTGCGCTGGGACAAAGTTGGAGAAGCCAGACTGAAAGTCAGACTGATCGGCCCTAAGTTATTGCAACTGATGTCTGAAATAGTGGCTACTATCAGACATGAGTTGGTACTTCTTAGAGTCGACGGAAAAGTTACGCGGATCAGAGGAGAAAAGACTTAGAGTTCACTGAAGGCGGTAAGGTAGTCCTGAAGGTGTCGCCTCTCAAGGGCGTGATGAGGTTGGTGTGGGAAAGCTCAGTCCAATGTGGTTGGGCTATTTTCCCATCTCGAAAAGGATTGGAAGCACAGCTTACAGACTGCGGCTGCCAGCATCTACGAGTGGAGTCCACAACGTTTTTCGAGTTTCGATGCTGAAAGGATGTGTGAAGAGACCAAATGAAATAGCTGCTAACCTAGATAGGGGGGGGATGTGCCACAGGGAGCTCCTCAGCTTTCGGTGTGCCCACTGTACCAGTGAAGTCACCTTGGGAGATGCAGACTCTTTACTAGCCGTTGTTTCTGATGCAACAAAGAGGACCATCATATTAGAGATTGCCCTATGCCAGATAGGTGGCCAAACTGAGCTGTCCCTAGAGCAGTTGCGATGATTGGGGACAATGACGACACCCAGCACCCAGTTATCACAAGTACAATTTTATAGTACGAGTTAATGAACTAAATAACATTAATGGGGGCATAGTTTAGAGTAAGAGTTTAAAAATGATATTCGTGTGATGAGTGGAAGTAGACCTGAAGTAGAGTTGGTTGAAGGATTTAAGCAAATGGTCCTAAGGACAACTAGCTTAGGAAATTGAGAAACTAAGTAAATTTTGTGGGCAAGTCTTTCACGTACCCACGCTGAGGAAACGTGTATGTGGCCCCACTCGGATCGTAGAAACAGTGAACATAGAGATCCAACCGACGCTAACGTATGAAGAAAGACCAGCGTGAATCCTTGAGTCTTCAATCAAGGTGCTAAGCAACAAGGGGATTCCACTAGTAAAGGTCCTATGGAGCAGTCTTAATGTGGAGGAAGCTACTTGGGAGAAACGACTTGATGTGATGGATAGATGTCCGGAACCACCTGTTGAGGCAAATTTTGAGGACAAAATTTCTGTTAAGGTGGGTGAAATGTAACACCCGGCATTTTTGCCATGTAATTATTTCCCGAATTATTATGTGGGATTAATTCAATATTAATACAATGTATGTTTTGTTGGGAACCAAAACGAATGAGTTTATATTGAATTGGATAATGAGATGAAAACCAAACAAAAGTGTAACTAAACAAACAAGTTAGTTGGTAATGGATGGAAGGGTAAATTGGGAAGAAATTAAGGTTGGTGGGAGTAAACCATTAGATGATTGCCAAGTAGCAACTTGCTGAGGAAGCCAAGTTCATCCTCCTACGTGAATGTTCATTCACTTCTCTGCTTCCTCCCATCTCTCTCGGTTTTCTCTCTCTTCCAGGCGATTGAAACAAAACTTCCGCACTTTGTTTCTCCAGCAATTCTTCGTTTTCTTCAGCAAAGGTGAGCGTCTTTAATGCTAACAAGTGTGGACAAGTTTAAAGTGAGTTTTCACCGAAGTTTAGGGTTTCGGTTTTTGGTAAAAAACTCTCTGTTTTGGATGAAAACACGTTAGTATGTTTTCTGAAGAGTTGAAATGAGCTTGCTGCATATCCAACAAGTTATTTGTTAGCTCTTACAGCTTGTTTAATTCCTTTACATTCATACTACAGGTCAGAGCACTTCAGGAACATTCGAGCACCTGACACCGCCGCAGACAGGTAAGTTCATGCCGTAGGTTGGCCCTTAAGGCCCTGCAACTTGGAGGTACTAGGAGTATCAGTTCTGTCGGTTCGTTTTGGGTAGAACAGTTAGAATAAGTTCTGAGTTGTCTGGTTTTGTTTCACTCTCTGTTGTGATATTCCTGTTGCCTGTTATTTTAGGTTCAAGCACCGTCCATGCATACCCGTTTTTCTGTAAAATCATGTAAACGTTTTATGTACACAGTTTTGAAGTTAAGTAAGATAAAACCTGTAATGAATGTATGGTTAAGTGTGGACGAGGACTGGCATCCTGTTCTTGTCCTTCTCTGGGACTTATGTAAAAATTTATCCCCGCCAAGGATACCCTGTACCTTGTCCTTCCCTGGGACACCGGCAAAATTACTAACCAGTGTCATGTCCTGTTATGTTATGTATGTTTATGCGCCAGTTCCTCTATAAGCCTCACTTATACTTTTCCTGTCCAGTGAAATGTAATGTAATGTAATGTTCATGTATTTGAAAAGTTCATGCATAGCATACTGCATTCTGCATGTTATATGTTCTTACTGAGTTTTAGACTCATAGGTGAACTCCCTGTTGTAGGTACTGGACCCGTGACTGAGGACTTTGTGCCTCAAACTGAGGAATAGGTGGCTGGTGGACGAGCTCTCGGGTTTTGGTTGCTGCAGTCAGACACAATTTTCTGTCCTGAGGTTTAAGTCTTAGTCTTTAAAGTAAAGTTCATATCTGTAAACTCTTCTGGGATTCGGGTGTGCTTGTTTTAAAACTCTGTTAAGGTTTTGTGTTTTGTTTTAAAAACTCTGTAGGAAATTCTGTTGGATATATAGATAATGTATAGGTCCTGATGTTTAAGTTTTTAAACCTCTGTATTTGACAGTTGTATTTACGTTTGAAATGTATTGAAACCATTCTGGGAATCTTTCATTGATTCGTGCATGAATTGTCTCTGGTCATGGAGAAATTCTAACAGTTGTTCTTCTGAAATTCTGTTAAGTTTTCTAGTTTCTGTTATGTTCTAAAACCGTATTTAGATT
The DNA here is from genome assembly GCA_022432975.1 of Begonia masoniana. Lineage (NCBI taxonomy): Eukaryota > Viridiplantae > Streptophyta > Magnoliopsida > Cucurbitales > Begoniaceae > Begonia > Begonia masoniana. The sequence goes on along the minus strand of CM039503.1, from coordinate 3,917,928 downwards.
CGGGTTTGAAGGTCTGAAACTTTTATGCCTTCTGGATTTGTGTTCTTCGTTTATATGCCTCTCTGTCAAAAGTTGTAAATTCTGTCCTTAAATTCCGATTACATCTTCCGGTAGGGACTTTGCCTGCCTCTACCGCCAGAGAGTGATTCTGTTTTTAGGTTTACTCCTGCCGGTTTCATTTGATGTCTGCGTCTGCCGATTGTTACTGCTCATTCTGTCTGTTTTAAACTTCCTCTGCCGATGACGTCAGATCATCTTCCGACTGACGTCATCATCTCCTGCCGGTTTCATTTGATGTCTGCGTCTGCCGATTGTTACTGCTCATTCTGTCTGTTTTAAACTTCCTCTGCCGATGACGTCAGATCATCTTCCGACTGACGTCATCATCTCCTGCCGGTTTCATTTGATGTCTGCGTCTGCCGATTGTTACTGCTCATTCTGTCTGTTTTAAACTTCCTCTGCCGATGACGTCAGATCATCTTCCGACTGACGTCATCATCTCCTGCCGATTTCGTTCATTGACTGTATCTGCCGATGACGTCAGATCATCTTCCGACTGACGTCATCACCTCCTGCCGATTGTGTTGCTATCTGCCTCTGCCGGTTATGTTGTCTAACTTCATCTGCCGGTTCCCACATGCTGTTTCCTCATTCCGATGATGTCATCATTCATTCCGATGACGTCATCGCACCTGCCGATCCCAATAACTGCTTTCCCCTGCCGATGACATCATCCCCTGTATATTCCTTCCGGTTATGTATTCCGCCCAACAGCATTTTGTTTTATTTTTAAGTTAAGTTTTTCGCCATTCTTTAGGAACCTGTTTCCATCTTCCGGCCACGTCAACTGCTAAAGCCTTCCGCCAGTTACGTTTGTTTCCTTCTGCTACTTTCATCTTCCGGCCACGTCACCTGCCGATGTCTTCCGCCAATTTGTTTAGTTATATTTCTCATTTATTTTTAGTGCATGTATTTTATCAAGTTTTCCTCTGCATGCCCGTCGCCCACCCAGCCTTTTATTTAAACGTTCCAAGTGTTCTGTCTCCTGTCTTCTTCAGTCTTCTGATTTCTTCTGCCGTTCATTCTGTTCTCGTTTTCCTTTCAAGTTTTCTTCCGTCACCAACTTATAAAAGTTCTCTGACTTCTGTATTCTGATTTTTCCTTATTGTCTTACAGTTTTAATTATATTTCCCTATTTTACTCCTGTCATTTATCACTGAAGTCCGAGTTTTAACTGCTTTCCATTTTACTTTCAAATCCAGAGAACGTGTTCTTTCTCTGTAAAGTTTCAAGGATTCGTTTGTAAAAAGGTTCAGCTTGTTTTCTGTTCCGTTTTAAAAAAAAATAGTTGTCCACGTTTTCTGTTATCTGTCCCGGAGTGATGGCTCCGATCCCGGACTCCGATCGGGTTCCGGTTTCGGGCTGTCACATTAATGGTCAACGCCAATGCTCAGTAAAATTCCTATTTTCTTTCTTTTGGTAGAATGATTACTCAATCTCCATCAATTAAATTAGACAATGATAATTTTTTGCTTTGGCAAACTTTGATCTTGCCAATTTTGAGAGGTCACAAACTTGAAGGTTTTTTAAATGGTGAAATTCCTTGTCCAGCACAATTCGTAGTCTCTGCAATCAGCACTTCTGCAACTATTGTTTCAGGAACATCAACAATGCAGAAAGAGCCAAACCCAGAATATGATGCATGGATGTCAAAAGACCAACAACTTTTGTTAGGCTGGATGCATGGATGCCAAACCACGAGTTGCAGCTCGTCTAATGGGTTTCTCAACTTCAAAGGATCGCAAAACAAGTCTCGTATTATTTTTCTAACGGGAGAATTGCAAAAAGTTAAAAAAAGGCTCAATGAAGATTGAAGTATATCTCAACTCAGTCAAGTCAATTGCAGACAACTTGCCTTTAGCAAGAAAATCAATTGCAAGTACATATGTTATCACCCAAGTACTTGCTGGTCTTGATTAAGAGTATACACCAATAGCTGTCCAGATCACAGGAAGAGAGTCAATTTCCTGAGAAGAGTTACAATCAACATTGATGACCTATGAAAGTCGCCCAGAGCAAATGAATGTAGAACACTTAAGCATGGCTTAAGCATGGCAGGAGTACATATAGCCCAACCAACCGTTGCATTCACAAACAAACAAAATTTTAACTCCAAGAGCAACGGTCAATATGGGGGATATAATCAAAGAGTCTTTAGTGGAACACAAGGCAGAGGAAATTCTAGGTATGGAAATCGTGGAGGTAGAAGTGGTAACTCCAAACTAATGTGTCAAATTTGTGGAAAAATGGGACACACAGCTCCTTATTGTTGGAATAGCCATGATGAAAATTTTATGGGAGTCTCTTCAGAACAAATGAAGGGAAAACAAGAAAGATCTTCATCAATGACTGCATTCACAACACTTGCAGGCTCAGAAGCAGATTCTGGTTGGTCGTGAATAGCGGAGCAAGCAATCATGTCACAAATGAGTCAAACCAACCCAGCAATGCAGGAGAATACTCAGGTAAAGATAAGTTAATGGTTGGAAATGGTTCAAAACTTGTTGTTGCCCATACTGGTATGATAAGTTTACCATCTTTAAACACACGTGTTAGGGCTAAAAAATGTTTTGCATGTGCCTTCTATTAAGAAGAATTTGCTCAGTGTTTCACAATTAGCATTTGATAATAATGTGTTTATTGAGTTTCACTCTGAATGTTGTTTTGTTAAAGGACAAGGAAACGGGGCAAGTTCTGCTACAAGGGATCCTTAAAGATGGTCTGTATCAATTGGATCTTCCAAACCGAGTAAGCAAATCTTACTCATTTCCTAGTTACTCAAAGTCCTGTCATTGAAAGAAGTAATTTTCCTATTTTGTTTGAATCTAGCATTTCAAAATCAAAAAATGAGGTTTGGCCTAGGAGATTTGGCCATCCCTCTAACAGAATTTTATCCGAAATTTTAAAGTCTTGTAATCAGTCCATGGATTTAACTAAAAATTATTTTTGTGATGCTTGTCAATATGAAAAGTCTCATTCATTACCTCTTCATGCTCCAACGTATCATGCACAATAGCCACTTGAGTTAATTCATTCAGATTTATGGGTATCGAGACCTTTAACTTCTTGAAGGTTTTAGGTATTATATTCATTTATTAGATTTATGCTTTAAAAATTAAAAGTGAAGCCGTTGAAATGTTCATTCGTTTTGAAAAACTAGTTGAAAACAAATTTGATGCCAAAATTAAAATTGTTCAATGAGACGAGTATAGAACTTTTACAAAAATTTTAGAAAATTGTGGAGTTGAATTTCGACATTCTTGTCCTCATACATCTTCTCAAAATGGTAGAGTTGAGAGAAAGCATAGACACATAGTAGAAACTAGTCTCACTTTATTAAGTCAAGCTAAAATGCCTCTTAAATATTGGTGGTATGCATTCCAAACCTCGGTTTATTTTATAAATAGGATGCCCTACACGTGATTAAACTCAAATCACCTTTTGAAGTTCTTTTTAGACAAAAATTAAATTACAAATTTCTTGAAGTATTTGGTTGTGCATGTTTTTCATGTTTAAGGTCATATCAAAGAAAAAAATTTTAGTTTCATTCTATTAAATGTGTATTTTTAGGTTATAGTCAGAGTCATAAAGTTTATCTTTGTCTAAGTCCTATTGGAAGATTTATGCTTCCAGAAATGTTGTTTTTAATGAAAATGATTTTCCTTTCGAAAAATCTAACTTTCTTACCAACCAGATGAGTCATCTTGAAGACCATGTCATCATAAATTGTTTACCTCAATCTGTGTGGCCTTTTCCTTCCATAGAGTCAACAGAAGGATCAATTGATACAGACAATCCACAAGAATTTTATGATGCTGGGTCTGTTCCCACTGAGTCTATAGACTTGCAACAAATAGATGATAACTCCTTAAGTCAACAACATTTTGATGAGCTTCAACACCTATTGGCAACTTGTAGATGACCACAAGTATTAGCTGCCCTTGGATATCCAATTGATGATCACCTAAGTTTCTCAGATTTCAACAGACAGTATCTATATTAAATGACGTTCAAATGCTCTGAAAATTTAGGGCGTGCTTACCTTAGGTGTGTGGTAGACACCCTTAAAATTTGAGAAGAAAATATTAAGAATCCCGAATGTTATGCAGGGCTGAATCAGGTCTGGTCAGAGGGTCAAGGATGCTGTTAGTCATCCGATTAAGTGGTAACTTCTTAATAGTATATCTCGAGCTGCAGCGAACCAAATATCATGGAAATTTAACACGGGCTTGCTGGATGAATGATAATAAAACCCTGAAAATTTTAGGGGTTGGAATGCTTGGGAAGAGAAGATATGGGTGGAGGAAAGCAGGTTGGCTGATTGGATGCTATTTGGCACCTTCTCGAGTCAATGGTCTTTACCTTCAAAAAAGATGCTCCAACTTGCAAATGAGATGGATAACTTGCAGGCTTGTTGGGATGTCTCCACGCCAATGATGCTAGGAGGAAGGCTGCAACAAGGATTTGCTCTATTTTAGCTTCTCACAAAATATAACAACACACACTCTATCTCTCGGATGTCACTCACCGAAAGAAGAAAATTTTGTAAATTCCAGGGTTTCAAAACTAACAAATGAAGCTAACAAAAAAGTATAAATACCCTGCCACAATTTGCTAAGGATGCTCCATCAGCGTGCTCATCCGTATAGCACGCGCGTGTGGTCACGGTCTTGCGCATGAGCTGGCAGCTCAGGTACAAAGCCTCCTCCTTGCAGCCACGTTTGTGGTCCCCAATCTTCTTCCAAATTGAAGCCAAACCTTCCCCCTCTATTGTTCAGCAAGAACATAACAAGAAACTAACAAGGAAAATGCTAAAGTTTGAATAAATGTAAAGAAAACTCTCGGTTACATTATTTGTTGAGAGGAAGACAAATTCTTCCTTCAAAATCATGCATGGCCGAGTCACACTCCCATGTGAGTAAGTGATAGGGCTGCTCCATGTCAAGAAGGGTCGGTTCTATCGTCAAATTCTTGAGAAATGATTTTCTTACAAAAAGAGCAAACTCGTTAGTTAAAAGTGAGATCTCGGCCAAAGACTTGGCTTTTGACCGAGTAATGGCTCCTCTAGGCTCATCACATTTCAACACTGATTCCACATAATTTAATCAAGTCAAAAACTTTGGTTCAAGTTGCTACAGATGGCACTTCCAACCAGATAAATCAAAATAGTCAATCTTCATCACAACACTCTTTAGGCTCTAATCTTAGTGATGAACAAAGCAACATAAAGAATTATGCACAAACTCATAGTATGATCACTAGAGGTAAAGTTGAAATTTTTAAACATAAAGCCTACATTCACAATGTTGATGGTTCTATACAAAGTTCTTCTTGTGGCAAAAAGGAATCTGGAAACTCTTGGAGTAGATTCTACTGAAACTTTTAATCTAGTAGTCAAAGCATCTACTATTCAGATTATTTTGACCATTGTCGTTTCAAAGAATTATATTCACCATTGTTGCAAGTTTAGACAGGTTGAAGTGTTTGTTGGTCATGATCGAATGACTTTGCGCCTAGTGGTCATGGCCTGAAGTGGGCGCACCACCCCATTGCAGTTCATAGGTGGACACTAATCTAAATTAAGCAAGAAATCAAAAGAAACTTACCACAATTTTTGTGGTAAATGCTGAGACAAATGTACATATTCTAATGTTTGTTCCATTATGTGTAATTGTGCAAAAGATGGGAATTGCATATTCAAAAATCTTAAGATATACCCGCATTTATTTGACATCCTTGTTGCCCTGTTCCTTCTTCTATATATTGTTTTTCACTTCATCCCACCTTGCAACTATCCTCTAAACTTTTCAGCTTTCTCGGGTTCCAAATCACATGAAGACAATTTCTTAAGCTCATTTAACTTGGATTCGACCTTTTCAAGTAGCGTATTGCATTGCTCGAGATCACCGTCGGGTGCAAATGTTGGTCCTGTTGAATTGTGTGGTGATCTGAAAGAGGCAATGATTTCGAGCGGACAGAGGAGGTCTAAAAATAGATCAGTAAATTTCCTGACTAATCTTTCCTCTAGCGATACAGAGATTTCTGTTTTTGTTGTCTTGTTAATATCTTCATTTTTCACCATTTCCGTTACAGTAACCATCTTCTCCGTGATTAATGTATCACCGTCTTTGCACAGTTCTTCGAGTATCAATTTGAAAGTTCTTAGCTTCTCTGTCTGGCATTATGATCATAAACTCGAACAGCAGCAGAGACAAATCACTCGCCAAATCAATTGCTGCCAGAACCCTCTTTCCAGTCAGAGCCTTCAAATATTTATTCCCCTTTTTGTGTAGTTTTATAAGAGTCTTCTTCCTCGATCGTGAAACGCCCAAAAACGTCAAACTCTACAGCTTCTCCTCTTCCTGTTCTTCATTGAAACCTTCCATTTTCTTCAAGAATCTCTCTTTCTTGATTGCTTCTGGTTTCTTTTCATTTGATATGAGCTTTGTTTTACCTCTCTCGACCAATTGGCAGATGTCAGAAGAAAACTCCGTCTGACGTTCTAATGGAGGAAACCCAATGAAGCTCTCATCTTCGCTCAGAAAAACAAGAAGATTATGATATTCTTCGCTCAAAAACTTGATGGACAACTGGCGGAGCTTCTCGTTCTTGTCAAGTTCTTGTTCCACGAATGTTTCCATATGTGACAACACAATTGTGAAGTCCTCCTCAAAATGGTAGAAATGTACGAAATTAGTGAATCGTTTCTTGAGATTGTAGTGTTCTTCCTTGATTGCCTATGTGGAGGCCATGAAATCTTTTTTCTCGCCCTTGTTCGGCAAGGTATCTGACAGAGACATCATCTTGTTAATCTTCTTTTCTAGTCTTTCCGTGAAACCCACTATATGGGCAAACTTCGCGCAGATATCTCTGTCCACGTCCATCCTGCAATAGACAAAGAAAGTCGGAGAGAGAAGAAAATTGTTTCTTGAGATTGATAATGTCTCTCTCAGACATCTTGCAGAACGAGGGCGAGAAGAAAGAGTTCATTGCCTCCACATAGGCACTCAAGGATGAACACTAAAATCTCAAGAAACGATTCACTAATGTGATTTCTACCATTTTGAGGAGGACTTCACAGTTGTGTTGTCGCAGATGAAAGCGTTCGTGGAACAAGAACATGACAAGAACGAGAAGCTCTACCAGCTGTCCATCAAGTTTTTTAGCAAAGAAGATCAGAATTTTCTTGATTTTCTGAGCGAAGATGAGAGCTTCATTGGGTTTCCTCCATTAGAATGCCGGACGGAGTTTTCTCGTGACATCTGTCAATTGGCCAACAGAGGTAAAGCGAAGCTCATATCGAATTAAAAGGAAACATAAGTAATCAAGACAGAGAAATTCTTGAAGAAAATGGAAGGTTCGAATGAAGAACAGAAAGAGGAGAAGCTGCAGAGTTTGACGCTTTCAGGCGTTTCACGGTCGAGGAAGAAGACTCTTATAAAACTGCACAAAAAAAGGAATAAATATTTGAAGGCTATGACTGGAAAGAGGGTTTTCGCAGCAATTGATTTAGGGAGTGATTTGTCTCTGCTACTGTTCAAGTTTATGATCATAATGCAAGACCGAAAAGCTAAGAACTTTCAAATTGATACTCGAAGAACTGTGCAAAGACGGTGATACATTAATCACGGAGAAGATGATTACCATAACAAAAATGGTAGAAAATGAAGATATTAACAAGACAACAAAAATAGAAATCTCTGTATCGCTAGAGAAAAGATTAGTCAGGGAATTTATCGATCTATTTTTAGACCTCCTCTGGCAGCTTGAAATCATTGCCTCCTTCAGTTCACCACACAATTCAACAGGATCAACATATGCACCCAGCGGTGATCTCGAGCAATGCAATACACTACTGGAAAATGTCAAATCCAAGTTAAATGAGCTTAAGAAAATCTTTTCATTCGATTTGGAACCTGAGAAGCTGAGAAGTTTAGAGCAGATGATAGTTGCAACATGGGATGAAGTGAAAACAATATCTAGAAGAAGGCACAAAACAGCAAGGAAATGTCAAATATATGCTGTTATTTCTCAAGATTTTCGAATACGCAATTCTCATCTTTCGCACAATTACACGGAATGGAACAAACATTAGAATATGTACATTTGTCTCAACATTTATCACAAAAATTGAGGTAAATTTCTACAGATCTTGCTTTTGTTTCTTGCTTAATTTAGAATAGTGTCCACCCATGAGCTGCAATGAGATGGCCATGACCACTAGACTCTAGGTGCGAAGCCATTTGATCATGACCAACAAACTCTTCAGCCTATCTAAACTTGCAACAATTGTGAATATAATAAACCCATTTAGTTAGAAATACATCACCTGCTCACGAGCAAATAGATTTGCTCTAAACTCTCATCAATCCAAGTTCACTCTATGGAATCGAGATCTTTGGGACAATGGGTCGCCAATTTTGTGACCATCGTTTATATCATCTCCATTTGAACTTGATTGATCTCTGTTTCCTGTAATTCGCGTTGAAAAGAACTTGGAACAAAGTTTATGCAGCAAAGAAAAATAAATATTTCTTCAAACATCTGGGAAACTAGCTTTTCTAAATATCTAAGATTCAGTCATCGGTTGAGTAAGTTTAAAATCCTACGTTATGAGATAATCTCTTTTCAAACGTTGTTGTTTCAAGAAATTTAGCCAAATTAGGCAAACTATTTTAGAGTAACTCGACTAAGCAGTAACGTCCAGCTAAGAATGCGACCCAGAGGAGGGGGCATCCTATCTTCCTCAAGTTTTTGATGATCATTTAATGCTTCCCTAGTTCATTAACATAGAATTTTGATAGATTATCATCCCAAATTCCAAGATCAAAACTACAGGGAAACTTGCAAGCAAAATCAAAGCTAAACGAAGTTTCAGAGAATATATCTCCTATTACGGCTAAGGAGGATGTACCATAAGCTGAAGAACTGTCGTGGTTCTTCTTTGCCTTTGCTCTCACCAACAAAGACCGGTGACTGGAAGGGAAAAGGTCAACCTTGCACCACAAAAGCCTGATCTAGAATGCCCTCAAGTCTTCAACGCCAAATGAAGAAGGTAAGAAGGACAATCTGCAAATAGAATCGCGCAAATTACAGGAATTGGGTGGCGAAGGAAATGACTTTCTGGCCAAAAAGGGGCACCCATTGTAAACGTTTTTGACATTTACAGCCAACAGATCCATACCAAAATGCTCTCTCCCAGAAATTTTACAGAAAAACAAAAACTTTAGAAATAAGAAAATGGGGCCAAAAAAAGCAACGGATAATGCGAGTAAAACAAATAACAGCCATTCTGGAGAGGAAGTAGTGAATGGAAGGAAAGGGTAAAAGATAAATGAAGGGGATGCCTGAAAAGGAGAATATGCCATGTTTCATCCGATTTGTACAGGACTCGGCGTCCCACGTTGGAGGAGGATGGGTCATAGGTAGAGGTGGGCACGGGCCGGTTCAGTTCGGTCCGGTCCCGAGCCCGGACTGTGCCTTCAGGATTTTTTTTCCGATGACGGGGACGGGACTTAGCAGGGACGGGGACCAAATCAGACCGAATTGTCAGTTCGATCCCGATTCGGTCCAGGTTCCTCCCACCCTAATTTATTTTAAATATATAAATTTTCATATAAACATAAAAACATAAAAATTGACAAAACAACAACAAAAACACCACAATACAGCAACAAGAACAGAACTAAATTCAGAATTCCTGAGCTAAAATGATAATTTTCAACTAAACATAAACAAAAACAGTGAACAAAAATCCAATTGAAACAGTGAACAGTGAACAAAAATCCAATCAACTAAACAGCGGAGAGGCAATTGAACATCGATCAAGCAAAAATCCAATTTCTGGAAACAATTGAACATCCTGATTGAGCATCGATCAAGCAATTGAACATCCTAATCAACTAAACATGAAAATAAAACAAGTCCACTGAATCACGGATAAACAGAGTAGAGACGATTAACACTTACAGTTACAGAGGAGAGGAGAGGCGAGGCGACCAGGCGAGACGATTCTAAAGAAAGAGCCGAGCGCGAATACGAAGACAGAGGCGAGCCTGAAGGGGAATCGAACAGGGAGCACTGACACGGAGCAGGGGCTTCGGGGTCGGGGTCGGGGTCGGGCGTTCGCCTTCGGGGTTGGGGTCGGCGAGCAGTGTTGTGAATGCGTAAAACACAACTAAACAAAACGTAATTCCTCATAAAATGCCATCATCATTCCTTCCTTCAAAACAGAAAACGTACAAAAGAAATCTAAAAACAAAACAGAAAAAGGAAAATGCAGACAATATTCATATTCTTCACACCCTTCTCTCTGCTCTCTCCACTATTTAAGCATCTTCATCTCTAACGGCTTAAGATTCCCTCCCCCAATTGGGCTGAGCCTTTATTACATGGTTGCTCCTTCTCTTCTTAATGGCCCAGCTCTTAAATCCAGCTCCATGGTCCTGGTCCACATGACAGCCACCCCCCATGGAATAACCTTGTCCACAAGGTTGAAAATCAGGATATTGGGACCGGATGAAATCGGAATCAACATATAAAGTCCAAATGGAGACGCATGGATGTACTCGAAAACATCCAATTTGAACAACCTAAATGGTTCAAACTCATCTATTCCAGGTCCTCTGGTGGGTTTCAGAGCAAGGTCGGTTGCATGCTCTGGTATTCCATACACAAAATGGGCATCGTAGAAGGAAATATCAAAACTAATGGATTGAGAACCATAAGGCCTTGTGTCAGTATGTCCGTTAAACCTCTCCTGCCAATCCTCGCCTTCTTCTTTCGCACGTAATTGCTCAAAATCAAAAAGCCCATTAGAATTCAACGAAATTATACGCTTACCCGACATTTCCCGGATAAAAATCTCGAAAGGATCGTGCCGAAGAACTGCCTCGAAGTCCGCTGACAAATACACGACTGACGACGGTTTCATATCGCTTCTGATTGTCTCAGTTGATATCCGGTGCAGCCACAGCTTCTTGCTCAAAAATTCGGTCAGAATCACATCGGGGACCTGAAATCGCTTTTTGGGAGGATCCAATGTGGGGTCCTCGTCAATCCTAAGCCGCACGATCGCACCCTGGTAGACCGAAAGTGTGAGAATCAACGGCTTCAGTGGTTGATCTGGGTCCTGATTCTTAGGAAGAAGCTTGGCGGTGAGATCACCGTCGGAGATTGAAACATCATGGGGAATAAGAGAGCAGGCCCCAGGTTTGCGAGCACGGGCTCGCTTGCAAAATGGTGTTTGATTGCAGGTCCTGAATTCATCCTTTTTCCAATTGACATCATTAAAGTTTGTGTTTGACTCCATTGTCGGCTGCATCTCCTCAATCAGGCTAAGTTCTGTACTGATTCCCCTATCATCGATAAATGCTCCTACAGCAGAAATCAAGAGAAAAACCAATAAAATAAGGCGAATAGTGCGCCACAGCAGAGATCCATCTGTAGCAACTTCTGATTTTGGAGCCTCCCTCTTTATATCAAACTCACCGCCACTCTCCTGCGTTTTCTCCCCCTCGCCGCCATTGGAGGCTGCTTTTTCGATTGGGGAATCGATGTTTGCCAGGAAACCAATAGGGTTGCTATTAAAATAAGAATTCAGAGATTTGAAATGGGCCCCCTCAACTTTCTCCTTGGGCTTGGCGTAAGGCAAGTTTACCTGTTCTCCATGGTGGAAAACTATGATCGGTGCGTCGGTGGGTCAAAAATAACCGGACTGTGGGCGGCCATCCAGTCAATGCCCAAAATGATATCGCTTCCTTCGACTGGCAGAGTCCTCAGTGGAAATGTAAAGGGGAGACTCTCCATCTTCCAAGTCACTGGTTCGGCTAACGCAGCGCTGAACAGTTGAGCGCCGTTCGCAACCGTGACCGGAACGCGCGGCACCTCTGTTAAACGGAAATGGAGGCATCCGGCCAACTTGTCGTTGATGAAACTGGTGGTGCTCCCGCTATCGATGAGTATTGAAATGCATTGATGACCAATTGTTCCCGATATTCGCACCACCGATTGGGTCGTTTGGCCGGCAAGGGCGTATAATGAAACTTCCACCGGTTTCTCCCGGTTGTGGTTACTCTGTCCCGTGTCCGGTATCTTACGTTCGTGCTGCTCAGGCGTAACCTCGCTCGGATCGTCGTCGTCACCTGAATCAACGACCATCACATTGAGCTGGCGGTTCTTGCAAGTATGGCCTGCGTAGTACTTTTCGTCGCAATTGAAGCAGAGACCCAACTTCCTCTTTAATTGTAGGTCTGCTTGTGGCCCCTTTTGGATCTGGTCGGGAGGATTGGCTATATCCTGTGATGGGTCGCTACCCGGTTTAGGGACAGCTAGTGGTCTGGGTGGTTCTGCCCAACGTTGGCTCGATACGAAACGGGTCGCCTTCGTCGCTTTTAGAGCCGCCTCCTGCAGTACAGCTACTTCAATGGTCTGTTCCAGACTATCGGAGCGAGAAATCTTAACCGTCGCTCCAACCTCCTCCTTCAGGCCACTCGTAAAACTTGAGACCCAAAAGGACTCCGGCATTTCCGGCAACTGTAGCTGTGCTTGGGCTTTCAGCTCTTCAAATCTTTCCAGATATTCTAACACGGAACCCGTTTGCCTCAACTTGCACAAAGCTTCAATAGTATCCTCCCCTGGTTTAGTCGAGAAACGCTTGCAGAGGGCCGCAGAAAACTGGCCCCAAGTAATCACTCTTCTGTTTGCCGCCCATCCGTGGAACCAGACATCGGCTTTATCACGCAAGTATAACTCGGCCATATCCATTTTTTGGTGCTCGCCCACATGATGCAAGTCGAAGAACCTATCGGCCTTTCTCAGCCACTCCGAGGGATTTTCCCCTGCAAAACTGTGCAACTCCAACTTTGGATAACGAAGGCCCTGGAGGTGGTTCGTGAACTCCTGTTCTCCGAGGGGTGGCGAGTAAGGCGGCAGCCGAGGTGACGAGTTCACCCGGATTTCAGACGGGCCTAGTTGTAAGTGGGGAGGGATGACTGTGTTGGACCCCGGCGGTGGAGGTGGGTCGCTCCACATGGGTCTCTTAAGCCGGGATTCTGTTTGTCGGAGGAAACTCGGCCCTGCTTCAGAGGCATGGAGCAGACCGCTGGTGTTACCCGTTGTCTGTGGCTTCCAACGGAGGTCGGGTACTTGCGTCGGCGGTGTGTTATCGGACTGAGTGAGAGAGAGCTTGGCTAAGATTTCTTGCAGAGTTCCTTCCAAACGGTCATGCTTGGATTCAAAGGTCTGGAGTGTTCCTTCCAGACGGTCGTGTTTGGTTTGCACTTGCGCTGTGATGTCGGCCATGGCCGCCTGCAAACCTTGGATCACATCGGTAAGCTTCCTCATGTTTTCCTCATTCGTTTTGGTTCTCGTTTCTGCCATTTCCTTCGTCTCAATCGTTGCTTCTCTGATACCAATTGTTGTGAATGCGTAAAACACAACTAAACAAAACGTAATTCCTCATAAAATGCCATCGTCATTCCTTCCTTCAAAACAGAAAACGTACGAAAGAAATCTAAAAACAAAACAGAAAAAGGAAAATGCAGACGATATTCATATTCTTCACACCCTTCTCTCTGCTCTCTCCACTATTTAAGCATCTTCATCTCTAACGGCTTAAGATTCCCTCCCCCAATTGGGCTGAGCCTTTATTACACGGTTGCTCCTTCTCTTCTTAATGGCCCAGCTCTTAAATCTAGCTCCATGGTCCTGGTCCACATGACAAGCAGGAACGTCGGAAATCGAGGTCGGGGTCGCAGGTCGGGTGTTCGCATTTCGCAAGTCGGCCGTCGGGACTCGGGGTCGGGGTTCGCCTTAGCGTTAGGATTCTGGAAATTGGAAAGGAGAAGATTGAAGTGACCCAAGAAGAGAGATAGATTTTTTTAAAAAAATAGTGTGTTTTTTTAACCCTAGGTCCCGTCTCGGATTTTCAGAAATTTGGACCATGGACCGAAGACCGGACCACAAACCAATAATCTTGAGAGCTGTTGGCCGAGGACCGAACCATGGTCCTGGGAAGTGGGACCAAAATCAGACCAAAATTGATAGTCTGGTCCAGTTTTCAGTTCGTGATTCGGTCCTGCCCAACCCTAGTAGTAGGCATTCACAAGTCAGTCGATCTATTGGCTCACCAGCTTCGGACGATGGTATAAAATAAGTACAAAGTGGTAAATACTTTAATTATAAAGTAAATAAATTTTTAGATTTTTAAAAAATAAATCAGTTTTTTTTTAAAAAAACCTTAAAAATTATTATTCATAAAAAAAAACCATAAAATTTTAAAAATAGGCAATTTGAACGCGGAGAGGCCGGCCGGTCCAATTGAACCGGCCAGGCTCCCCCTCTTTTTTTACTAAATGAAAAATTAATTTAAAAAAATATCAAACGATATTTAATTTAATTGAAATATTTACCACATGTTCAACACATTATTGGATGATTATCTGAAAATTGTCGTGATTTTCTAACACTTGTACGATTTATTATAATTTTAGTTAATTATTTTATAAAACTGTTATAATAAATCGTCCAAGTGTTACAAAATCACGAAAATTCTCAAATTACCTTCCCATAATGTGGCGAACACGTGGTAAAAATTTCAAGTAAATTGAATAACATTTGGTATTTTTTTAAAATTTATAAATTAATTTTAAAAAAATAACAAACAATATTTAATTTACTTGAATTAATTTTAAAAAAATACCAAATATTATTCAATTTATTTGAAACTTTTACCACATGTTTGCCACGTGATGGAAAGATAATCTGAGAATTTTCATGATTTTTTAACACTTGTATGATTTATTATAACAGTTTTATAAAATAATTATCTAAAATTATATTAAATCGTGCAAGTGTTATAAAATCACGCAAATTTTCAGATACTCGTCTCATAATGTGGTGAACATGTGGTAAAAATTTCAAGTAAATTGAATATTGTTTGATATTTTTTTTAAATTAATTTTTATTTAGTAAAAAAAGAGGGGTAATTGGACCGGCCGGCCTCTCCGCGCAGGCAGTTTAAATTGCCTATTTTTGAAACTTTAAGGTTTTAACGCTCCCCTGAATCTTTCCCTTCCCTTTCTTCCCTCCTGTAATTACTTTTTTACGATACTAAGTGAGATCAGATGTGATGTGCGTGCGTAATGTTAAAACACGTCTTAATAATATAACGTAGGATATGTGCCGTGTTAAAACAAAATTATATTAATATATTATATTTTGATATCAAAATGATAAATAATAATAATAATAATAAGCTAAGCGTTATTCTAACATAGTACATAAAATTCACATGTAATTACAATAATAATAAAAATTTGAAAAAATAAGTTACACAACAATTGTCATTGTAGCATGATTAATATGACACGTAATCCAAGCGAATTCATCGACTTGTATTTAATAAAGGAAAATCTGAACGCAATCTCGAAGACTACTCAACAACAATTTCATAAAGAATCCTTGCGCTTTAGCTACGAGTGAACGGATTTGAAAATGAATCATCATCCTCCTCCTGGACAACAACAAGATGTCTTCCCAGTGGCATCTCTACTTACTCGAGAATTTTATATTATGTGTTATAACTATTTTCATGTAGAGATGTTAAACGAGCGAGTCGAGCCGAGCCGAGCTGAGAAAGTCCCGGCTCACCGAGCCAAACGAGCCGAGCCTAACGAGCTTGCCGAGCCTAACGAGCTGATCAAAAAAATTTCTAACCCGAGCCGGCTCGCGAGCCACGAGCCTAATGAGCCGAGCCGAGCCGAGCCGGCCCAACGAGCCTAACGAGTCGAGCTTAACGAGCCGAAATTACATAATAAAGATACTAAACACAAAAAAAAAAATTAAGTACACACCAGTAATTTGTGTACAAGAAGTTCTAACTCACAAAATATAAAGAAAATTATCAATTTTTAAAACTTCAAATTCTCATAGACATTTTATCGAACAAGTGGTATGCACAATTATAAAACTTCGCTCACAATTGTTTTTGTATCTGATGTGCCCAAGGCCCCATCGTCAACAAGGTAAGTGCGTTTATTGACAAAGACGAATTTATTAATGCATTTGCTTCTTATTTTGTAGGAGTTGAATATTTAAAGGCTTGGATTGGAAGCATGAAGATAAAGAGGGAATTTGTCTTCCCTAAATTCAACTCATTGTAATCGAATATTATAAGTGTTCTATTAGTTATTTTTATGTGTTTAATTTGGCAAACAATGGCCTTATTGTAAGGAATTATTAAAACATGCATCCTTAGGCATTAGGATTAGATGTATGTTAAGTTAGATGGTGGTTGGAAGTTAGTTGAAGCAAAAGAAATGGAGAGAATCCAACTTGGGCCAAAGAATGGAGACAAGCTCAACATTGGCCACACATAATGGCCCATTTTTGTAACCCAAGCCCAACCCAACAACCAACCCACCTTAGGTCTATAAATTCATGGTTATTGGTGCTTGTAATGGTTGTTGATGCTATGAGAATAACCTAAATTCGGCTAAGAGCTTGAAGATCGGTGAACGGTAAGAATCGGTTTGGTCAAGAACCGAGGAGAGTTTTCTCCTTCACGCTTTCAAGCCCACGGTTGCTTGAAGAGCTACTCTTCCACGCTTCTTCCCTCTCTTTTCAGAGTAGGATACACGAAGAAGGTGGCCATTAACCCGTTCCACTTGCTGCCATTCTTCTACGGAAGAGTGCATGCCGGAAGCTTACAAATATTGCTTACCGGACAGCAACTGGTGTTCTGCTCGTAACTTTTGATTTACGCAACTTCTGGATCTGAAATTTTGAGGACCTAAATATAACCTATAATCGAAGAACCTCTTAAATTTTCCTTGAATTTGGATATTGTTTTGCTGGTGAAATAGCTGTTCGTATTTGTTTGTTTTTCTATTTTTCTGTTTCGGACAGCATCTGGTGTTATTCTTGTGAGTTTCGATTTACCCATTATCTGGATCTAAAATTTTGAGGACATAAAATTAACTTATAATCAAAGAACCCCTTGAAATTTCGTTTAATTTGGTTAACGTTTGACTGGTGAAATAGTAGTTCGAAATTTCTGGATTTTCTGTTCTTTTGTTTTTTGGTTTCTTTGCTAATCTATTTTTGTGGGTAGAAACACGACCCCTTGGAGGCTGAATCGTGTCATGTGGTATCAGAGCCATGAATGGCTTCCCATGAAGGATAGAAATTGAACGGTTTGAATCTTCTTACCCATTTTCTCACCTGTTTATCATCTTTCATATTAAAACCCAGAAAATGTGTTTGATGTTCTTGGTATTTTCTTATCTTCCATTTTTATTTTATTGCAAAGATCATTTCCAGCACGTTTTGATAGTTGTCTGCAACTTGAACATGAGTTTTTAAGCTTCATTTATTATAGATATGAGCATGAATCAATGTTTAAAAGAATCATATAAAGAAAATCGATTTGTTTGCTATTATATTTCAAGAAAACTGTTTGAGTGCTGTTTTAGTGTTCTGTTTATTATACCAAATCCGAGTTTAATGTTTAGTGTTATGTTTGCTGCTAGTTAATATATTATTCTGCTGAAAACATTTACCCTTTACATTCAAATTTGCATTGGTAAAGTAACATTATTCAAAAGTGCCATAAATTTGCATTGGTAAAGTAACATCTCATTTATTGTTATTAAATTTGACCCTTAAAACAGCCATAACTTTGGCTACAAGTGTCAGATTTTTACGAGTCACCTGGCAAATCGAAGCTCTTTCAAAGCTCTACAAAAATGTCATAGATTCATTCAATGGAAGTCACGTTTTGATCCCAAAAAATATCATTTAGGCCCTCAAAAATGCATTTCAAAATTTCTGGTTTGAAATTTAGTTAGGTTCACCACCATTTTCCTTCCTATCACTTAAGATCAACTCAAACCTAATTAATATTTTCCTCCTAAAACTTTAGTATTCACATGAATGAAGACTAGGAGCGGAATTATTCGAGAGCCACACCACCAAAGCTCCTAAACCGAGCAATGGTGAGCCAAACTTGCCAACACAAATTAAAGGCTTGGTTGGAAAGGTCCAAAACCTTAGCCAACAATGCATGCATTTAGACCATCAACTTAGGAGTATAAGTCAATGGTTATAAAGGAATGATCATGATGGTTTCACTCAAACTTCCCCTAGGAGGAGAGGAGAAAACCTGAGAAGCACTCAATGTAGTGGACACCTTAGGGATAGAACCGAGCACGAGAGGCCTAATCCTAGCATTCCTCCCATATTAGAGCCATCCATCCCCCTAGTGCAACCTTCCCTTGAGTCTATTAAGAATTCCCTTAGTGAAAAAGAGAAAGAAAAGATTATCTACCATATGGAGAATCTCATATTTGAGGAGAAAGAGAATTATTGTGAGCAAAAGGAAAATGCTCAACTTGAAAATTTAGGAGCTGCTCTAGAAACCCTTAACCAACCCAATTGTCATGAGGATTATGGAATTAAAGGGTTATTTGAAGACTCTCTATTTGAGGTTGGAAGTTGTCTAGAAGTAGAAACCATTGAGAACCTTGAAACCCCTAGAGAGGAAGCCAAAACCGAGAGCCTTCACACTTTACCAAACCTTGAGCATATCATTTATCATGATCCATTCTATGTTGCCTCTAGAAGGGACCACTTACCACTAAATAATGGACATTTGACCATCATCAATAAAGTAGATCAAAATGCAAAGTATGCATGTGTACCGATTCCCTACAACCAACAAAGACCCTACTTAGTGGATGAAGTCTATTTAGACCCCTTTTTTCCCAAACCCATGAGTGTTAGTCACGTTTTAAAAGCAAAAGTATTTTCTAATATTTTCTCTTGGTCTAGGAAAAACAATAACCTTTGTGGAGCCCTAACTTATCATATCATCATAAGACTCAATTCTAAAAATAAATTTCTTAGAAAACTTTTGAGTGATGTAACACCTTTGTTTATTCCACTGGAACATTTACTATCTTGGTTCTTTAGAATTAGTTGGCATTTAGATCATACTTATTTATTTTGCGTTTACTTTCCTTGTTTGCGTAAGCTTCATGATCATCACCCTCTTTCTATGAAAGAATTTTACATCACCACTCTATGTACTTTTTTCCATTATTACAATATGATTGTTTGTGAAAAGCATAATGATAATTCTTTAGTGATATTAGTTATTGTTGGTGAGAAAGGACTAGTATTGCATGAAAATTTGATAAAATATATAGTTATGTCTTTTTATTGCATTTGCCATTTATGCTATAACTTTAACATGTCCTTAGACTTAGTTTTGCTTTTGCATGGTAAAGCTCTTAATGTTAAACTTCTAAGTTTCAAAATCAACTTTTTGAAAAGAGATAAAATTAAAAGTGAAACTATGAATGAGTGTTATTTTTGTTTCTTTGAGAAAGAAAAGAAGTTCATATGCTATTTTGACTTGGCTTATGTGTCTAGAGTTTTTACCTTTAAGGATCATAGCATGTTAACCAAAGAGAATTTTGTTGAAATTGAAACTCATTTTGTTGTGGTTAAGAATATTATTAAATTGACATTTGTGCATGAGCTTACCACTTACGAAATGAAATTAGAAATTGGTTATTTGCTTTGTTATTTCTTGAAAAGAAATTTATTTTTGGATAAGAAGAAAATTAAATTACCAATGATTGAGCATAATTTTAGAACTTCATTATTTTCTAACATCCACAACCTTGAGGAAGCAAAGGTAATGGTTGTTACTCTATCATCGAGGTATGTACTCCTTCACAACTTACTTGCTTGGTTGTTGAAAATTGGTTGGTTAGTTGATTACTTAGTTAATAATGCTAGTTTGATTATTGACTATCATGACTACAATCCTTCTTTGATATTTTCCTTTGAAAATTCTTTGAAAGAGGATTCATTTTGTGAAAAAGCACTTATTACATTCCAACTACTCTTGAAGTTCAAGTACTATATGAAGGATAAGTTAGTTAAAAAAATCTTTACGTATGCTTTGTGCTTTACAATTAGATTATCAATTCTTGTCAAGGCCAACTTTCATGAATTATGGACATGGCTTAAGATGAAGACATTTCTTAAAGTCCATCATGGATTAATGCATGAAGAATTACTCCACCACCCTCGGCCATATCCTTGGCCCAACGTTGCTAATGGACTTCTATATTTTATAGGCCTTGATCAGCAAAGTAAACTCTTTGACCCGGGAAGGGGTCGTGTTTCTACCCACAAAAACAGATTAGCAAAGAAACCAAAAAACAGAAGAACAGAAAATCTAGAAATTTCGAACTACTATTTCACCAGTCAAACGTTAACCAAATTAAACGAAATTTTAAGGGGTTCTTCGATTATAAGTTAATTTTATGTCCTCAAAATTTCAGATCCAGATAATGGGTAAATCGAAACTCACAAGAATAACACCAGATGCTGTCCGAAACAGAAAAATAAAAAAACAAACAAATACGAACAGCTATTTTACCAGCCAAACGATATCCAAATTCAACGAAAATTTAAGAGGTTCTTCTATTATAGGTTATATTTAGGTCCTCAAAATTTCAGATCCAGAAGTTGCGTAAATCAAAAGTTACGAGCAGAACACCAGTTGCTGTCCGGTAAGCAATATTTGTAAGCTTCTGGCATGCACTCTTCCGTAGAAGAATGGCAGCAAGTGGAACGGGTTAATGGCCACCTTCTTCATGTATCCTACTCTGAAAAGAGAGGGAAGAAGCGTGGAACAGTAGCTCTTCAAGCAACCGTGGGCTTGAAAGCGTGAAGGAGAAAACTCTCCTCGGTTCTTGACCGAACCGATTCTTACCGTTCACCGGTCTTCAAGCTCTTAGCCGAATTTAGGTTATTCTCATAACATCAACAACCATTACAAGCACCAATAACCATGAATTTATAGACCTAAGGTGGATTGGTTGTTGGGTTGGGCTTGGGTTACAAAAAGGGGCCATTATGTGTGGCCAATGTTGGGCTTGTCTCCATTCGTTGGCCCAAGTTGGATTCTCTCCATTTCTTTTGCTTCAACTAACTTCCAATCACCATCTAACTTAACATACATCTAATCCTAATGCCTAAGGATGCATGCTTTAATAATTCCTTACAATAAGGCTATTGTTTGCCAAATTAAACACATAAAAATAACCAATAGAACACTTATAATATTCGATTACAATGAGTTGAATTTAGGGAAGACAAATTCCCTATTTATCTTCATGCTTCCAATCCAAGCCTTTAAATATTCAACTCCTACAAAATAAGAAGCAAATGCATTAATAAATTCGTCTTTGTCAATAAACGCACTTACCTTGTTGACGATGGGGCCTTGGGCACATCAGTATCCCAAACAAATCTCAACAATCAAAATCAAACAATGCACACCAAATTCGACAATAAAAATAAAAAAAAATTTATTTCAATATAAATATAATATAATAATACAATAATGCCAGCATGTCTTCTAGAAAAGTCTAGAAAATCGATTTTTCGAGGCATTATATTATATCCCTATTTTCTCCAAAATTCACTAAATTTAGCAAACTTGTAGCAAGATTTGTCATTATAGAGTAGATTCATATGTGATTTTGTACAATCTAGAAATCACTTTTATACGATTTCAATACTTGAAAAAAGATGTGACGGGTCACTAATTTTTTGGGTAATGCCTAATAATTTTCCATTAGACCAGTAGTTATTGAAGTTACATTTATAAATAGATAATATTTTAATTTTATTATTAAGTGATTGTATGTTTATTTTAAAATTCAAGTCGAAACTATCTTATTTTTATTATTAGGGCTTATGTTTCTCGTTAAATTATTTCACAACTAAACATATAAAAATAATTTAACAAGAAACATAAGCCCTAATAATAAAAAATATTTTTTTAAAACTAAATTTTTGTATGTTAAAAAGATTTTTACACTAAATTTTAACTAAATATCATCAAGTATATGTTAAAAAAAATTGGTACTAAACATTTTTATTATTAGGGAATAGGGCTTCTCTAGTTATCTTATCGCTTATGTTTCTAAAGTCTGAAGAAAGACCAACAGGCGAAGGCGATTGGCGATTGGAGATTGGCGATGGCGATGGCGATGGCGATGGCGAGGCGCCGAGACAACGCGTTCTCTATGGGTCAATGTGTAACGACCCCGGTCAGGAGCCGTCACATAATCATAATCCTTTCATTGAACATCATCATTCTGTTCTCTATTCCTCACTCAATTCTTTACCCCCCCCCCCCCCCCCCCCCCCCTTTTTTTTAAACCAACTCTTAAACTGGGAACAAAGACAGTCGCTCGATTAATAGTTCGAGACAAAATCGGGCAGGGAAGGAATGCCCTCAAATCACTTAACATGATTCTACTCAAGTTTGCATGGATTTGCATGCATCGGCTGGCAGGGTGTGCCCCAAACGATTTGTCACGTATACCCTACGTGACTCACTTATCATCGCCTACTAGAAGATATCTTCCGGTGGGCACGTGGGTTTCACATGTTCAATTAAAATGTCGCCCGGTAGGGGACATCCACCGGTGAACTCGAGTCAAACACGTGACTCTTAAAAATCTCACCAAATAAAAGAAACATCATCCGGTGAGCACGTGCATCGCACCTGACTCATTAATTCTCAATCATCCGGTGAATAACAACACCTACAACGTCCGGTCACTAAACGACAAAATAACCTTTAGATCATCCGGTGTTGAAAACACCTACATCGCCCGGTCACTAAACGACAAAATAACTTTTAGATCACCCGGTGTTGAAAACACCTACATCGCCCGGTCACTAAACGACAAAATAACTTTTAGATCATCCGGTGTTGAAAACACCTACATCGCCCGGTCACTAAACGACAAAATAACCTTTAGATCATCCGGTGTTGAAAACACCTACATCTATCGGTGACGTCAGCCAGATGATTACCTTATCCGGCTCCCATCACACGGCGGAAAACACTAAAATCTTTAACAACTGCATCCAATAGAGGATACCACAACTCACCTGAATCATAACTTAGTATCCATAAACCTCAAAGAATAAGAATCTTAAAAATACGCATAGCGGAAGACTCAAACAAAATAAACCATTCATTAATCCTTAAAATCATATTCAGACTTTAAAGACAAGCCCTTCAAATTCAACCCCATTGTTATAAGAGATTCTGTTCTATTAGTCATCTGTTCATCGTAAACTTTTCTGACTTACAATGAGCATAACCAGGGAACATATTCGCCCATCCAGCCTCCACTGTCACACTGAGCCCTCACCAGCAACCTGTCTTAAACTTCTTCATTAAACTTGGTATCCTCACCTGTAAATTCTTCACCTACATCATAAAGGTTAACTATAAGCCTAATGCTTAGTAAGGAATGCAACATTATCATGAACGTATGAATGCATAGTTTAGAGGAAAACATGGTCATGAGTCTTTTCTTGTTCATAATCATTATTCATAATCATTGTTCATATTCATCATTCAATTCATTGTTCATATCACTGAACCATATTCATCATTCATTTCATTGTTCATATCGTGTGGCATGAGAGAGGATTTGTGCCGGTAAAGGGAGTTCGACAGTGAGTTTGATCATGGTCCCTATCGTGGGTCGTATTCATATGTCCTACTGCGGACTGTGACATACGCTGAACCACCCTCAACCCTCACTCAGCCATGTTGCAGGGATTTTTATCATCTTATCTTGTTCATTGAGAAATCATGCTTATAAAACATTTTCATGTGCATAAAACATAGATGATGCATGAACATTGAGATTCTTAACTCATTCAAGCTACAGAACAGAATATTCATTCAGTATGAAAACTTACCATCAAACCAATCATCAACATAAATACTAGACAGTATCAGGAAAGAACTGCCAAAAATCGTATAAGTCTCTACCTAGCATCCTTTGATGTAGGGTCCTATTGACCGGGAAACCTATACATTCACTTACTTGGTCTCCTTAGCACTTGAGCTCTTTTCTCTTCAGATTTCTTCCCCTAAAACATTTACATTGCAGTAGTTAAAACAAAGTCCTAAAAGTTCTACTCACAAGTCATCCTAGGGTCTAATAGCTAAGAGTCATTCCCGAGTTCTTAGTTTAATACCCAATGTAGTCTAAAATCTCAAAACCAAAACAGACGGATTCGATTAATGATAACTCAGGGTTGGTTGTTCTAAATGTCCAGAATCGATTGATAAAAACATTCCCACTTTCAGATTTTAAATAACCTTACTATTACTCGGTCATTGAAGAATCCAGAACCTCAATGCATAGCTGAAAATAGAGCATAACGACTAAAAGATAACTACATTGCTAAACTCGTACCTCGAGCACAAAGTAGTCGAGTAATGGCTGAGAAACCGATTGTCGAAGAGAGTATGCCGAAAGCAGAGAGCAGGAACTTGGGAGAGAAGAAATCGCCGGGAAAGGGAGTGTCAGCTACAGTGGTCTAAGTGAGGTTTAAAACATTTCCACTTTCTTTAAATATCGATCTAAGTCCTCCATTATTACAACTTTGCCACTCAACCTAGTTTAAATCCACATGAAATTAATTATTCTTGGTATTGTTGACTTATAGAGTGTTTAAGTCATAATTTGTTTTTGATTATGTATTTGTACATTATGTATACAATTTGATTATGTGTATTTAAAGAGATTATTAAATATGAGTTTATTTGGAAATACCCTTGAAAAGGGTATTTTAGTTGTCTAATAAAATCGGTTTGAGTATACAGAGCAGATTAGAAAAACAGGGCTGAAACGCGTGCTTCTGCCGATAGCTGTTTTTGAAGACATATGCCGATGACGTGTCAAGTGCGTATATGTTTCTTCTGCCGATAGCTGTTTTGAAGACCTCTGCCGATGACGTGTCAAGCGCTTATCTATTTCATCTGCCGATGGTGTTTGAAGCCACTTCTGCCGATGATATTTGTAGCCACCTCTGCCGATGAGTCATCAAGATGGATATGCCGATGACGTGTTGAGGTGCATATGCCGATAACATTTACGAGTTATATCTGTCGGTGAGTCTCTAAGCTGCATCTGCCGATAGCTTATCATGTAGCATGTGCCGATGGAATTCAACGCCTTCATCTGCCGATAGCTTTTGAGCTGCACATGCCGATGGACTTCGATGCATATGCCGATGATGTTTCAAGACACATATGCCGGTGACGTTTGAAGCTTATTCATTCCGATGACGTGTCAAGTGTTTTAAAGCTGCATCTTCCGGTGAACTTCTGCCAGAATTCAAAGTTAACCGCGAAGCTACAGTGACGTCGTTTTCAGCATTAACTCCAGACCTTTAATGGCGACGACGATTTGCAACTACAAACGGCAACGGCTACCTGAACTTGTACGAAAGCTGCTCCAACGGTAACTAAACTTCTATTATTGGATAAGGAGCATTGAAGCCAAGCCGATCTGAAGACAGAGTATTTAAGTCGAGCTTAGAGCACGAAGGAACAACTTTTGCCAATTTGAATTCTGAGCCCTAGTTGCGAAAGTTATTTTGCACACTCTGTATTCTTCTCTACATCTCTCAAACCTAAACTTGAGATTCATTTTTGTGAGATTGTAGTCTGAGCTTAATATTTTACAAACTCAAATCTGTATAAGGCAGTGGATTGACGCCCGTGAAGTTCAATCCAGAATTGTAAAGGCAGTTGATCGGAGCCCGGAATCCCGATCTGTTATTTCTCGTGAGGAGAAGGGTAAGGATCTTCAAGGGGTGAGCCTTGGAGCGTGGACGTAGGCAGTTTGGCCGAACCACGTAAAAAGTTCTGGTGTTGAATCTCTCTTACTCTCTCTTTATTTTTGATATTACCTTATTTGCTTTTAGGCGTATTAAGAGAGTAACACTAATTGATTAATAGATTAAGTTTCTTTAAAAAGTCTAATTCACCCCCCTCTTAGACAATTCCGGTCCTACAATTGGTATCAGAGCGAGGTTTAATATTGTCTAAGTAGTTTATCTAGTAAACTTTGTGATATCTAAAATGGCATTCAACACACACTCCACACAAATGGAAGGTCAGTCTACCACCAGACCTCCATTTTTCGATGGTAATGATTATGTATATTGGAAATCTAGAATGAGAATTTATGTTCAGGCTATGGACTATGACATATGGAACAATATAGAAAATGGTCCATACATAGCCTTTAAAACAGAAAATGGCTTTAGGATTCCCAAAGCTTCACATGAACTGAATGATACAGATAAGAAGAACCTGAGCCTGAATGCCAAGGCAATAAACACCTTGTATTGTGCTTTAAATAGAGACGAATTCAATAGAGTACAAGGATGTGAGAGTGCCCAAGAGATCTGGCATCTCTTAGAAGTCACACACGAGGGCACAAACCAAGTGAAAGAGAGTAAACTAAACATGCTCATACATGAATATGAATTATTTTCTATGCCTAAGGATGAGTCTGTGTCTTCCATGTTTACAAGATTTACTAACATTACTAATGGGTTGAAAGCTCTTGGTAAATCTTATTCTAGTGAAGAACAGGTAAGGAAGATCCTCAGATGTCTTCCAAGAATCTGGCAGCCAAAGGTGACTGCCATACATGAAGCAAAGGACCTCAAGGTTTTGAAACTTGAGGAACTCATAGGATCCCTCATGACACATGAGATCACCATGAGGTCAAATGAGAAGGAAGATATCAAGGAGAAGGAGGCTACAAAAAGAAAAGACATAGCCATGAAAGCTTCTTCCAGTAAACAAGAAATATCTGAGGATGAAGAAGAAGAAAATGATGAGGACATTGCACTCATCACCAGGAGATTCAGCAAATTCCTGCAACGGAAGAGGATGCAGGGAAAAAGGTTTCCAAAGGGTGAAAAGTCTCAAAAGGACAAGGAGATCACGTGTTTTGGGTGTGGAAAGCCTGGACATATGAAGGCAGATTGTCCACAAGTAAAGAAGGGTCCCAAGAAGTTCAAGAAAAGGGCAATGAAGGCCACTTGGGATGATAGTGAAGAAGACACCTCTTCATCAGAGGATGAAGAAGTTGCTAATCTGTGCTTTATGGCACATGAAGATGTGGTTAGTCTTTCTTCTAGTAATTTTAGTGATTGTGATAGCGATAATGATGATGGTGAACTAATTGATGCTTTTAATGACTTAGTTAAGCAGTTTGGCATGCTAAAGACTAAGTATAATGCATTGAAAAAGGAAAATGCAAACATGTTAGAAATACAGGCCAAGAAAACTAATTTGCATGTCAAAGAGATTGATGATCTTAAAAGCAAAAATGAAGATTTGAATAATATTATTCTGAACTTTACTAAGGGTGAAAAACTATTTAAGATGGTAATAGCAGGTCAGAGAGCAAATTTTGACAAGACAGGATTGGGGTATGACAAGTCTAATAAAAGAAAAGCCTTTAAAAACTTCTTTGTTAAACTCTCTGTCTGTCATGCATGTAATGAAGCTGGACATAAATCTTTTGTATGTCCGCTAAAAGCTAACTATATGAAAACAACTGGTAAATTCCAATGGGTTCCTAAGGGAACCAGATCTAACACTAGGACCCAAAAGATTTGGGTACCTAAGAGGGCAACCTGATTTCTGTTTTGCAGGTTGACTGCTCTCCCGGAACAAATTT
Source organism: Begonia masoniana (assembly GCA_022432975.1). NCBI lineage: Eukaryota > Viridiplantae > Streptophyta > Magnoliopsida > Cucurbitales > Begoniaceae > Begonia > Begonia masoniana. The sequence continues at coordinate 3,890,260 of CM039503.1, read as the reverse complement.
GTGGTACCTTGACAGTGGTTGTTCAAGGCATATGACGGGAGACTCAACCAATTTTGCTGTTGTCAACAAGAAGAAAGGTAGTGTCACTTTTGGTGGAAACCAAAAGGGCAAAATCGTCGGCATCGGCAATATAGGTAATCCTTCTCATCCTACTATTGAAAATGTTTTGCTAGTAGAAGGATTAAAACATAACCTGCTTAGCATAAGTCAGTTGTGTGACAAGGGCTATAAAGTAACTTTCAAATCAAATGCTTGTGTGATTAAAGACATTTCAACTAATCATATTTTGTTTAAAGGATTTAGAAAAGAAAATGTCTATATTGTTGATCTGAATGTTTTTGAGCATGTTGATGAGAAGTGTTTTGTTGTTAATTCTCTTAATGACTGTTGGTCTTGGCATAGAAGATTAGGACACGTAGGGATGGATACCTTAGCTAAGATTACTAAGGAGAATTTAGTTAGAGGGATCCCTAATATATCCTTTGAGAAGGATAAAGTCTGTGAAGCTTGTCAAATGGGCAAGCAGATCAAAAGTTCTTTTGCATCAAAGAATGCAATCTCCACTTCTAAGCCTCTCCAACTTCTTCACATGGACCTCTTCGGTCCTTCCAATATAGCAAGCCTAGGCAGCAAATTCTATGCCTTTGTTATTGTAGATGATTTCTCTAGATTCACCTGGGTATATTTTCTGAAGTCTAAGGATGAGACCTTTGAAACCTTTTCTAGCTTTAGGAAAAGAGTTCAAAATGAAAAGGGACTCACCATTGTTGCTATTCGTAGTGATCATGGTGGAGAATTTGAAAATGAGAGATTTGAACTTTTGTGCCTCAAAAATGGAATTGAGCACAATTTCTCTTCACCTAGGACTCCTCAGCAAAATGGTGTTGTTGAGAGGAAGAATAGATCTCTCCAGGAGCTAGCTAGGACTATGCTTAATGAAAATTCCCTTCCTAAATACTTCTGGGCTGAAGCAGTTGCTACAGCATGCTACGTTCTCAACCGGGTCTCCATAAGACCTATTCTTGAAAAAACTCCCTATGAACTTTGGAATGGCAAGACTCCTACTGTTAAGTATTTAAGAGCTTTCGGTTGCAAATGTTTCATTCTTAATACTAAGGATAACTTAGGAAAATTTGATTCCAAATCCGATCTTGGAATTTTTCTAGGATATTCTTTGACCAGTAAAGCATACAGAGTTTTCAATAGGAGAACTCTTGTTGTTGAGGAATCTGTTCATGTCAATTTTGATGAAACTCCTCAACCATTAATAAATGTGGATGAGGATGATCCCTTGGAAAAACAACTGGATTCCCTTTCCTTAGAAAAGCTTTCAGATCCCATTCAAGTAGAAAAATCTTTAGAACCTTCTTCTATTTCTCATGATATAGTTTCTGTCAAGGATGAAAATTCTGCTCTTCCTAGAGATTGGAAATTCATCAAAGACCATCCATTAGATGAAGTCGTAGGTGATCCTTCTTTAAGGGTTAAGACTAGAGCCTCTCTTAGGAATCTCTGTGCCAATGTGGCATTTATCTCTCAAATAGAGCCTAAGAAGTTTGAAGAGGCCGAGATTGATGAGTATTGGATTTTAGCTATGCAAGAAGAGCTAAATCAATTTGAAAGGAGCAAGGTATGGGAACTTGTTCCACGGCCTAAGGATCATCCAATTATTGGAACAAAATGGGTTTATAAGAATAAATTGGATGAAAATGGGATAGTAGTTAGAAATAAAGCTAGACTTGTAGCTAAGGGATACTCTCAAGAAGAGGGAATTGATTTTGAAGAATCCTTTGCCCCTGTAGCTAGATTAGAATCAATTAGAATGCTTCTAGCTTTTGCTTGCTACAAAAACTTCACACTCTTTCAAATGGATGTAAAGAGTGCATTTTTAAATGGTTATATAACAGAAGAAGTTTATGTAGAGCAACCTTTAGGTTTTGAAGCCTTTGATAAACCCGACCATGTCTTCAAACTTAGGAAAGCTCTCTATGGACTTAAGCAGGCTCCTAGAGCTTGGTATGACAGATTGAAAAACTTCCTTGAGGAAAGGAATTTCAAAAAGGGTAACTCCGATTCAACTCTGTTTACCATGCAAAAGAAGAATGACATTTTGTTGGTTCAAATTTATGTCGATGACATTATTTTTGGCTCAACTAATGTCAAAATGTGTAATGAGTTTTCATCCCTCATGCAAAGTGAATTTGAAATGAGTATGATGGGGGAGTTAAAGTTTTTCTTAGGATTTCAGATCTGTCAATCTTCTGATGGAATTTTCTTCTGTCAAGAAAAGTATATTAAGGAACTCCTTAAGAAATTCGGATTAGAAACTGTCAAATCTTCCAAAATTCTCATGAGTACCACTACTAAATTGGACAAGGATGAAAAAGGAATAAGTGTGGATATCAAGAAATATCGTGGTATGATTGGTTCTTTGTTATATCTGACTGCAAGCAGGCCAGATATACTCTTTAGTGTTTGTCTGTGTGCTAGATTCCAGGCTGCCCCTAAGGAATCTCACTTAACTGCTGTCAAAAGGATTTTTAAATATTTAAGTGGGACACCTGACTTAGGTTTATGGTATCCAAAAAGGTACTTCTTTCGATCTTATAGGATACTCAGATTCTGACTATGCTGGTAGTCTAGTTGATAGGAAAAGCACCAGTGGAACCTGTCAATTTCTAGGTGAATCTTTAGTTTCCTGGTATTCTAAGAAACAGAATTCTGTTGCATTGTCAACTGCTGAGAGTGAATATATTGCTGCAGGCAGTTGTTGTGCACAAATGCTTTGGATGAAGCAAACTCTAGAGGACTATAATCTGTTTTATGATAGGATTCCTATTCGGTGTGATAACACCAGTGCCATCAACATTTCTAAAAATCCTATTCAGCACTCTAGAACCAAACATATTGATGTTAGGTATCATTTCATTAGAGATCATGTTCAAAGAGGAGATATCACTCTAGAGTTTGTTATTTCTGTAGATCAGCTAGCCGACATTTTTACCAAGCCCTTGGATGAAAAGACATTCAGTAATATTAGAATAAGATTAGGCCTCATTCGGGTTGAGAAAAACTAAGGTTATTACTCTGTTGTTGATTCCTAAGTGTTAGAGCATTTCTTTCTGTCCTGGCATCGGTAGATGCAGTGTCTTTCTATCGGCATCGGAAGATGTATGTCTATCGGAAGGCATCGGTAGATGCCGTGTTTTTCACCAGGCATCGGAAGATGCATTTCTATCGGCAGGAACCGGGTGTGTATTATTAATCTGTCGACACGTGTGACCCATCGGGTTAATCGTCTTACACGTGTGACTCCATCTCGTCGATGCCCCTTCTTCATTTAAACTCTGTTTCTTCGCCCAGACACTTTACTTTTCGCGCTCTTTCTGTAAACCCCTGCCCTACCAAATCCTCTTTGTCGAATCCCCTTATAGAAATGGAACTTCAAGGTCAATCATCTCGCGCCATTTCCAAACCATCCAATAAGAAGGCCAAAGTTTCTGTTCGTCCTTCCCGAGAGATTCCTCGTGGAACGGAGTGGCCAACCTTCTTCTTTCTTACTCTAGCTGCTGAGGTAAAGTACCGCAATGACTTTCAGTTCAAATCGTTAATTCCTAGTAAGGGTATTTCTTTTGAAGAGTTAGCCGGAATGGACTTTATTGAACCCTTGACGGATCTCGGGTTAATTGGACTCTTTGAGACCGAATCATTCTATTACCCAGAAGCGATTAGGATGTTTTATGCAAACCTTAGCTTTACATCTGATTACCCTTCCATTAAAAGCTATGTCTACAACACACACATAGAAATTACTCCCAAGTCCATCAATGCCCTTCTAGGAGCTCCCCATTTGGATAACTGCCCGTACAAGTATGTGACAGGCCCTGAGCTACCCTTCTTTGGAACGTCTGATGGATTACAGTTTTTAAGAGAAATTGCTTTGGACCCAAATTCACCCTCTGATCAGTTAAAGGGAAAACATCTGACCCCTAGAGCCAAAGTTTTTCGTCATATGATTGATTTCAATATTGTTCCCAAGGGCGGACATTATGACGAGGTGAGTGCAATGGAACTGTTTGTTCTGTTTGCCATCTATTTCAAGACACCATTCAACATAGGCTATATTGTTGTTCGAAGGATGATTCTAGCTGTTTCGTCCAAGGCTACCTCTCTACCGTATAATCTACTTCTCATGCGGTTATTTGCTCATCTTGAGGTTGCCCTTCCTGAGGAGGATGAGCCTGTGAGACTTCTGCCCTCCAACTTTTATTCCCATTCCACTCTCAGCAGGATGGGATTCAAAGGAATTGTTAAGGGAAAACCTGCTGTGGATAAGGCTAAGAAAAAGGTTTCTTTGGCAGCACCTGTCAGGCGTGGCAAAAGGAAGCTTATTCTGCCAGATGAATCAACTGCTGAAGGAGGAGATGAGACTGTGAGTCCAGACCGTGTTAATTCTCAATCTCAGGATTCAAGCCTCCCACCTTCTCCTTTAGTGCGTAGGCGCAGAATTGCTCCTTCCTCCATAGCATATACTTCCGAGGCCACCTCTGCTCCATCTTTTGTGTCTCTACCTATTCTTGAACATCCTTTGTCACCTCCACCTTCTCCCAAACTACATTCTCAACCTGTTTATCCTTCCATCTCTCCGGTGATTCGAGCAATCTCCTCGATACTCACCCATGGTCCTCCAGCTCTTCCATCTTCAGTTCCACCACCACCCTCTCCTCCTACACTTCTTTTACCATCTACAGCTCCTCTAGTTCCAGTCCAACCACCTTCAGCTCCTCCATCTCCACCCCATGCACCTTCAGTCCCTCCATCACCAGTTCAACTTGCTCCACTTGCTCTGCCAGTCCAACCCCTTCTCCCCGATACTCCTGCAACCCCCATGACATATAACAGGAGATTTTCCTTCACTGAGGCTCAGTATAATGAGATGCAAGCCTCTATTACCAACTTTGGCACTGCCCTCTGCACCATTCAAAGTAAAATTGATAAGAATCATCAGGACATGGGCATTGCTTTGGATTCAGGTCTTGGACTGCTGTCTTCAAAAGTTGATGGTGATAGGAGAATGGTTGTCCGGGAACTTGAGAAACTTCAATCTTCCATTGCCGCTTTGACACCTGAACCTGCACCTGAACCCGAATCATCAAGTTCTGTCACTGTTCCAGTGGCTTGCTTTGAAGATTTGTTTCTTCCCTTCTCCAGGCCTGATGTTGTTGAAGATGTGCGCTACATGTCCCTGGATATTCATGAGGCTGAGCTCAAGTTCACACTTCCTGACTCTTCCTCTCCTCCAGCTTGTCCATTGGCTGCTTCTCCAGCTCCAGCCAGTCCCATGGATGTCTCTCCAGCTGCTCCTTCTTTAGAGCCTTCTTCATGTCTGGACTTGGTGGTGTCCCGAGAGCCTTCTCCACCTCCTGCTCCTTGTTTGGCAATGGTGGTCTATCAATCACCTCTCTCACGAGATCGTGCTTTCCTTCAAGCTTTGGTGGATGCATTTTTCAATCCCCACCGTGATGTACCCTCTCTTGTTCAGAGAGCCTTTTGGAATCGTCATTTAGATCTCTTCAAATAGTGATTTTTGATTATATCATTTTTTTTGTTCCTTTTAATGACTATTTTTTTACTGAACATACTCTGATGTTGAATGCATTATTTTTTTTGATAATGTCAATGGGGGAGAATCATATATTTGATTGAATTTGATTGAGTTTGAATAGATAATATTCATGGATAAATCATTATTTGGATATACTCTGTGTTTCTGGAATTGCTCTGAATGGTTAAGTGAATAAACTGCATATACTATGGGGGAGTATCAAAATTAATCAAATTTATATTGTCATAATCAAAAAGGGGGAGATTGTTGACTTATAGAGTGTTTAAGTCATAATTTGTTTTTGATTATGTATTTGTATATTATGTATACAATTTGATTATGTGTATTTAAAGAGATTATTAAATATGAGTTTATTTGGAAATACCCTTGAAAAGGGTATTTTAGTTGTCTAATAAAATCGGTTTGAGTATACAGAGCAGATTAGAAAAACAGGGCTGAAACGCGTGCTTCTGCCGATAGCTGTTTTTGAAGACATATGCTGATGACGTGTCAAGTGCGTATATGTTTCTTCTGCCGATAGCTGTTTTGAAGACCTCTGCCGATGATGTGTCAAGCACTTATCTATTTCATCTGCCGATGGTGTTTGAAGCCACTTCTGCCGATGATATTTGTAGCCACCTTTGCCGATGAGTCATCAAGATGGATATGCCGATGACGTGTTGAGGTGCATATGCCGATAACATTTACGAGTTATATCTGCCGGTGAGTCTCTAAGCTGCATCTGCCGATAGCTTATCATGTAGCATGTGCCGATGGAATTCAACGCCTTCATCTGCCGATAGCTTTTGAGCTGCACATGCCGATGGACTTCGATGCATATGCCGATGATGTTTCAAGACACATATGCCGGTGACGTTTGAAGCTTATTCATTCTGATGACGTGTCAAGTGTTTTAAAGCTGCATCTTCCGGTGAACTTCCGCCAGAATTCAAAGTTAACCGCGAAGCTACAGTGACGTCGTTTTCAGCATTAACTCCAGACCTTTAATGGCGACGACGATTTGCAACTACAAACGGCAACGGCTACCTGAACTTGTACGAAAGCTGCTCCAACGGTAACTAAACTTCTATTATTGGATAAGGAGCATTGAAGCCAAGCCGATCTGAAGACAGAGTATTTAAGTCGAGCTTAGAGCACGAAGGAACAACTTTTGCCAATTTGAATTCTGAGCCCTAGTTGCGAAAGTTATTTTGCACACTCTGTATTCTTCTCTACATCTCTCAAACCTAAACTTGAGATTCATTTTTGTGAGATTGTAGTCTGAGCTTAATATTTTACAAACTCAAATCTGTATAAGGCAGTGGATTGACGCCCGTGAAGTTCAATCCAGAATTGTAAAGGCAGTTGATCGGAGCCCGGAATCCCGATCTGTTATTTCTCGTGAGGAGAAGGGTAAGGATCTTCAAGGGGTGAGCCTTGGAGCGTGGACGTAGGCAGTTTGGCCGAACCACGTAAAAAGTTCTGGTGTTGAATCTCTCTTACTCTCTCTTTATTTTTGATATTACCTTATTTGCTTTTAGGCGTATTAAGAGAGTAACACTAATTGACTAATAGATTAAGTTTCTTTAAAAAGTCTAATTCACCCCCCTCTTAGACAATTCCGGTCCTACAGGTATAAGTCCTAAATTGTAAAGATTGAATATTCATGACCGTTATTATAGTTAGAAAGTCACCTGGTTGAAGTTGTCGGGTGTTACATCCACCCCTCCTTAAACAAAATTTTCGTCCCCAAAAATTGATCAAACAAATAACTCTGGATACTTGTCTAACATGTCTTGTCGCTGCTCCCAAGTGGCTTCTTCAATACCATGATTCATCCATAAAACTTTCACTAGTGGGATCTCTTTATTCCTCAGAGTTTTCACTGCCGAGTCCAAAATTTGCACAGGTTTCTCTTCATACTCTAAGGTCGGTTCAATCTCGATATCTGATGGCACTACAACATGCGTTGGATCACGTATACATTTCCTTAGCATAGACACATGAAAAACATTATGAACTTTCTCCAAAGACGGGGGCAACTGCAATCTGTAAGCTGTGTTACCAATCTTAGCCAAAACAAGGAATGGTCCAATGAACCGTGGATTAAGCTTTCCTTTCTTACCAAATCTTAAGACTCCTTTAAATGGTGAAATCTTCAGGAAGACTTCATCACCAACAGCAAATTCGTGGTCTCTCCTCCTTTGGTCTGCATAACTCTTCTGTCGGCTTTGAGCAGTCATCATCATGTTCCTAATAATGGTAATCTTGTCTGACATCTGCTGCAAGATCTCAGGGCCCAAGAGCTTTGCTTCACCAACCTCATCCCAATACAAGGGTGACCTGCACTTCCTACCATACAATGCTTCATAGGGTGCCATTCCGATAGTGGACTGATAACTGTTATTATAGGAGAATTCTACCAAGGGTAAGTATCGACTCCATGATTCCTGAAACTCCAGCGCACAAGCCCTCAACATATCCTCAAGTATCTGAATTGCCCGTTCAGATTGTCCATCGGTCTGAGGGTGGAAAGCAGTACTGAAGGTTAACTTTGTTCCTAACGTGCCTTGCAAACTTTTCCAAAATCGTGAGGTGAACCTGGGATCACGATCCGAGACAATAGATACCGGTATTCCATGTAACCTTAAAATTTCTTGAACATACAAGTTTGCAAGTTGGTCCATTGTGTAAGTCATCTTTACAGGTAAGAAGTGAGCTGATTTGGTCATTCTGTCAATCACGACCCAAATACCATTATGTCCTTTAGTTGTCTTTGGCAAACCTACAACAAAATCCATGGCAATGTTATCCCACTTCCATTCCGGGATTGGTAGGGGTTGAAGGGTACCTCCTGGTCGCTGATGCTCTGCCTTAACTTGCTGGCATACCAAACATGATTCAACAAACTTAGCCACACCTCTCTTCATATTTGGCCACCAATAATGTAACCTTAAATCCCGATACATCTTGGTGCTACCAGGATGCACAGAGAAGGAAGATGAATGAGCTTCGGTCAAGATTAACTCATGCAACTCCTTATCATCCGGAATGTACCATCGGTTCCTAAATTTTAAAATTCCATCATTGGAGAGACTGAAATCAGGGAAGACATCTTTTAACTTACTCATCATACTACCATTCTCCTCTGAGTCCTTCTGCTGAGCCTTCTTGATCTTATCCAAAATAGTTGGTTGGATGGTTAGAGTAGCAAGTAGATTTGACAGTTCAGGAACTATTTTCAATTCAAATTTCTGAACCTCCATCCTTAGAGGTATAGACATGGTTGACACCGCAGGTTGCATTGTCGTTGACATTCTGCTTAAAGTATCGGCTACAGCATTAGCCTTACCTGGGTGATACTTAATTTCGAAGTCATAATCCTTCACAAACTCCAGCCAACGTCTTTGTCTCATGTTTAATTCCTTTTGAGTGAAGAGATATTTCAAGCTCTTATGGTCAGAAAAAACTTCACACTGCCGTCCATACAAATAGTGTCTCCAAATCTTTAGTGTAAAAAAAACTGCGGCTAGTTCCAAATCATGAGTGGGGTAGTTCTGCTCATAACTCTTTAGCTGCCTAGAGGCATACGCCACATCCTTGTCTTCTTGCATCAAAACGCACCCTAGTCCAACTTTGGATGCATCACAATAAACACTAAACTTTCCTTCTTCAGTTGGGAGGGTCAATAATGGGGCTGTCGTTAACTTCAGCTTAAGTGTCCGGAAACCATCTTCACAGGCTTCAATCCAAGAATACTTGGTGTCCTTCTTTGTCAAACTGGTTAAAGGTTTAGCTATCATAGAAAATCTTTTAATAAACTTCCTATAATAGCCCGCCAAACCAAGAAAACTTCTGACCTCACTGACATTCCTTGGCTGTGGCCAGTCTTTGACGGCCTGGATCTTGGCTGGATCTACTGATATACCTTCAGCAGAAGTGACATGGCCCAAAAAGTTGACCTTATTCAACCAGAATTCACATTTGGATAATTTGGCATAAAGTTGCTGCTGTTTCAAGGTTGACAAAACTATTCTTAAGTGTTCTGCGTGGTCAGCTTCTGTATGTGAGTATATTAAGATGTCATCTATAAACACAATCACAAACTTGTCCAAATACTCACGAAACACCCGGTTCATCAAATCCATGAAAGCTGTAGGTGCATTGAACTTGGTATTCTCACGAAACATACTTATTCAACTTGGTATCCTAAATTAAGATGCTCTGTTTAAAATCATTATTATTATTATTTTTTTTTATAAAACATTCATCGCATGAAGAAAACAACATACATTTTATACATTGAAAATTTACATGAAAATTATAGTACTAACATGGAAGCTACTACAAAAGTAGGTCACTGCATGTGACCTTTTAAAAAAGATTTATACAAAGGAAATCCAAACATTTCACTCAAACAAAAAGACCATCAACAAATTGCGACGTTCGTGGCCCGAGAATGACACTTTTGCATGCGTGTCGTGGTCGATTCGGAGTGGAAAGCGATCTCGCTGGGCATCGGATAAAGTGAATTGGCGGACGAAGATTATTGGGTGCGACCATACGAGCACTAATGCACCGGATGCCATCAGAACTCCGAAGTTAAAAGTGCTTCGGCAAGAGTAGTACTAAATTGGGTGACCACTTGGGAAGTCCTCGTGTTGCACCCCTTTTTTGACCGAGTACTTTTTTCCATATCAGGGGTGACGAAGATCGGCGCATGACAGCTGAGGCAGGCCTACGGCACTGATTATTGAAAATTTGGGCAAATTGCGACGTTCAAGGCCCGAGAATGGCACTTTTGCATGCGTGTCGTGGTCGATTCGAAATGGAAGGCGATCTCGCTGGGCATCGGACAAGGTGAATTGGCGGACGAAGATTGTTGGGTGCGACCATACGAGCACTAATGCACCGGATCCCATCAGAACTCCGAAGTTAAAAGTGCTTCGGCGAGAGTAGTACTAAGTTGGGTGACCACTTGGGAAGTCCTCGTGTTGCACCCCTTTTTTTCTACCGAGTATTTTTTTCCATATCAGGGGCGACGAAGATCGGCGTAGGATAGCTGAGGCGGGATTACGACGCTGACTATTGAAAATTTGGGCAAATTGCAACGTTCGGGGCCCAAACATTTCACCTATGCCTATTTGCAAATTTTATATTGCATTATGTTTTCATTCCCGATCAACGTTCTCGATATCTGAAAAATATTAATTATCCAAATAATGAGCTTTTAGCCCGGTAAATAAATCCAATACATATAATGACTAATTCAAATTCTATTAACACCATATAGAATCAATCATCATCTTCCACTACAATGATTCTTTGAAAATCATATGAATCGTATTGTTTTGAAAGCCATGCAAAAGCTATAAAATTATGCATGCTCGAAATCAATCTTTTAAAATCACTCAACCATTGTTTGAAATCATTTTCATCAAATAAATCCAATGCAAATAGATTGAACTTTGCATGACTAAAACCATTTTTTCAAGAAAACTTCAATACATCTTTTGACAATCAAATGTTTATGTTAAAAATGCAATACACTATAATCCCAACATGTATAACCATCACACAATCCTACACGTTCCCAGACTTTCTCCGACAAGGCTATAGGACCCTATGTATTGCTTCCTCTCGAGGTTTAGGGATTTTTAACTCAATGAGGATATTAAGTTGATCTCCTTCTCATTTTCATAGTCATACACATCGCACATCAACAGTGTGAACTTCCTCTTTTCCTCAAATGCATGTTTTAACACATTTTATAAAGTTAATGCCGTATAGATTTAAAACCATGCAACTCACCCATGAAAATCATTTTGAAAACCAGCATATCACATTGATTTAAAACAATGTTTTCAAAGCATTTCATTTTAACATCCCAATACAATTTGAAAACATAAATTTTCATAAAACATCATTCCTTTCACATCAAAACAACATCTATTTAATCACTTCAATCTACAATCAAAATTCTAAGTCTAACCAAAACTAATGACATGATTTAAATCTATCTCCACCTAAACATTGCAATAAATATTAAATTAACTATTTTAAATGTATGATTAACTTACCCTTGTAGTTACCTTTAAATTGCATCCATAGCACAACAGGGAGCTGATTCAGTACTGAAAGCCCACAAGCACCTTAATCTTTTTGCCCGATATAGCATCGTTTCGATATCTCCATCTGAAGAAAACATAATAATTATAAAAAAGAAAGGATAAGCTCAGTAATACCGAATGACAGAAATTAATAATTATGTTATGTGCATATACAAAGTGTGTTGGACAATAAGCTGGAATTGATCCTAGATAGTCCAAGTGTTGGTGAGTTTTAAGGAAATTTCACAATGCTATAATTGAGAACAAATTTTAGTTTCCATTTCTTATTTGAAAAAGACAATTTCAGCTTCACTCAGATTAAAAAGACTGCCAAAAAAAAGTTTCATTGGTATTTTTTTCACATCTAATAAATTCGAAACAGGTCACGATTTAATTTTGACGAGTAAATTAGTAATAAAGAATATCTTTTAACTTATTAGAGAAGAATCAAGAAAACAATTGGATGAATGCTTTAATGATTATGGCATTCGAATTCAAAAGAACACAGAGTATCAAACCATAAAAAATCATGTAAAATATCCTAGGCTTTTCTCCATCGCTTCCAATAAAGGGCCTAGAATGGAGGGTCTTCTCCATGCAAGTAGGAATAAAGCAGTAGTAGCCTTGGTGCATGTTGATCTCGTTATTAGGAGGTTGAGAATCAATCCTCTTTTTACAATGAAAATTACAAGGTGATAGTGGAGAAATTCCGCTCGAAGAATCGTTATTTGGAGGTTGAGAATCAATCCTCTTTTTTGGAAGAATCGTACCGCTGCTATGCCACCCATCACGAACACCGTCGAGTTTCTGCCCCCAAAGGCTGCATCCAATGGACCACTCACCATCGACACGATCTTATTTATTACATTAATATGATAAGTGACACAAATTTGTCACATAAGAATATAAGATTAAAGTGAACAATTAAAAAGTTTAGTGCGCGTGAAATTTTAAAATTTTATCGATAAAATCTAATATTTAAACTAAGATAAAAGATGCTTGGGATGGAGACTCGCCAGAAACTCAAGTCCAGTGGAAGGACACTCGACTTCCATTGCCTCAATGCACTTCGCCCGATATGATTCCCTCCATGCCGGATGACCCAGTTTACTCTTATCTCCACCGCATCCCTTACGGTTCATTCTCAAGCTGCCCGCCAGATGCTCTCTCTATCTCGCTCCTAAAATCGCCTCTTTCGTATTGGACATGGCTTATTCGCCCAACTCAAAACCCTAAATATGAACTTCTTTTGTTGTCCCAAGTTTAACGATAGAGCTTAACGCTTCCGAGCGTTAAACCTACTGATGGCCAGACTAGCTCTATCAAAATATATCTCAAATCCGGAGAAAGCAACCACGACCACGAGGGAGGGAGCGAGGGATTGGGTTTGATTCTAATTTTTTTAAATCAAATTAATATTCTTAAAAATACAAAATTGAGTCTAATAAAATATTAAATTAGATAAATAATAATTTAAATAATAATGAGTCAATTCAATTAAATAACATAATCAATTTATTAGTTAATTCATTTTTTATTAATACAATTCAATCACTATTTAATTAATCAAATTACTAACGTGGTAATAATTTAATAATTAGTATAATTCAATAGTATATTTACCAATTATCTATAATCTACAAATTTAATAATCTTATTATTAATTAAGTAATAACTTAATGATTTAATCACTTATTAGTACAATTTGAAGGTTAATTAGTCAATAATTCAATTATCTTTTTGAGTAACAATCAAATAATTAATGTTAAACAATTGTAAATTTGAATTTTGAACCATCAAAATATAAAATATAATTCAAATAATAATTTAAACAATCACAAGTAATTATTATAAGGGAAATTACCAAATTCAACCACGAAGTTTCGGTTTTTTTCGATTTCAACCACAAATAATTTTTTTTAACAATTCAAACCGTAACGTATCGAAAATCTGCCAAAAACAACCACACCAGACGGACGCAAACAACCACCGTCCGTCCGGGTACTGTTCACGTGAACAGTACCCCAGACGGATGCTAAAAATTGAGTCCGTCCGGTACTGTTCACGTGAACAGTACCTTTTAGGTTTTTTATTTTTTCTGTTTTATAAATTAACTTTTAAAAAATAGTAAACGATATTGAATTTATTTAAAATTTTTACCACATATTCACCACGTTATGAGAAGATAATTCAAAAATTTTCGTGATTTTACAATACTTACATGGTTTATTATAATTGTTTTACATATGTTTTATAAAATAATTCACTAAAATTACAATAAATCGTACAAGTGTTAGAAAATCACAAAACTTTTCAGATTATTTTCTCATAACGTAGTGAATATATAAAAAAAATTTTAAAGAAATCCAACATCGTTTACTATTTTTTAAAAATTAATTTATAAAACAACAAAAAAAAAATTTAAAATGGGTACTGTTCACGTGAACAGTACCATCCAGACGCTGTTTTATGTTCGTTGAACAAGTAGATTAATTTATATTCGTTGTCGTTGCTAACCTGAAACAGTGCATAAACAAATTCAGTATGAACAAGTAGAACAAACTAAGAATGACATATCAGTATGAACAAGTTGAACAAACTTGAAACAGTGCATTTCTTGCTAACTAAGCCCTCCAATTGTAAGCTTGCTCTTTCAGCCTCTCTAGCTTATTCATAATCTTATGACACAGAACATCATCTACTTTGAGCATCTCCTCGTGTTTTTTGACAATGGGTGTCATCATGGTCTTTCGAATCATCTCGAACATCGTCAAGATCGGCATGTTCCGGGCCAACAAAAGAACTGAATTGAAAGAATCACATAAATTATTTAAGCCCAAGTCACACTTGGAAATTGGTGAAAATACATGACTAGCCCAACATCTAGGCGGTGTTCGTCGAAGCCATGCATGGACATCCTTATTGAGCTCATAGACTTTCCTCATTGCTATCTCAAAATATTCCCTTGTGGTTGCCCTTGCTGCATTCCACATCACATCTTTATACGCTAGGCCCCGAAATTGTCCTTTGTAGTTTGCATACATATGCCTTTGGCAGAAACAGTGTTCGGATAAACCAAATGTCTCGTCCACAACATTCAACAATCCCTAAAATTTTAAAGAAAAACAGGCTCAGATTAAAACAATATAACTTCTGCCGATCCAAATAATAATAGTAATAACAATATATACTTTATGTCAATCCAACACAAATGTCCATTCTCGGCCTTGGTTAATGCCTAAGTCGTTTCGCAATATCTCCAAAAACAACTTCCATGAGACTTGGGATTCTGACTCCACGTTGGCAACAACAATGGGATATATGTTATTGTTGCCATCAATACTCACGGCCGTGAGTAATTGGCCGGGGCAGGCTTCCTTCATATGACATCTATCTAAACAGATAAGAGGTCTGCCCATATCCAACAAATCTGCTTTGCAAGCAACCATACACATGTACATTCTTCTAAATATCATCTTCTCCTTTCTATCATCAACCACCAGGTCACCATCATTATCATTGTACTACCTGGATTTGATCTTAATATTTCAACTCCGTAAGAACGAAGTATCTTCAGTTGTTCTTCGTTCCTCCCGTAATTAACTTCTTTTGCTTTGGTTCTTCCTCTTCTCGCAAGGCTTGGCTTAATGTTAACTTTATGTTCCCGTCTCACTGTCTCAATAATATCATAAATGGGTCAGTCAGGTTGACTTTTGAACCTATCTGAATAAGTTGTTGCCAACTACTTTGCCGTAGCGTATCGATTATGTAATACCCTTACACAATTATGATCATTACAGTATGACTTTATTTGGAAGGTCGCTTCATTTTGCATGGCCGAAGCATGCAGATGTCATTGACAATCTACTCCTTCATATTTTGCCGTCATTCTGTTCCTCCCACTTTTAACGATCTTCATATTATATTTTTTTTTCAAAGAATAGTCTCGTATTTCATTTTTAATTGCCTGCAAAGATATATATTGTCTACTCGGAGCAAAATCACCAGAATCTGCAGCCTTTGTTTGTCTGCTTTGCACCTCGTCATCCTCAGAATTGAATGGTTCTCGTAGCTCGTCGTCTAAAATTTGCGAAATTGAACGCACTTGTATTTCTTCATCTCTCTAAGTGATCAAATGGTTCAATATTACCGTATATGGGAGCGTCTTCCTCCATATACCAGTCTATGTTCGTAGACTCATTTACATCATCCAATCTCTTAGCCATTTACGACAATTATCTGTAAAACAATCAAAATGTTATTCAAGTTAAACAATATCCTATGAATTGAATACAAAATAATTTTGACAATAACATAATTTCACATACACCAATAAACGAACAGAAAAATTGAAAAACAAAAAAAATTTAATTTTTTTGCCAATTTAATTTTTCAAATTAGGGCTCGAGATTACCGCGTTAGAAGTGGGAGGAACAGACTGACGGCAAAATGTGAAGGAGTAGATGCAGACAATATATATCTTTACAGGCCATTAGAAATGAAATACGAGACTATTATTTGAAAAAAGGATATAATATCAAGATCGTTAAAAGTGGGAGGAACAGACTGACAACAAAATGTGAAGGAGTAGATTGTTAATGGCATCTGCATGCTTTGGCCATGCAAAATGAAGCGACCTTCCAAATAAAGTCATAATGTAATGATCACAATTGTGTAAGGGTATTGCATAATCGACACGCTACGGCAAAGTGGTTGGTAACAACTTATTCAGATAGGTTCAAAAGTCAATCTGACTGGCCCATTCATGATATTATCGAGACAGTGAGGTGTGAACATAAGGTTAACATTAAGTCAAACCTTGCGAGAAGAGTAAGAACCAAAGCAAAAGAAGTTAATTACGGGAGGAACGAAGAACAACTGAAGATACTTCGTTCTTACGGAGCTGAAATATTAAAATCAAATCCAGGTAGTACAATGGTAATAGATGGTAACCTGGTGGTTGAGGATATAAAGGAGAAGATGATATTTAGAAGAATGTACATGTGTATGGCTGCTTGCAAAGCAAGTTTGTTGGATATGGGCAGACCTCTTATCTGTTTAGATAGATGTCATTTGAAGGGAGCCTGCCCCGGCCAATTACTCACGGCCGTGAGTATTGATGGCAACACTAGCATATATCTCATTGATGTTGCCAATGTGGCGTAAGAATCCCAAGTTTCATGGAAGTGGTTTTTAGAGATATTGCGAAACGACTTAGTCATTGACCAAGGCCGAGGATGGACATTTGTGTTGGATCGACAGAAAGTATAAATTGTTATTATTATTGTTATTTGGATCGGCAGAAGTTATATTGTTTTAATCTGAGCATGTTTTTCTTTAAAATTTTAGGGATTGTTGAATGTTGTGGACGAAACATTTAGTCTATCCGAACACTGTTTCTGCCAAAGGCATATGTATGCAAACTACAAAGGACAATTTCGGGGCCTAGCGTATAAAGATGTGATGTGGAATGCAGCAAGGGCAACCACAAGGGAATATTTTGAGATAGTAATGAGAAAAGTCTATGAACTCAATAAGGATGCCCATGCATGGCTTCGACGAACACCACCTAGATGTTAGGCTAGTCATGCATTTTCGCCAATTCCCAAGTGTGACTTGGGCTTAAATAATTTATGTAAGTCTTTCAATTCAGTTCTTTTGCTGACCCGGAACATGCCGATCTTGACAATGTTCGAGATGATTCGAAAGACCATGATGACACGCATTGTCAAAAAACACGAGGAGATGTTCAAGGTAGATGATGTTATGTGTCATAAGATTATGAATAAGCTAGAGAGATTGAAAGAGCCAGCTTACAATTGGAGGACTGAGTTAGCGGGAAATGCATTGTTTCAAGTTTGTTCAACTTGTTCATACTGAATTTGTTTATGCACTGTTTCAGGTTAGCAAGGGCAACGAACAATATGTCGTTGACCTGAATGAAGGCGAGTGCGCATGTCGGGGGTGGGAGCTTTCTGGAATCCCTTGTATTCACGCCGTTGCATGCATTAATTTCATGAGAAAGTCGATGGAAGATTATGTTCACATTCATATCTTTCGCTCCTGGCTTCACAAAAGCCACAATATCAGCGTTCCGATGAATCTGTCTAATGAACGTTATTCTCTCCGCTGTTGCGAGCACGAGACACTTCTTCTGGGCATGGTAGTACATTTCTGCCTCTTCTAAGTCAAAGCCAAACAACTGATTCACAAGCTCTGCCGTCAGTTCATACTCTTGACCCATTATGTAGGTCTTTATAACTCCTGATCTCCCAGAAAATCTTATGTTCGTATAGAATAGGCGAACAATTTTTTCACAGCTGTTTCCCTGAATACTGTAGAGTCCGTGTAGTCCGATTCTGTCAAACATTTTCTTTATCTCTATGGACTCCCACTCTGAACATTTTTAATAACAAATGAATGAAACTAGTTCAACAAAATATTGTAGAAACAATTTGTAAGAATAATTGACTCAACTTGTAAAGTCTACAATCTTCGTCAACAACACCTTTCGGTGTACTGTATCCAACTGAAATTGCTCTCGACAATGCTGATTGCGAAAGTCATTCGATTGTGGGGTCGATGGAGCTGGCTGTGAGACCCTGAGAGGTGGCTGAGGCTCTTGGAGGTGGCTGTGAAGCCCGTGGATGTGGCTGTGAGGCCTGTGGAGGTGAATGGGACCGTGAGGCCCGTAGAGGTGCAGGTGGCTGTGAGGACAGTGGAAATGGTTGTGGCATCGTTGGCCGATTCGATGGTCCACCTTTTGACGTCGAATTATTCTTTCGTTTATAAGTTAATTTTTATGCCATTTTAGTAAAGTCTGCAAATTTGAAAGTTCCAAGATTAGCCATAATAACTCAAACCGTGTCGAAAATCAGAGCCCGGTGAAAATCGGCTTTTACAGCCAAGGTCCGGGTTAAGGCTGGGATCCACCAGACGGACGGACTATAAATAGCATCCGTCCGGTTAATCCTAAAAGGGCCGATTTTGACCTAAGACTCGGATTTTTGTGTTCTTAACGTTAAAAATTAAACTAAATCAATACAAAAGAAGTAAGATATTACCTGATGCGTTTTTCGGTCGAAAATTGTCCAAGAAATTTGCAGAGCGTCGAGAGAGAAAACGGATTGCGACACTATCTATCGTCCGAAATGACCTTGGGACGCTTATAATCGATAGTCCGGACGAACGCTATTTATTACCGTTCGTCTGGTAAATTTTGTAAGTTAGTCAGGACGAACGGTAATACATAGAGTCTGTCCAGACTACGCGGCAGCGTATTATTACTTATCAAGTGCGGACGGACGCTAGAATAAAACATCTGTCCGATTGGCGACTGATATAACATCCGAACGGACACTAATCCATGTACGTCTGTCTGCGGGATCTGAATTGTCACATTTTTTATACTTTATGATTTGCATTGTTCAAAACGTTACTTTATGATTTGAAATGAAAAAAACTCATAGTTTATGTGCATAATTGATAATTTCCCTGTTTTTAATGAAAATGATTTTCCTTTTGAAAAATCTAACTTTCTTACCATGCAGATGAGTCAATCTTGAAGACCATGTCATCATAAATTGTTTACTTCAATCTGTGTGGTCTTGTCCTTCCATATAGTCAACAGAAGGACCAATTGATACAAACAATCCACAAGAATTTTATGGTGCAGGGTCTGTTCCCACTGAGTCTATAGACTTGCAACAAATAGATGATAACTCCTTGAGTCAAAAACATTTCAAGGTTGATTCCACAGAGGATTTAATTGAGTCAGAAACTTGGTTAAAGTTGCTACGGATGGCACTTCCAAGTTCCAACCAGATGAATCAAAATAGTCAATCTTCGTCACGACACTCTTTAAGTTCCAATCCTCAACTTTTATTGTTTTTGGGATTCCTTATAGAGCTTAGTAAAAAGTGAATTTTCCAAGAGTAGGCATAAGAATGACGTACCAGAGGTGGGGAAATACATTCCCCGTATATGATAATTTTCATGCCATAAAAGGCACCATGACCTGTCCTCTCTCTCAAATGCCGCCATTTCCTTGGAGCCTCAAAATTTATTGCCCCATCCTCACTAAGCCCATTATTGTACCATTCATAAGGTTCCTCTTCTAGGAATCTACCTGCTTGTTTACTAGCTGTTAAATAATCAGTCTTAAGCACCCACCTGCATCCACCACACATTGATATCTAGCTTATGTACTCACGTTTCATAGTAAAGATGTAATGAAGTCAAAGCCAAATCTTCCATTTCAGTAAACAATGCAAGTGAAGCCATGAATCAGCTAAAGTCCTGATCATCATCAATCTTTTGATGCAATTGTTTTTATTTCAATCTTTCTACAAAGAATGAAACTTGAGAAATATAGTGTGCTACTGAAGCTATCTATTGATGAATTACTTTGCACAATTGGCATCAATGATCTATCAAAAAATCAAAGAAGCCATCTATTGGACTGTAATATTAGATAAAATTTACCTTCCAGATGCTGTGGCAGCAAAAAACTTTGCTGTTCTACAAATTGGATCTGGGATAATAAAGTGTGTTGCCTGGTAAGACCACTGATGTGAATCTCTACAATATCTTCCTTTCAACAGCCTTATATTTTGTTGGAACATCTTTCCCTGTAGTCGATGGCCGCTCAAAATAAACCACGCAGGTTCATTTTTTATCTCTATCAAAATACCCCCTGTCGACCCAACAGGAACAGAATTTGTTTCTCCGGACGTCTTTTTTGTCTTTCCTAAATTTGCATTAGAATTTATAGTTGTTTTTTCTGAAAACTTTTTGACAAGACCTACATTTTGATTGACATCTATGATTGGCCTGTTTTCTTTCTCCACTTCAATAGATTTCCCTGACATATCAGCGGGTAGTGTGCTGCAACTTTTAGTTTTCAGCCTTGCACGTGCCAGTGGTTTTTCCTTTATTTCCTCAGTATCACCATCCTGAGTTACTTCACCATCCATACTTTCCTTACAATTGGTTGAGGTAAGACTTCTAACTTTTGTTTTGCTTGCAGGACGCTTTTTTCTTGGGCTCACTTTGAGATTTACATCTCTTTTTATCTTTGTTTCATCCAGTTCAGCACTCCTGTCACAAACCGGACTATCTGGTTTGGGTTCTCTCACAATTGGTACTGAGGCAACTGTATTAGCTAGCATACCAACCTGAAAGTTATTAGATTCATGTTGCACTTTCAGTTCACTTTGTTCATCAGTTTTCTCCAGATCAAGATCTTCCGTATTATCTGGAGCTTTGGTTTCATCATCGACAGACTCAATGTTATGCTGACTGACCTCTTTTGTTTCAGTATCCTTTGAAACTTTATTGTTAACAGTTCCAGTTGATAAAACACATGCTGCATTGATGAATTTCTCCGGGTTACCTTCGCCAGAAAAAGTTTCACAATTTAAAAGACCATCTTCTTTTCTAAAGTGAATAGAACAGTTTTGGTTAGCAGTTAAACCAATTTTAGGCCTAGAACCCAGACTTTTCTTGAAAAAGTTTTTCTTCCAAGGACTTTTGCCTAAGCTATTAATTTCTGGTTTAAGAAAGTTGATGTTTTAATTTCCCAGCTTTCACACTCTTTATCACTGCTAGATGTTTCCTTAACATCTTGCTGCTGATTCTGTGCCCCATCATATTCACTGACTACTTGGCCAGGATTCTTCAAAGATCTTTGCGATATCTTGTCAACATTATCATCTAATTCAGTACTCGTAGTTGATGACGGAGGATCAATCGCAAATGAATTCTCTGGAAGGCAAATGGATGTGGCCACCAGACTTCTGTGAGGTGAATTCCGTGGAAGACTCGGATCACAACTCTTGAGTTTAGATGGTGTTAGAAATCAAACGATAAATAGAAAAAGAAAATAAACTGCACAACACCAGATTTACGTAGAAAACCCTTTCGGAAAAAAATCACGGGCAGAGGAACAAATTCACTAAGGAAGATCGGAGATACAACTGCAGGTTTTGCTGCTCTAGCTTACAAGTATTTATAGAGAAACAAAATCTAATAACATTATGGGCCCAATTGGAACTCAGGTCACCCAAATTTCAACAATCTCCACCTTGACACGAATTCCACGTGAGAGATCCAACGGGTTACTCGACCCAACTCAAAGCGAATTCAGAACACTGAATTCTGACAATCTCCACCTTCAAAGAAATTTCGGCGCAAGTAAACAAATCTTCCAAAAAATTTCCTCTCTTCACTGTTCGACAACACGACAGTGGCTAGCCCTATTACCTTAGGGCCTTCTCCTTTCATCACTGTTCGGCAACGGCGACAGTGGCTAACCCTTCCACATGAGGGTCTTCTCTTTTTCATCACTGCTCGATAACGACTCAGTGGCTTCTTTGGAGAAAAACTGAGGGCACGTGCAGTACAGCGTTGGTTTTGTCTTCACTCCAACCAACCCTATTAATGATCAACCCCATTAATGCTGCAACTTGAATCCAACAAAAAATGCCTCCCCTCTCTCTCTTTCTCCAGCTTTCCAATTCAACGTCACATTTAATACGTCCAACTCCGCCCACAAAAATCCTCAAGTCCAACTTCACCAACCATCAAATTCTGGAGGGATCACCAATAAATGCTGGAGGGACCAAAGCGCTTTGAAGAGGAGACAATAAGTTGGTGTAACTTATTAAGCTCTCATCTATCTCCACCTCGTGACCAAACACTTCAACCACCTGAAATAATGCTCATTAATATTGATTTTCTCCTCGCAGAAAACCATCTCCTAAAACTATCATCACCAACTCTATTAATGGCTTCTCCTATTAATGACATTTTCTCCTCTTAGAAAACCAATTCTTTTTCCAAGTCAAAAATCGTGGGCTTTCCCAATCCAATGCCAACCTCCTACCAACTGTCCAACCCCATCCAACAGTCATTAATGGTCCAACATCAACATGTGCCACCAACACAAAAATCTTCACATATTGCAAGGTTGTCAGAGTCTCTTTTTCTCGAAGGTTGAACGACAGCGATTCCTTTCTTGATTGGCGACGGCGACTTCCTCGCGGGGGTGGCCCTCTTCTTCCGTTGCTCTTCGCGACTACTTTGTGTTCTTCGCCGTGGAGAAGACGAGCCAGAGAAACTCTTCTCGTCTTTGTCTCTCTCAGCCGCATACGGTGGCCCTCACTAGGGCTCCTCTGTTTTCCCCTTCGTGGACGGCGCCGACACTCATCCCTCTCTATTTCTTCTTCGCGGCGGGCAGCAACGCAAAGTCAGGGAGTTCTTCTTCGATCAACGCCTGTTTTCCTCTCTATTACGCCCAGTACACGCCCCAAGGAACCGAAGCTTCTTCGCAAGCTTCAACACATCTCTATCACTATCTTGCTGCGGCTTTCACAATGAATCAGCGACGGTCGGCGGCGGTTCTGCTCGGTGATGGACAGACAATGGAAGGCGGTTCAGCAGAGGCGGAGCAGGTCGGCATCTTCTTCTCCTCCTTCGGCGGCGCGGTGAGGATCTTCCTCCTCGAACGCGCGCACGGCAGCTCCCTCTCGGAGCTCGCTCCGGCCGACAACCCTCTCCCTTTCTGTTCGGCGCCGACCTCTTCATCAACGGCAGTTCGGTTATTTCTGCCCAAAAAACGGCGACAGAGATTTCTCATCTTTGCGCGGCGCTTCCTTCTCCTTGGATGCGGGCACGACAGCTCCCTCTCGGAGCTCACTCTCTGTCGGCAACCCTCTGCTTTAGGGCTTCTCTTCTCTGTTCTGGAGGTTCTGTTCTTCTTCCTCGACAGCGGAGCCACGCCTCTGTTCTTCTTCGTGGTCTTCGCAGCGACCAGAACAGAACAACACAAAAACCTTCGAGAAAAAGAGACTCCGACAACCTTGCAATCTGTGAAGATTTTTGTATTGGTGGCACATGTTGATGTTGGACCATTAATGACTGTTGGATGGGGTTGGACAATTGGTAGGAGGTTGGCATTGAAGGGAGTTGGCATTGGATTGGAAAAGCCCACGATTTTTGACTTGGAAAAGGAATTGGTTTTCTAAGAGGAGAAAATGCCATTAATGAGAGAAGCCATTAATAGAGTTGGTGATGGCAGTTTTAGGAGATGGTTTTCTGCGATGAGAAAATCATCATTAATGGGCATTATTTCAGGTGGTTGAAGTGTTTGGTCACGAGGTGGAGATAGATGAGAGCTTAATAAGTTATACCAACTTATTGTCTCCTCTTCAAAGCGCTTTAGTCCCTCCAGCATTTATTGGTGGTCCCTCCAGCATTTGATGGTTGGTGATGTTGGACTTGAGGATTTTTGTGGGCGGAGTTGGACGTATTAAATGTGACGTTGAATTGGAAAGCTAGAGAAAGAGAGAGAGGGGGGGCATTTTTTGTTGGATTCAAGTTGCAGCATTAATAGGATTGATCATTAATAGGATTGGTTGGAGTGAAGACAAAACCAACGCTGCACTACACGTGCCTTCAGTTTTTCTCCAAAGAAGCCACTGGCTCGTTATCGAGCAGTGATGAAAAAGAGAAGACCCTCATGTGGAAGGGTTAGCCACTGTCGTCGTTGCCGAACAGTGATGAAAGGAGAAGGCCCTAAGGTAATAGGGCTAGCCACTGTCGTGTTGTCGAACAGTGAAGAGAGGAAATTTTTTGGAAGATTTGTTTCCTTGCACCGGAATTTCTTTGAAGGTGGAGATTGTCAGAATTCAGTGTTCTGAATTAGCTTTGAGTTGGGCCGAGTAGTCAGTTGGATCTCTCACGTGGAATTCGTGTCAAGGTGGAGATTGTTGGAATTTGGGTGATCCGAATTCCAGTTGGGCCGGGTTTGGCCCATAATGTTATTAGGTTTTGTTTCTCTATAAATACTTGTAAGCTAGAGCAGCAAAACCTGATAACATTATAGGCCCAACCCGACCCAACTGGAATTCGGGTCACCCAAATTCCAACAATCTCCACCTTGACACGAATTCCACGTGAGAGATGCAACGGGCTACTCGGCCCAACTCAAAACGAATTCAGAACACTGAATTCTGACAGATGGACCATCATTCTCAAGGGAAGGAGGTGTGATTTTCAATCTTACCATTTCAGCATTCACGGGATTTGAAAATGCTTTCAAGCTATAATTATTCGAAGGATCAGAAGTCCTCTTCTGTGGCAGCCCATTAATTAATGCTTCTTCAGACACTGCAGCTCCATTATTTCCCCGTTCTAGCTCCGCCATGAACAAGGGTGGATCAAAACTGTGATTAACTTTTGATCCACTGAAAGGTACTGGAGAATCAAGTCAATTGTTTAATCTTCCAACAGAATGCAGAAGTGTAGATTTCCTTTGGTTCCTCCTTGAGTAACTTCTAGAACCGGACTGAGCCTCTGTATTAGCACTGAGAGAAGGTGATACAATGTCATCACTAATCTTTTTTGACACAGGAGTTCTGAGGTGAATATCAGCTAGTTCAGAACAAGAAATATCAATGTCACTGGAATTTCTTGGCAGTGTGCATTTATTGTTGTCCACAGGTACCAATACTGCATTCTTAGCAACATCAATGTTTTTTGGATCCTACAAAATAGTTGAAACTGGAAATATGCTTGAAGTTCCAGAGACAGATGTGGACAAACGCCAGTTCAGAGTTGAACTATGTTGCAAAGTAATAGGGCTGTTTGTGCTTCTCACTCCGATATGTTTTACAACGTTGTTGTCACTCTCCTCTTCAGAATCCTTAGCTTCAAGTTCAATATTTTCCAGGTCATATCCACTGTGAGAGATTAATGAGATATTAGAGCCTAAATATGTATAGTTGTAGGAATTTAAATCATAAGGGAAGTTTAAACACTTGGCAGCATTATCCTAGTTTGTGAAAATTATGAGAGAGAAACTGGAATAAAAATAAAGCCTATTGAAATTTGATCGTGGAAATAAAACTAAGCATATACATGCCTCTCATGGTGCCATAAAAGGTGTATAAATTAATACATGCAAATACCTTTTTAAATGGAGCATTGTATGAAGAATACGGAAGACTTGCCTCTACAATCCCACACTCACATAAAACTTGAAAAAGTAAAAATAAAACCATGCTTTTATCCCCCATAGCCATGAATTCTGTATCCAGGGACTTTCACATTGAAACATAACTCTTGAATATAAAACAAATAGCATAAACCTAAATGCTTAGGTACAACTCATCTCTTGCTACTCCGCCTATTGTTATATAGGCGACCAAAGTAACATAAAACTCTCTTATCAAATGGCATGTCATTAATTATGTTTATGTCCATTATTTTCACAATTCACAGGATAGTGGAATTAATGGCTTAGAAAATTTTGCACCCATCAAACTAATCATTGTCTGAGAAAGATTATAAGACAAAGTGACTCAACACAACGGCAGTTGCAAACTCTTAGAGGCAACAGAAAAAAAGTTAAGACATCTAAATACCACAACATCATCCGGCCTATCTTGCCGTTGGTACCCAGTCAAGCAGATGGTTAATCTTTCAGCACCTGGAATACCATTCAGATCCACAACCGGTCTGTACATAATCTGCAAGTGCAGACAGGTATACAAAATACAAAAAATAGATTACACGGCTCTATATATGATGTAAGTTTATTTTCCAATCTCAATAGTTCCAAATTCTTGTAAAATCTCCCAGCAAAAAATAAAAAACAGGGGACATCTATTTCACTGTCACGAAAGATGAAGATGCTCTATAAGCTAACTTGATGGTAGTCAAAGTAATAGCAAGGTAAGGTACTCAATTGACCATGAATAGGTGTATTGATAGAGAGAAACTACGCTAAAATCCAGCGCAACAAGTACACAATGTGTGACACTCATGGAAAAGAGAGTTGCGAAAGAAAATAATTAACTTAAAAGGGGAGATAAAGACATAAAAAGCTTACTGAGAAAGCATTCACTGCTTCTCCGAGATCATAACTGTGATTAACCCATAGACCTGTGACGAGCATTTTCCCATCGTTTCTTGCGGCAACACAAACAGTATCATCCTAGATAACATACACATTACCGTCATTATTTCCAACAAGAAGAAGGTCAGAAATGCTATGGACGACATTTTTACGAACGAGCAACAATTCTACCTAAGAAAATTAAGACGAAACGCTAACAAAATAACATATCGGTCGAAGAACCGAGTGAAAGTACATACGAGGACTTACATAAACAAGTTTATCCACAATAACGTGAGTGCAACTTTGGTTATACTGATCAGCATCAACTCCACCGCCATTGACGAGCTTAAACCGAACCTACCGCAAAGGCAAAAAAAATTCAAACTAAATCTCACCCTTCAACCACAGACGTTCACTAAATCCATAGAGTAAACTTAAAACAAGACAAAACAAGCAAAAAAAAAAAAGACAAGCAGAGAACCTTATTCTCATCAATGGAGTTGAACCCATAGAGCACGAAATGCACTCCTAGAAATATTTTGGAGGAAGAATCCAATTCCATCAGAAAATAAAATCGCAGAAGCTACTGCAAAATGTGGAGACGTTTGATTGGGGAGTCAAATCAGAGAGTTATGGTGGTGAGACTGGGAACTCAATCTTGCAATGGAAGATTGGGTTAGAGAGAGAGGGAAATGTGTATATTTTTTAGTTTTGATGCGAGCAGCTTGGACCGGGAGGAGTTAAAACATGGACGCACCAGATTACGCCACGTTTGGAGGAATTAAAACATGGACGCACCAGATTACGCCACATTTATTCACAAAGAAATGAGCTATACCGGTAGATTTCTTAAGCTCATTTAACTTGGATTCGACCTTTTCCAGTAGCGTATTGCATTGCCCGAGATCACCGCCGGGTGCAGATGTTGATCATGCTAAATTGTGTGGTGAACTGCAGGATGATTTCGAGCGGCCTGAGGAGGTCTAAAAATATATCGGTAAATTCCCTGACTAATCTTTCCTCTAGCGATACAGAGATTTCTGCTTCTGTTGTCTTGTTAATATCTTCATTTTCCACCATTTTCGTTACAGTAACCATCTTCTCCGTGATTAATGTATCACCATCTTTACACAGTTCTTCGAGTATCAATTTGAAAGTTCTTAGCTTCTCGATTATGGCTTCTCAGTCTAGCATTATGATCATAAACTCGAACAGCAGCAGAGACAAATCACTCCCCAAATCAATTGCTGCCAAATCTTTCCCGTCATAGCCTTCCAATATTTATTTCCTTTTTTGTGCAGTTTTATAAAAGTCTTCTTCCTCGACCGTGAAACGCCCGGAAGCGTCAAACTCTGCTGCTTCTCCTCTTCCCATTCTTCATTCAAACCTTCCATTTTATTCAAGAATCTCTCTTTCTTGATTTCTTCTGTTTCCTTTTCATTCGATATGAGTTTCGCTTTACCTCTGTCGGCCAATTGACGAAAGTCATGAGAAAACTTCGTCCGGCGTTCTAATGGAGGAAACCCAATGAAACTCTCATCTTCGCTCAGAAATCAAGAAAATTATGATCTTCTTCGCTCAAAAACTTGATGGACACCTAGCGGAGCTTCTCATATTTGTCGTGTTCTGGTTCCACAAACGCTTCCATCTGCGACAACACAACTGTGAAGTCTCCTCAAAATGGTAGAAATCTACGAAATTAGTGAATTGTTTCTTGAGATTGTAGTGTTTGTACTTGAGTGCCTCTTTGGAGGCGATGAACTCTTTCTTCTCGCCCTCGTTCTGCAAGGTGTCTAAGAGAGACATCATCAATCTCAAGAAACGATTTTCTTCTCTCTCTCCCTGACTTTCTTCTCTCTCCGACTTTCATTGTCTATTGTAGGATGGACGTGTACAGAGATATCTGCGCGAAGTTTGCCCAAATAATGGGTTTCACAGAAAGACTAGGAAAGAAGATTAACAAGATGATATCTCTCTCGGATACCTTGTCGAACGAGGGAGAGAAAAAAGATTTCATCGCTTCCACAGAGGCAATCAAGGAAGAGCACTACAATCTCAAGAAACAATTCACTAATTTTGTACATTTCTACCACTTTGAGGAGGACTTCACAATCATATTGTCACATATGGAAGCGTTCGTGGAACAAGAACTTGACAAGAACGAGAAGCTCCGCTAGTTGTCCATCAAGTTTTTTAGCGAAGAAAATCATAATCTTCTTGATTTTCTTCGCAAAGATGAGAGCTTCATTAGGTTTCTTCCATTAGAACACGGAGTTTTCTCTTGACATCCGTCAATTGGCCGACAAAGGTAAAGCGAACTCATATCGAATGAAAAGAAAACATAAGCAATCAAGAAAGAGAGATTCTTGAAGAAAATGGAAGGTTCAAATGAAGAACAGGAAGAGGAGAAGCTGCAGAGTTTGACGCTTCCGAGCGTTTCACGGTCGAGGAAGAAGACTCTTATAAAACTGCACAAAAAAAGGAACAAATATTTGAAGGCTATGACTGGAAAGAGGGTCATGGCAGCAATTGATTTGAGGAGTGATTTGTCTCTGCTGTTGTTCGAGTTTATGATCGTAATGACATACGGAGAAGCTATAGTCAAAAAGCTAAGAACTTTCAAATTGATACTCGGAGAACTATGCAAAGACGGTGATACATTAATCACGGAGAATATGGTTACTGTAACAGAAATTGTGGAAAATGAAGATATTAACAAGACAACAAAAGTAGAAATCTTGGTCTCGCTAGAGAAAAGATTAGTCAAGGAATTTACCGATCTATTTTTAGACCTCTGGCCGCTCGAAATCATTGCCTCCTTTAGTTCACCACACAATTCAGCAGGATCAACATCTGCACCCGCGGTGATCTCAAGCAATGCAATACACTACTGGAAAAAGGTCGAGTCCAAGTTAAATGAGCTTAAAAAACTGTTTTCATGCAATTTAGAAGTTTAGAGGAGATGATAGTTGCAATGTGGGATGAAGTGAAAAGCAATATCAAGAAGAAGGAACAGAGCAGCAAAGAAATGTCAAATATATGCTAGTATTTCTCAAGATTTTTGAATATGCAATTCTCATCTTTAGCACAATTACACAAAATGGAACAAACATTAGAATATGTACATTTATCACAAAAATTGAGGTAAATTTCTACAATCCTGCTTAATTTAGAATAGTGTCCACCCATGAGCTGCAATGGGGTGCGCCCATTTCAGGCCTTGACCACTAGACTCTAGGTGCGAAGCCATTTGATCATGACCAACAAACACTTCAGCCCGTCTAAACTTGAAACAATGGTGAATATAATTACACAAGAAGCATAAACCCATTTAGTTAGAAATACATCACCTGCTCACGAGCAAATAGATTTGCTATAAACTCTCGTCAATCCAAGTTCACTCTATGGGTCGCCAATTGTGTGACCATCGTTCATATCATCTCCATTTGAACTTGATTGATCTCTGTTTCCTGTAATTCGCGTTGAAAAGAACTTGGAACAAAGTTTATGCAGCAAGGAAAAATAAATGTTTCTCCAAACATCTGGAAACTAGCTTTTCTAAATATCTAAGATTCAGTCATCGGTTGAGTAAATTTAAAATCCTACATTATGAGATAGTCTCTTTTCAAACGTTGTTGTTTCAAGAAATTTAGCCAAATTAGGTGAAGTATTTTAGAGTAAATCGACCAAGCGATAACGTCCAGGTAAGAATGCGACCCGACCCAGAGTTGGGAACATCCTATCTTCCTCAAGTTTTTTATGATCATTTAATGCTTCCCTAGTTCATTAACATATAATTTTGATAGATTATCATTCCAAGATCAAAGCTACAAGGAAACTTAAAAGTAAAATCAAAGCTAAACGAAGTTGCAGAGAATATGTCTCCTATTACGGCTAAGGAGGACGTACCATAAGCTGAAGAACTGTAGTGGTTCTTCTTTGCCTTTGCTCTCACCTACAAAGACCGGTGACTGGAAGGGAAAAGGTCAACCTTGCGCCACAAAAGCCTGATCTCGAATGCCCTCAAGTCTTCAACTAGGGGTGTTCGTGGTCTGGTCCGGTCCGGTTTTAAGGAAGATTGGGACCGAACCAATAAAATTCAGTTTTCAAATTTTAGGACCGAAGCCATTAAAAGAAATTTTAAGACTACACCAGAACCGGACCAGAATTTTGGTTTCGGTTTTGGTTTTCCCATTATAAATTTTTTTTAATAAAAAATTATGAATTAAAAAAAATAAATAAACAAATAATCTACACTTTTTTAGGGTGCTCATATCATAGTCATTAGTCCATGCCTCACAAGTGTTAATATGGAATCAGCAATTCTGATTTCCCTCTGCTCAAATACCTACTACGGTTTGAGCAGCAAATGGGGTGTCCCTCTTCTCTTTTGCCTTTGCATTCACAAGTACCTGTGCAGTACCAAGAAACCCCCGATAAGAGTAAAATTTAATTGAAAAATAGTAAATCTCTACATTTTGATTTTCATCAATGCTACTTGTTTCCATCCTATAAAACACATACAACAATTTATCAAACCAAGGCAATAATCAATTAGTGCATTGAAGTGAACAATAAATCAAATTCAGGACAAAACAGCTTACCTTACCTTCGTCGGTTTGAGATACCAGTCAAAAGTCTTGTTGAATCTAGCTAGTATATTTTCTTGGGTTCCTACTCTACAGAAACTGAAAGAGGGAAACAAGAGCTTACCTCCGTCGGTGACTCGAATCTTCCTTCACAGTCCGACAAAGAGAGGCGCGGCGAGCCGGCGACTGCGATGCGACAGAGAACTTAGCAGAGAGCGTGGCTGGGCTGAGCTGGGCGACTGCGAGGTGCGATGCGAACTGCGACTGCGAGGTGCGATGCGAAGTTGCGAACTGCGAGCGAGAAATAGAATAGGGTTTGGCGCATTGCAAACTGATCAATGATTACAAGCCGTTTCGGGTATTAGTGGTTTTGTATCACTAAACCGAACCGAGAATTGCGGTTCTCTTTGAAAAAGAACCGAAAGTTATTCTAAGGCGCAAAACCTACCAGAACCGGACCAAATTGTCGGTTCTGATCCGGTTCTTCGGTCCAGGCCGGTTTTTGAACACTCAACGCCAAATGAAGAAGATAAGCAGGACAATCTGCAAATAGAATCGCGCAAATTACAGGAATTGGGTGGCGAAGGAAATGACTTTCTGGCCAAAAAGGGGCACCCATTGTAAACGTTTTTGACATTTACAGCCAACAGATCCATACCCAAACGCTCTCTCCCAGAAATTTTACAGAAAAACAAAACATTTAGAGATAAGAAAATGGGGAATGCGAGTAAAACAAAAAACAGCCATTCTGGAGAGGAAGTAGTGAATGGAAGGAAAGGGAAAAAGATAAATGAAGGGGATGCCTGAAAAGGAGAATATGCCATGTTTCATCCGATTTGTACAGGACTTGGCTGTCCCACGTTGGAGGAGGATGGGTCATAGGCGTTCACAAGTCAGTCGACCTATCGGCTCACCAGCTTTGGACGATTGGCATAAAATAAAAATGACATTACTTTAATTACATAAATTATTATTTTTAACCAATTTTGTAATAAAATAACTCTAGCAATATTCAATAAAAATCTTAATTTTATCCTCGTACCCATTGTTAAAAATAGTAAAATTACCAATTCAAACCACAAACTAGGAGTATTCTTCATTTCCAACCACGAAGAATTTTTTTTAACAATGCAAACCATAACGTATCGAAAATGTGACAAATATGACCACGCTGGACGGACGCAAAAAAACACCATCCGTCCGGTCACTATTCACTATTCACGTGAACAGTGATCTTTTACGTTTGTTTATTCTCTATTTTATAAATTAATTTTTAAAAAATACTAAACGATATTGGATTTACTTACAATTTTTATCACATATTTTCGTGATTTTACAATACTTATATGATTTATTACAATTTTTTTACTTATGTTTTATAAAATAATTCACTAAAATTACAATAAATCGTACAAGTGTTAGAAAATCACGAAAATTTTCAGATTATCTTCTCATGACATGGAAAATATGTGATAAAAATTTTAAATAAATCTAATATCGTTTAGTATTTTTTAAAAATTAATTTATAAAACAGAAAATAAACAAACGTAAACAGTTTACTGTTCACGTGAACAGTGCCTCGGTGTTTTCAGAATAATAGTCAACGCCAACACCGTGCTTGCTGTCGCTGCTATACCACCCATCACGAACATCGCCGAGTTTCCGCCACCAGATGTTGCATCCAGTGGACCACTCACCGTCAACATGATCATCTATTTATTTATTTTTGTTAAATTCTTAATATAAGATTAAATATGTTTGTATGTGTCACATTATAGTGGATTGTTTCGTTAAATTATTCTTTTGTACGCTTTTCATTTCATTTTATTTTATTAAATAATTTAATCACAATAGGCTCATTTTTATTTAATTAATTAGTGAATATAAAATTATTTCCGTACTAAATTTAATCGACTTTCCCATTTCAAGAAATATTAAGAGTAGTTTTCAGTTACCTGTTCATTATTATATTTGAATATTTCTATTTTAGCATTTTATTCCTCAAGAGACTTATTTTACTTTTAGTGAAGTTTGCACTCTAGTTTTCTTTTCATGTTTATTTTACTTCTCACATAATTTTAGATTTTATTATTTATACTATCTAGATATCATTACTGGACTTTTTATATTGGGGTTGACTTCTGTTTTTATTTTAAGTATTTCGTTGTTATTTAACGAGAAATTTAAGTTAAGGGTCGGATTGTTCGGTCTATTTTGGACTGAGTCGTTCCCCGTTCGATCTCGAGTCCCCTTTGGGGGCATGACAATAATAATTACAAAAATGCTCAAAAAATAAAATAAAGAATGTGTCGTTTAGTAGAGATGACATAAATGAATCATGTTTTAAAATTAGAAGCAAGATGATATGATTAGGAACTATTAATGCTCTATGTAGAAACATATGCAAGAAATGTTGAGTGAACATAATTCAGAAATGTTTCATTGAAACCTAAGTCAATATATCAAGTTTCAGAGCTCCAAAGTCATACATATACATATATTCATAGCTACGCTGCTTCCACCAACTATGAAGCCCAAAACGGTTGCCTAACAGGGAAGACGATAACTTACTAAATTACTCTCAGTTATTCCCAAAAAAATAGATGGAAAGTTTACAGAAAAAGGAAATGAAATCTTGAATCTCCATACATAAAACAAATATTAACTACACATTCTGTTCTTTTCATTGCACAATCAAGATTGAGAGGATCAGCCCACGTATCTTTGCATTATATATTTACTTGCGCAGCTTCATTTATTGCTTCCGCACCAGGAATATTGATAAACTTTTCATGCTATATAATGTTAGGATTAAACGCCCTAATCTAATCTGTTTCAAAATGAATAATAATGCGAAAAATAGAAATACATATATTTATAATAGTTCACTCTCAATCCGAGAACTACATCCACTTGTCGCTACCAGATTTCACTAAAATCAAAGAAAAAACGAGTTACAATCTTGTCTCTACCTCTCACGCTTTCTACAACAATTCAAAACTCTAAATACATCTTTATATACTCAACGAAACAGAACAACGAAATAAGAGGATAAAATCACCAAAATACTTCCAACACTAAATACTTTTGTAAAAAGAAATTTCTTCTGGAGAGCTACCCGACCCCGGAAGGGGGGTTTACCACCCACTTACAACCCCCACGTCGGCCTAACCGCATAGGTCGATCTGCAGATTTCTTCGCGTAAAGTTTTCAATCAGCGTAGGCCCCACGACTCAACATATAATCCACCATAATGAAATAGTTAGCTATTTTATAAATTCACCTTTCAACAGCAGACGTGCTTCTTTGCTATGTTGTTCTTGCTCACCAGCATATAACAAAGACTAGCTGATATTCTCCTTACTTGTTAGATCAAAACACCATAAAAAATGGCAACTCTAACTAATTCATAGCCAGCAGAAGAACAAAACATTAATATTTATTTTTATACCACTAAAAGACTTCTTTGATGAAATATGTAGCCGCTTCTGATACCATAACTCAATTTGCTATGTTCATCCTGATTGTCTTGCTCCTCTTTTTTTGTGTGATATAAATAAAAACCATAATCATTAACTATGCATAACAGTTTCAGTCGCTTAACCACATTAGGTTACAAAAGAGGACCCCGAATAAATCAAGGTCATACCCATCCAAACATAAGGTTTACTAACTGCCATGGCATTTACAATAGGTGTTTTTCCATCGTTTTGAAGCCCTATCAAAGAGAGCTCCATTTCTTGCTTAAAAAAGAGACTCCAACAATCAAACTAATAAATTTCAAAGCAAACCATTACAGCGGCAGTTCAAATCAAATCCTCAAGTATGACTGTTTAGACAAAATTAACAAAAGATGCCTAATCATAGAGGCGGAAAAACACCATCATAGATGCTTAAAGAAGGATAAATAGTTGCATTAGAGTACTGTTTGACCCAATACCAGGAAGAAGATAAACTTGAGTATTCCTACATTTCACGGCATTAAAATAGAGAAGGGAGGGAAATTACCTCTGAAGACCAAAGCTTTCCCATAACAATCACAAAGAGAGGAAATCATGGAGAGGGTTTACTCTGGATGATAGACTAAGTCTGTTTTGCAAATCCCTCTCGACACCTTACCAAGCAAACTTCGTGTTATAGAAACTTTCCATACTTTAATATTGAAAGATTTTGCCAGCTTAGATTGCAAGAAAACGTAGAAAGCTATAGAAAATAAAAGTCACATGGAAATACTCTCAACAAAGAGAAAATTTCATTTGATTTCATAGAACAATAAATCCAATAAAAAACAAGAATAGAATTTTTCACTTCTTTCCAAATTCTCTCGGCAACCAAAACAACACCAAAACATTTCTTCACGAAAGTGTTGAAAATAAACATAATTGTATAATTGTCTTTTAATTAAGTTCGTGTATTTTTGAAGAGTCATCTAGAAAATTCTATTCATGTATGCGTAGGTACATTAATACATGTACTTGGTAGATTCATTATGTACTAATACTGTATGTGATTAATTAGGTAGTTCATATATGATGTTCGACATGTACCTAGAAGCCTATAAATTATGTCTCTTGGTTTAAGAAAGATGTCTCCTATTGGAGATTTCCCCCATAGGTGTACCAAAATACAAGATCCAAGTTAATTGATTTTGTAATCTTCCTCCTCATTATTTCTTCTTCTCCAAAGTCCATTTTTCTCATTCTGACAAATTAATATCATAACATATTTTCGTTTTATATTTTTCCACAAAATGTTATTAGAGCATATTTCTGCTATATATCTTCCAATAAAATGGTACGAGAACCAGAAGATTCAATGTACATCAGATCTAGGAGATTTCTGAGCCAAGTCAAATCCAAGGCATTTTGGAGCCAAGGTATTTCAAATTCATGGTATATCGGAGTCATGATATATGATTTGAAAGGAATGACTGTTTTGTAGCCAAGTTGCATTTGAGACCAATTACTTAAGAGCCATGTTATTTTATTGAAAAGAGAAGATATTATTTGATCCAAATTGCTTCCTTGAAAAGAGATGTTATTCAAGCAAAGAGGTCTCCTTGATTGAGAAGCTAGCATTGGGTTGTGGTAAAACTCAAAGTTGTCAAAGGCCAAAAAGAATGGTGTTCTGTTCTCCAAAGTGGAAAGATAGTTATCTATGACGCAAAAGGACATGTTCTCCAAAGTTGGAAGAGTCATCTGAGGCTTAGTTCCTAAGGAAAGGGCCAGGCCGCCATCGACAAAAGGTAATCAATGAGGAGTAGTGAGATATCAGATACCTATGTTTGAAAGATCGCCACGAGGGTAGGTCTTTGTGATTGGACCGAGATTGAGGAGTCCAAAGATTGACGACCGAGTTTTCTACAAACTCACGAAATATGAACCAACATATAGAAGGAAACAAAATCTACATTGACAACAAAATAACTATCTAAAATAAAGTGTCACAGCGTTATTCTTTATAAAAAAAGGTTTTTGGAATACTACATTCTCCTCTTCACTACTGGCAATATGGAGTTCTTCCTTTTGAAGAACTTCATTGTAGGATTCAACAGGATAATTGTATATGTCGCCATAAACTCCTTTATCACTACGTTCTAATAGCTCCTTTTCAATGCTATGCAAAATAGAAATAATCTCGAAAACAGCATTAAAATGGCATCATGTAGTGGTAATCACTCTTATTGGTCGATGAAGGCGAAGAATAAAACCTTATCTAGCATAGCTGCCTTCTCGGCTTTTTCCTACCTTCTAGCTTCTCTCATAGTCTCTTTCCTCGGTGTCATCATTGTTTTCAACAAATGTTTATTACAACATTCCTATCCTTGCTGTTGAACAAATACTTGAGATTTTGGACAACAACTACATTTGACACTCGTACAATTCCTCCTTAGGATGATAAACATAGTACCAAATATACATTTATTCTTGTAAAGCATTGGAACATATGCAACACCATACAACAGTAATTACCAAAATTTTCAAAAACAAGAATCATGGAAAAACTACCGTGTAATCGAACAATAACGACAATGTTTTCGTTAGAGAGAAAAACCAACCTTGGTTTTAAAGAAAAGTTTCCTCATGCGAATCCACATTTGAGTCATTTGTCTTGTGTACAAGGAACTTAGCCCAATACATCTATAAATTAAAATGTGACAGTTATGCAACACGAAAGTCAAAACAGTATCTTGATGATATAAGCAAAAAATAATGAATTTTCGTTACCAGATGTTTGTCAATAATTTCAAGTGTTTTTTCATAATTTCTTAGCAACTTAACTCTCTCCCAGAGCTCACTTGGCATATGAGCTCTTTTTATCGTTTTCATGTAGAGCTAAAATATTCTTGTAATACACAAAGGCAGAGATATAGACCTCCATACGAATTGTCGGTATTGCGATAACATAAACAATTGCCCGATATAGACCTCCTTGAAAACTGTCACATACTGTCGTGTTAGAAGTTAGTGTGACCCGAATTCTAGTTGGGCATGGTCGGGCCCGTATATCAATATTAGGGTTTTACGTTTTCTCTATATATTGATACTTGAGTCGCAAAACTCATTGTACCTTTGATTTTAGTGATTTCTCCTCTCCCCGTGGTTTTTTTCCTTTAGGGTTTCCACGTAAATCTTTGGTGTCCACTATTTTCGTTTTTCCTATTTCCGTTTCGATTTTGGTTTTTTCAACAATTGGTATCAGAGCGAGTTGAAAGTTTTTCGGAAATCAAATTTTTTATTTTTCGAAAGTATCGAACGTTTTTTAGGTTTGCAATTTCGGTAATTGAAATTGAAATCGGAAAGAAGAAGAAAATAGAAAAAAAGAAAAGAAATTTATTTTTTCTTTTCTGTTTTTCCTGTGTGAAGAAACAGAACAAGTATTCGGTTCTGTTCTTCTTCTTCGACAGAGGAGAAGAGGAGAACGCCGCCGCGACCCGAGCCGCCCGCGAACTCCGCCGTCGCGTGCACAGACTCCGCCGCCGATCAAAGTCGCGCGCGGGTCAGAGAACAGAGGAGCCTATTCTGTTCTGTTCTGCCCGAGCCTGCAGCTCCGACGCGAAGCGACAGAGACAGAACGTCGCCGCGAACGCCGCGCCTCCGCGCTCCATTCTGCTCGCCGCGAACGCCGCGCCTCCGTGTCGCCATCGCCGAGCCCTAGCCGCCGTCGTCAGTCAGCAACCCATCTTCGTTCAGTCAACCTCCGAGCAGCACTCTCAGCTCATTCTTTTTTTTTTTGGTATTTTTCATACAGAATTCTGCATATTGATTCCGAGCAGCAAGCTTATTCAATTTTTTGGGTATTTTTGGTACTCCGTTCAGCAACCTCCGAGCAGCAAGCTTATTCAGGTTTTGGTATTTTTGGTATTTTTCACGGTTTTCAGAATTCTGCATATTGATTATTTGGGTGCTGGAAATCTGTTATTTTTGGAGTATATTCTGAAATTCTTGTTTGTGAAATATCCGGGTTCTGAAGTTTCTGGAGGTTGAGATATTATTTGCTGTTATTTTTGGAGTAATTATCTGGTTGAGATAACGTTGGAGAAATATTCTGAATTTTCAAAGATGGCATCGTTAAAATACGAAATTCCCCTGCTGGATCGAAATACCAGATTTGCATTGTGGCAGGTTAAGATACGGGCAATTCTGGCACAAATGGATTTAGACGATGCATTGTTGGGCATTGCAATGATGCCATCATCATGGACTGCTGAGGAGAAGCAGCGTAAGGATAGAAAAGCTCTATCTCAGATTCATTTGCATCTGTCAAATCAGATTCTTCAAGATTGTTTGAAAGAAAAATCCGCTGTGGCACTTTGGTTAAGGTTGGAGCAATTGTGTATGACTAAATCTCTGACTAGCAAACTACACCTGAAACAGCGTCTATATTCTCATCGTATGGTAGACGGTACGTCTCTAGATGATCATTTAACTGTTTTTAAGGAAATTGTCTCTGATTTGGAATCCATGGAAGTTAAGTATGACGAAAAGGATTTAAGTTTGATTTTGCTGTATTCGCTGTCTACTTCGTATGCTACTTTTAGAGATACTATTTTATACAGTCGTGATTCTTTAACTTTGGATGAGGTTTATAATGCTTTATTCTCTAAGGAGAAAATGTATAAGCTTGGTGGTGGCTCAGAGGCCAAGGGTGAGGGCCTTGTTGTGCGGGGAAGACCGCATGAGAGGAATACTAGTGGGGATAATCGAAGCAGGTCGAAATCCAATAATAACAAGGATAAGACATGTAAGTACTGCAAGAAGAAAGGTCATATTATTGCTGATTGTTATAAACTGCAGAATAAGAACAAGAAAGTTGGTGATAATCAGAAGGGAAAACAACATGAGGAGACTGGCGAAGCTGATGTTGCTGAAAATCACAAGGATGGTGAACTCCTCATTGCGTATGACGTGGTTTCGAATCAGAGCGAGGAGTGGATTCTTGATTCTGGCTGCACGTTTCATATGTGTCATAATCGGGACCGTTTTCAACATATGAAACAATTTCTAGAGGTGCTGTGTTGATGGAAAATAACGCATCTTGTAGAATTGTTGGCATTGGTACGGTCAAGATTAAGATGTTCGATAGAGCCATTCGGACACAATGTGAGGCACGTCCCTGACATGAAGAGAAATCTAATCTCTTTGAGTACTCTTGATTCTAAAGGGTACAAGTACACTGGTGAAGATGGAGTTGTGAAGGTCAGCAAAGGTTCTCTTGTCGTGATGAAAGGGCTTAGAAAAACTGCCAGTTTATATGTTCTGCAGGGCTCTACAGTTACAGGTGATGTCGCTGTCGCTAGTTCATCTATGTCTGATTCTGATATTAATAAGGCTGCAAAGTTTGTGAATTCACCTTCTAAGAGAAAGGTTGAGAAGACTCAGAAGAAATCAGGTTCTCAGGTAAAGTTTAGATTGGGATCTGAGGAAACATCAGAGCCAGTGAGTCAGCCTATTACAAATGTTCAGTCATCAGTTTCAGTTTCACGTCAGAATAGCATCGTCAAAAGCAAAACCATGTGGAAGGTTAATACTCCGAACGATATGATGAAACTATGGGTTATGCATTGAATGTGTTCGAAGATAACAATTTCTGTATAGAGTCTTCAACATGTTCAGATGCAGTTCGTTGCGACAATTCTGATAGTTCAGTGATACTAAGGAAGATGAGATACGATTTCTTCTCAAGTAAGTCTCTCAAGTTTAAGCGAGGCTTAAACTTGAACGGTATCGGATACTGAGTTGGCCCATCTGGGGCTTTTTGTGGTAGAGGAGGTTTTTTAATAGAGTTTTGCAGATTTATTTCCTTGCACCGGAATTTCGAATGTGGAGATTGTCAGAGTTCAGTGTTCTGGATTTGCTTTGGGTTGAGCCGAGTAGCCCGTTGGATCTCTTATATGGAATTTGTGTCAAGGTGGAGATTGTTAGAATTTGGTGTGACCCAAATTCTAGTTGGGCCGGGTCGGGCCCGTATATCAATATTAGGGTTTTACGTTTTCTCTATATATTGATGCTTGAGTCGCAAAACTCATTGTACCTTTGATTTTAGTGATTTCTCCTCTCCCCGTGGTTTTTTCCCTTTAGGGTTTCCACGTAAATCTTTGGTGTCTACTATTTTCGTTTTTCCTATTTCCGTTTCGATTTCGGTTTTTTCAACATGTCGTGGTCTCGAATGGTAGAGTATCGACTATTAGCCAGAGGACATGAACTTCGATTACAAATTCCTGTCACGTTATACGAATTTCTACAGAAATTTCCAAGTTTGATTCTACAAAGTCACCAAGAAACAATAAAAAACAAAAACCCAACAAAACATTAAAAAAAGCAAAAAAAAACAGAGATTGAACTAACTCGGACATATAACTGCAATGGTTCTGCCTGATAACGTGCCATATAACCTCGTCGTGCTGCATATTTACCCAAGAGCCTCAATTTCCCGCCACTATTACGTCTTTCTCCAAAGTGGGAGGCTTAAAGTTTGGTCTAGTTTAGGGGTTCAGAGCTGCAAACAAATGGCGGTAAATTCAATCACGAACAAGAGTGGGAAAATCCCACAACTGAAAATGAATTTCGTCGACTGCTAAAGTAGCGATAAGATTAAGAGAGAAAATCTGAGATAGAAGAGAGGAGGAAGAGAGAATAGTACACTCGCGACGAAGAAGATGACCACAGATCGTTCACCTCACTCCAACCAAACCCCTCACCAGCAGAGGAAAACAACGAAAAGATGAGAGCGAAAATGGAGAAACATAGAAGTAAAATGGGGAAGAAATCGAATGAAATTTTCTCTCCAAGAGAAGAAAAGTGAAGAAGAAACAATTATCTCTGTCGGCACTCTGCATATATCAAATCCTTGGCCTGTAGAAAAAATGTATGAATGGCACTTTTATTTCCAATGATGATTATAAAATATAAAATTAAAAAAAAACCATTAAAACAAATATAAATCAAAATGATTAAAAGGGATGGTGTAGATTTAGTTTTAATTTTTATTTATATAAATCATTCAAAAAAATTAAATTAAAAAGCATTAAAACCAATATAAATCAAAATGATTAAAAGAGATGGTGTACATTTAGTTTTAATTTTGATTTATTTAAATCATTTAAAGAAATTAAATTCATCCTCCTTTTTAAAAGATAAGAGGGCAAAATAATGAAAAACAACATGATATTATTAGGTTTAATAAATT
Source organism: Begonia masoniana (assembly GCA_022432975.1). NCBI lineage: Eukaryota > Viridiplantae > Streptophyta > Magnoliopsida > Cucurbitales > Begoniaceae > Begonia > Begonia masoniana. The sequence continues at coordinate 3,848,365 of CM039503.1, read as the reverse complement.
TTTTTTTTGATAAAAATGAAATTATTATTAAAACATATTTGAAGGTCAAATTGATATTCAAACTGAACATCAATTGCTCAAGAGTAGATTTGAAGATTTCTGTTTTAGTATTTTATTCTTCGGATAGACTTATTTTATTTTTAGTGAGATTTGCACTCTAGTTTTCTTTTCATATTTATTTTATTTCTGGCATAGTTTTAGACTTTATTATTCATACTATCTGAACGTCATTACTAGACATTTTATATTGGGACTGACTTCTGTCTTTATTTCAAGATTTCTGCTGCTATTTAATGAGGAATTTAAGTTAAGGGTCTGACAATCTATTTTGAACTGGGTCGTTCCCCGTTCGTTCTTGGGTCCCCTTTGGGGATAACAATAATAATGACAAAAATGCTAAAAAAAATAAAATAAACAACATGTGTCATTGTAGCCGAAGATAAATATGATAATATATTTATAAAATAAAAATAACATTGTATTTGTATTTATTTTACCATAATAATAGAAATAAGTAGGAGAATCATGGGGAATTTATGGAAGGTATGTCATAGAAATGCACATGTCATTAGAGGACATTCAGTTTTGATTCTTCAAGAAATGAAGTCAGCTAACACATGTCATTGCAGTAGGAGATCAGTATAACAAAGACGTTGAAGAGTCTTGTACTATGATATTGAAGTTGAGGAGTCATTCTAAATATGGAGTACAACTATCAAATAGATCAAATGTTACAAAAAAAAATCCAATAAAAAACAAAATTTAATAAAAATTATATTTGAAAGTCAAAACGATAAATTACAAAATAAAATAAATCAAAATGTTAAAAGAAACTCAAACATTCATCCTTCTAAAATATTCTAATACAGTAAGAAATTGAAATATGATTTTGATATCCGACTCCGACTAAATTAAATATTTTTTAACATAATGGGTAAGATTAAATTGATATGAAAATATTTAAACGAAGTGAATCAAAAAGTAATGTTATAAGCAAATCCCATGAATCTGTCTCTCTCTCTCTCCAACTTTCTTCTTTTATTGCAGGATGGTCATCAATACAAGCATTATAGAGGAGGAGAACAGGGAAGAAGTGGATAGAACATAAGATGAACAACAAGATTTCTCTCACAAATAACTTGCCGAACGAAGAACGAGGACGAGAAGAAATAGCTCATGGCCTCCATAGAGACGCTCAAGGACAATCACAACAGTTGATGCATTACACAAAAAGACTAGAACAGGAGATAGAATAACATGATTTCTCTCTTAAACACCTTGCAAAACGAGGACGAGAAGAAAGAGTTTGATACGTGCAAAGCCATGGAGCATGACATGCATGGATTAGTGGCAGCATGGGTTAGTTTATATTATCGGTTATGGATTAGTGGGAAGTTATTTGTTTCTAGTTTCTTCTTTGTTTTCTAGTTTCTTTAAAAGCTTCATGTATTTCCAGCAGAAGGGGAATGAAAAAGAATATTGAATCTCTCTCTAACTCTCTCTCTCTCTCTCTATCTACTTGTCCATCGAACCCAACTTTCACTTTATCAGCACACTCTCTCTCTCCTTTTCTTTTCATCGAACCCAAATTCACCCTTATCAGTGGTATCAGAGACGCAATCATGGATACACGAGGCAAATCGAATGCTGAATTCCGCAATGAAGTGAACGAAGCCTTAGCCCGCCATGAGTCTACCTTTGATCAAGTTAACGCAACTCTACAAGCAGTGCTGTCTGAGCTCCAAGCTCTGCGCACTTTCCAGAATTCGCCCGACATCAATCCCTTCGCTCCAGGATCGTCTTCTCATTCGCCAATCAATGGCCGCTCGAACTCCAACATGGAACCTCAGCATTATAACCACCTTAAGTTATCCTTCCCTGGTTTCGATGGCGAGGACCCTACTGGTTGGATCTATAAGGCAGAACAATACTTTGAATTTCAGAGCATTCCTCAAACCCAACAAGTCCAATTAGCCTCATTCCATCTAGAGGGAATTTCCTTACAATGGCATCGGTGGTTGACAAAATTTCGTGGTCCTCTTACTTGGAATGCCTTCACCAAAGTTGTCCTTCTACGGTTTGGTCCAACAGAGTACGAAGATCCAGCGGAAGCTCTCTCGCGCCTTCGCCAAACCACAACAGTAGCCTTGTACCAAGAAGCTTTTGAAAAGCTATCTAATCAGGTTGATGGCTTACCTGAAACCTTCCTCGTTGGTTGTTTCATCGCCGAGCTTCGGGACGACATTCGCTTGGATGTAAAAATTAAACAACCACGAACGTTAGCCAATACGATCGGAGTTGCTCGGCTCGTTGAGGAACGGAACCAACTGCAAAAGAAATCAGGACCAATTGTCTCGCCAACGTCAATGGCGATCTCCAACCCCTCCGCTGGCCTACTTGGCCCTTCCCCAAACCACCAAGTGACGGCGAAAGTTATTGCTCCACCGACAGCATTTCACCGAATCACCAACCAAGAAGCACGCGAACGTCGAGAAAAATGGCTATGCTATTATTGTGACGAAAAGTTTATTTTAGGTCATCGTTGCGAAAGACCACAATTATTCATGCTCGAAGATTCATCGCATTCAAACCCCAGTGACAATATGGAGGCTGACAGAGATACAAGGGACCCTGAAGCCATAACCGGAATTTCTTCACATGCCCAAATTTTCGATGTTCCTTGAAACTTATCCTGATTTTATCCTCGAGGACAAGGATTCTCAAGGGGGAAGGAATGATACGTGCAAAGCCATGGAGCATGACATGCATGGATTAGTGGCAGCATGGGTTAGTTTATGTTATCGGTTAGTTTCTTCTCTGTTTTCTAGTTTCTTTAAAAGCTTCATGTATTTCCAGCAGAAGGGGAATGAAAAAGAATATTGAATCTCTCACTAACTCTGTCTCTCTCTCTATCTACTTGTCCATCGAACCCAACTTTCACTTTATCAGCACTCTCTCTCTCTCTCCTCTTCTTTTCATCGAACCCAAATTCACCCTTATTAAAGTTCATCGCCTCCACAGAGGTGCTCAAGGATGATCACGACAATTCACTAGATAAGCTTCACGATTGTTGTGATCATCCTTAAACCCTCTTTCCGTTCATAGCTTTCCAATTTTTTTCCCATTTTTGTACAGTTTTATCAAAATCTTCTTCTCATCTTGATTTGACCCTGAAAAGGCTGGAAGCGTCAAACTCGGCAGCTTCTCCTCCAATCCTTGGGTGTTTATGTAAATTTTTCATCCAGCAAAGACCCTTCATGTTGTTCATTCTCTGATGAAGAAAGAGCTGCAGAGTTTGACACTTTCCGGTGTTTCACGGTCGAATCAAGATGGGAAGAATACTTTGATAAAACTGCACAACAATAGGAAAAAAGATTGGAAAGCTATGAATGGAAAGAGGGTTTAAGGACGATCACGGCAATCGTGAAGATTATCTAGTGAATTGTCGTGATCGTCCTTGAGCGCCTCTGTGGAGGCGATAAACTCTTTCTTCTTGTCCTCGTTTTGCAAGGTGTTTGATAGAGAAATCATGTTGTTCATCTTTTGTTCTAGTCTTTGTGTAAAAACAACAGTTCAAACAACATCAACTTCCCGAGTCATTACCTGAAAGTGCTGCAGTTGTTGTTTTGGATGAGATTATCCCGCCTCTGTTCTAGGTTTCTCTATCCACCCATGTTTGCCTATAACTCCCCGTGTTTGCTTTCATATTTTCCACGTTATTTTGGTTTACAAAACTTGTAAAAAACTGTGAAAACTCAAGAAAAGCAAACATTGAACTTCTAAGAGAATTATTTAGTGTTCTCTATTTTTCTAATTTAGTATAAGAGCTTTAATGGTCAACGCCAATGCTCAGTAAAATTCTTATTTTCTTTCTTTTGGTAGAATGATTACTCAATCTCCATCAATTAAATTAGACAATGAAAAAAATATTTTGGAATGCAAAACAAGTCTCTTATTATTTTTCTAACGGGAGAATTGCAAAAATATCTCAACTCAGTCAAGTCAATTGCAGACAACTTGGCTTTAGCAGGAAAATCAATTGAAAGTACAGATGTTATCACCCAAGTACTTGCTGGTCTTGATTGAGTATACCCCAATAGTTGTCCAGATCACAGGAGAGTCAATTTCCTGGGGAGAGTTACAACCAACAGCTGCATTCACAAACAAACAAAATTTTAACTCCAAGAGCAACGGTCAATATGGGGGATATAATCAAAGAGGCTTTAGTGCAACACAAGGCAGGGAAAATTCTTGGTTTAGAAATAGCAGAGGAAGAAATCGTGGAGGTAGAAGTGGTAACTCCAAACTAATGTGTCAAATTTGTGGAAAAATGGGACACACAGATCCTTATTGTTGGAATAGCTATGATGAAAATTTTATGGGAGTCTCTTCAGAACAAATGAAGGGAAAACAAGAAAGATCTTCATCAATGACTGCATTCACAACACTTGCAGGCTCAGAAGCAGATTCTCGTTGGTCGTGAATAGCGGAGCAAGCAATCATGTCACAAATGACTCAAACCAACCCAGCAATGCAGGAGAATACTCAGGTAAAGATAAGTTAATGGTTGGAAATGGTTCAAAACTTGTTATTGCCCATACTGGTATGATAAGTTTACCATCTTTAAACACACGTGTTAGGGCTAAAAAATGTTTTGCATGTGCCTTCTATTAAGAAGAATTTGCTCAGTGTTTCACAATTAGCATTTGATAATAATGTGTTTATTGAGTTTCACTCTGAATGTTGTTTTGTTAAAGGACAAGGAAACGGGGCAGGTTCTGCTACAAGGGATCCTTAAAGATGGTCTGTATCAATTGGATCTTCCAAACCGAGTAAGCAAATCTTACTCATTTCCTAGTTACTCAAAGTCCTGTCATTGAAAGAAGTAATTTTCCTATTTTGTTTGAATCTAGCATTTCAAAATCAAAAAATGAGGTTTGGCCTAGGAGATTTGGCCATCCTCTAACAGAATTTTATCCGAAATTTTAAAGTCTTGTAAGCAGTCCATGGATTTAACTAAAAATTATTTTTGTGATGCTTGTCAATATGAAAAGTCTCATTCATTACCTCTTCATGCTCCAACGTATCATGCACAATAGCCAATTGAGTTAATTCATTCAGATTTATGGGTATCGAGACCTTTAACTTCTTGAAGGTTTTAGGTATTATATTCATTTATTAGATTTATGCTTTAAAAACTAAAAGTGAAGCCGTTGAAATGTTCATTCGTTTTGAAAAACTAGTTGAAAACAAATTTGATGCCAAAATTAAAATTGTTCAATGAGACGAGTATAGAACTTTTACAAAAATTTTAGAAAATTGTGGAGTTGAATTTCGACATTCTTGTCCTCGTACATCTTCTCAAAATGGTAGAGTTGAGAGAAAGCATAGACACATAGTAGAAACTAGTCTCACTTTATTAAGTCAAGCTAAAATGCCTCTTAAATATTGGTGGTATGCATTCCAAACCTCGGTTTATTTTATAAATAGGATGCCCTACACGTGATTAAACTCAAATCACCTTTTGAAGTTCTTTTTAGACAAAAATTAAATTACAAATTTCTTGAAGTATTTGGTTGTGCATGTTTTTCATGTTTAAGGTCATATCAAAGAAAAAAATTTTAGTTTCATTCTATTAAATGTGTATTTTTAGGTTATAGTCAGAGTCATAAAGTTTATCTTTGTCTAAGTCCTATTGGAAGATTTATGCTTCCAGAAATGTTGGTTTTAATGAAAATGATTTTCCTTTCGAAAAATCTAACTTTCTTACCAACCAGATGAGTCATCTTGAAGACCATGTCATCATAAATTGTTTACCTCAATCTGTGTGGCCTTTTCCTTCCATAGAGTCAACAGAAGGATCAATTGATACAAACAATCCACAAGAATTTCATGATGCTGGGTCTGTTCCCACTGAGTCTATAGACTTGCAACAAATAGATGATAACTCCTTAAGTCAACAACATTTTGATGAGCTTCAACACCTATTGGCAACTTGTAGATGACCACAAGTATTAGCTGCCCTTGGATATCCAATTGATGATCACCTAAGTTTCTCAGATTTCAACAGACAGTATCTATATTAAATGACGTTCAAATGCTCTGAAAATTTAGGGCGTGCTTACCTTAGGTGTGTGGTAGACACCCTTAAAATTTGAGAAGAAAATATTAAGAATCCCGAATGTTATGCAGGGCTGAATCAGGTCTGGTCAGAGGGTCAAGGATGCTGTTAGTCATCCGATTAAGTGGTAACTTCTTAATAGTATATCTCGAGCTGCAGCGAACCAAATATCATGGAAATTTAACACGGGCTTGCTGGATGAATGATAATAAAACCCTGAAAATTTTAGGGGTTGGAATGCTTGGGAAGAGAAGATATGGGTGGAGGAAAGCAGGTTGGCTGATTGGATGCTATTTGGCACCTTCTCGAGTCAATGGTCTTTACCTTCAAAAAAGATGCTCCAACTTGCAAATGAGATGGATAACTTGCAGGCTTGTTGGGATGTCTCCACGCCAATGATGCTAGGAGGAAGGCTGCAACAAGGATTTGCTCTATTTTAGCTTCTCACAAAATATAACAACACACACTCTATCTCTCGGATGTCACTCACCGAAAGAAGAAAGTTTTGTAAATTCCAGGGTTTCAAAACTAACAAATGAAGCTAACAAAAAAGTATAAATACCCTGCCACAATTTGGTAAAAATTTAGGGTTTGGAGGCTGAAAACATGAAGACGAAGACACAGCGCGCGTGGCTGCTCCATCAGCGTGCTCATCCGTATAGCACGCGCGTGTGGTCACGGTCTTGCGCATGAGCTGGCAGCTCAGGTACAAAGCCTCCTCCTTGCAGCCACGTTTGTGGTCCCCAATCTTCTTCCAAATTGAAGCCAAACCTTCCCCCTCTATTGTTCAGCAAGAACATAACAAGAAACTAACAAGGAAAATGCTAAAGTTTGAATAAATGTAAAGAAAACTCTCGGTTACATTATTTGTTAAGAGGAAGACAAATTCTTCCTTCAAAATCATGCATGGCCGAGTCACACTCCCATGTGAGTAAGTGATAGGGCTGCTCCATGTCAAGAAGGGTCGGTTCTATCGTCAAATTCTTGAGAAATGATTTTCTTACAAAAAGAGCAAACTCGTTAGTTAAAAGTGAGATCTCGGCCAAAGACTTGGCTTTTGACCGAGTAATGGCTCCTCTAGGCTCATCACATTTCAACACTGATTCCACATAATTTAATCAAGTCAAAAACTTTGGTTCAAGTTGCTACAGATGGCACTTCCAACCAGATGAATCAAAATAGTCAATCTTCATCACAACACTCTTTAGGCTCTAATCTTAGTGATGAACAAAGCAACATAAAGAATTATGCACAAACTCATAGTATGATCACTAGAGGTAAAGTTGAAATTTTTAAACATAAAGCCTACATTCACAATGTTGATGGTTCTATACAAAGTTCTTCTTGTGGCAAAAAGGAATCTGGAAACTCTTGGAGTAGATTCTATTGAAACTTTTAATCTAGTAGTTAAAGCATCTACTATTCAGATTATTTTGACCATTGTCGTTTCAAAGAATTATATTCACCATTGTTGCAAGTTTAGACAGGTTGAAGTGTTTGTTGGTCATGATCGAATGACTTTGCGCCTAGTGGTCATGGCCTGAAGTGGGCGCACCACCCCATTGCAGTTCATAGGTGGACACTAATCTAAATTAAGCAAGAAATCAAAAGAAACTTACCACAATTTTTGTGGTAAATGCTGAGACAAATGTACATATTCTAATGTTTGTTCCATTATGTGTAATTGTGCAAAAGATGAGAATTGCATATTCAAAAATCTTGAGATATACCCGCATTTATTTGACATCCTTGTTGCCCTGTTCCTTCTTCTATATATTGTTTTTCACTTCATCCCACCTTGCAACTATCCTCTAAACTTCTCAGCTTTCTCGGGTTCCAAATCACATGAAGACAATTTCTTAAGCTCATTTAACTTGGATTCGACCTTTTCAAGTAGCGTATTGCATTGCTCGAGATCACCATCGGGTGCAAATGTTGGTCCTGTTGAATTGTGTGGTGATCTGAAAGAGGCAATGATTTCGAGCGGACAGAGGAGGTCTAAAAACAGATCAGTAAATTTTCTGACTAATCTTTCCTCTAGCGATACAGAGATTTCTGTTTTTGTTGTCTTGTTAATATCTTCATTTTTCACCATTTCCGTTACAATAACCATCTTCTCCGTGATTAATGTATCACCGTCTTTGCACAGTTCTTCGAGTATCAATTTGAAAGTTCTTAGCTTCTCGGTCTGGCATTATTATCATAAACTCGAACAGCAGCAGAGACAAATCACTCGCCAAATCAATTGCTGCCAGAACCCTCTTTCCAGTCAGAGCCTTCAAATATTTATTCCCCTTTTTGTGTAGTTTTATAAGAGTCTTCTTCCTCGATCGTGAAACGCCCAAAAACGTCAAACTCTACAGCTTCTCCTCTTCCTGTTCTTCATTGAAACCTTCCATTTTCTTCAAGAATCTCTCTTTCTTGATTGCTTCTGGTTTCTTTTCATTTGATATGAGCTTTGTTTTACCTCTCTCGACCAATTGGCAGATGTCAGAAGAAAACTCCGTCTGACGTTCTAATGGAGGAAACCCAATGAAGCTCTCATCTTCGCTCAGAAAAACAAGAAGATTATGATATTCTTCGCTCAAAAACTTGATGGACAACTGGCGGAGCTTCTCGTTCTTGTCAAGTTCTTGTTCCACGAATGTTTCCATATGTGACAACACAATTGTGAAGTCCTCCTCAAAATGGTAGAAATGTACGAAATTAGTGAATCGTTTCTTGATATTGTAGTGTTCTTCCTTGATTGCCTATGTGGAGGCCATGAAATCTTTTTTCTCGCCCTTGTTCGGCAAGGTATCTGACAGAGACATCATCTTGTTAATCTTCTTTTCTAGTCTTTCCGTGAAACCCACTATATGGGCAAACTTCGCACAGATATCTCTGTCCACGTCCATCCTGCAATAGACAAAGAAAGTCGGAGAGAGAAGAAAATTGTTTCTTGAGATTGATAATGTCTCTCTCAGACATCTTGCAGAACGAGGGCGAGAAGAAAGAGTTCATTGCCTCCACATAGGCACTCAAGGATGAACACTACAATCTCAAGAAACGATTCACTAATGTGATTTCTACCATTTTGAGGAGGACTTCACAGTTGTGTTGTCGCAGATGAAAGCGTTCGTGGAACAAGAACATGACAAGAACGAGAAGCTCTACCAGCTGTCCATCAAGTTTTTTAGCGAAGAAGATCAGAATCTTCTTGATTTTCTGAGCGAAGATGAGAGCTTCATTGGGTTTCCTCCATTAGAATGCCGGACGGAGTTTTCTCGTGACATCTGTCAATTGGCCAACAGAGGTAAAGCGAAGCTCATATCGAATGAAAAGGAAACATAAGTAATCAAGAAAGAGAAATTCTTGAAGAAAATGGAAGGTTCGAATGAAGAACAGAAAGAGGAGAAGCTGCAAAGTTTGACCCTTTCAGGCGTTTCACGGTCGAGGAAAAAGACTCTTATAAAACTGCACAAAAAAAAGGAATAAATATTTGAAGGCTATGACTGGAAAGAGGGTTCTCGCAGCAATTGATTTGGCGAGTGATTTGTCTCTGCTACTGTTCAAGTTTATGATCATAATGCCAGACCGAAAAGCTAAGAACTTTCAAATTTATACTCGAAGAACTGTGCAAAGACGGTGATACATTAATCACGGAGAAGATGGTTACCATAACGAAAATGGTAGAAAATGAAGATATTAACAAGACAACAAAAATAGAAATCTCTGTATCGTTAGAGAAAAGATTAGTCAGGGAATTTACCGATCTATTTTTAGACCTCCTCTGGCAGCTTGAAATCATTGCCTCCTTCAGTTCACCACACAATTCAACAGGATCAACATATGCACCCAGCGGTGATCTCGAGCAATGCAATACACTACTGGAAAAGGTCAAATCCAAGTTAAATGAGCTTAAGAAAATCTTTTCATTCGATTTGGAACCTGAGAAGCTGAGAAGTTTAGAGCAGATGATAGTTGCAACATGGGATGAAGTGAAAACAATATCTAGAAGAAGGCACAAAGCAGCAAGGAAATGTCAAATATATGCTGTTATTTCTCAAGATTTTCGAATATGCAATTCTCATCTTTCGCACAATTACACGGAATGGAACAAACATTAGAATATGTACATTTGTCTCAACATTTATCACAAAAATTGAGGTAAATTTCTACAGATCTTGCTTTTGTTTCGTGCTTAATTTAGAATAGTGTCCACCCATGAGCTGCAATGAGATGGCCATGACCACTAGACTCTAGGTGCGAAGCCATTTGATCATGACCAACAAACTCTTCAGCCTATCTAAACTTGCAACAATGGTGAATATAATTACACAAGAAGCATAAACCCATTTAGTTAGAAATACATCACCTGCTCACGAGCAAATAGATTTGCTCTAAACTCTCATCAATCCAAGTTCACTCTATGGAATCGAGATCTTTGGGACAATGGGTCGCCAATTGTGTGACCATCGTTCATATCATCTCCATTTGAACTTGATTGATCTCTGTTTCCTGTAATTCGCGTTGAAAAGAACTTGGAACAAAGTTTATGCAGCAAAGAAAAATAAATGTTTCTCCAAACATCTGGAAACTAGCTTTTCTAAATATCTAAGATTCAATCATCGGTTGAGTAAATTTAAAATCCTACGTTATGAGATAGTCTCTTTTCAAACGTTGTTGTTTCAAGAAATTTAGCCAAATTAGATGAAGTATTTTAGAGTAAATCGACCAAGCGATAACGTCCAGCTAAGAATGCGACCCAGAGTTGGGAACATCCTATCTTCCTCAAGTTTTTTATGATCATTTAATGCTTCCCTAGTTCATTAACATAGAATTTTGATAGATTATCATCCCAAATTCCAAGATCAAAACTACAGGGAAACTTGCAAGCAAAATCAAAGCTAAACGAAGTTTCAGAGAATATATCTCCTATTACGGCTAAGGAGGATGTACCATAAGCTGAAGAACTGTCGTGGTTCTTCTTTGCCTTTGCTCTCACCAACAAAGACCGGTGACTGGAAGGGAAAAGGTCAACCTTGCACCACAAAAGCCTGATCTAGAATGCCCTCAAGTCTTCAACGCCAAATGAAGAAGGTAAGAAGGACAATCTGCAAATAGAATCGCGCAAATTACAGGAATTGGGTGGCGAAGGAAATGACTTTCTGGCCAAAAAGGGGCACCCATTGTAAACGTTTTTGACATTTACAGCCAACAGATCCATACCAAAATGCTCTCTCCCAGAAATTTTACAGAAAAACAAAACTTTAGAAATAAGAAAATGGGGCCAAAAAAAGCAACGGATAATGCGAGTAAAACAAATAACAGCCATTCTGGAGAGGAAGTAGTGAATGGAAGGAAAGGGTAAAAGATAAATGAAGGGGATGCCTGAAAAGGAGAATATGCCATGTTTCATCCGATTTGTACAGGACTCGGCGTCCCACGTTGGAGGAGGATGGGTCATAGGTAGAGGTGGGCACGGGCCGGTTCAGTTCGGTCCGGTCCCGAGCCCGGACTGTGCCTTCAGGATTTTTTTTCCGATGACGGGGACGGGACTTAGCAGGGACGGGGACCAAATCGGACCGAATTGTCAGTTCGATCCCGATTCGGTCCAGGTTCCTCCCACCCTAATTTATTTTAAATATATAAATTTTCATATAAACATAAAAACATAAAAATTGACAAAACAACAACAAAAACACCACAATACAGCAACAAGAACAGAACTAAATTCAGAATTCCTGAGCTAAAATGATAATTTTCAACTAAACATAAACAAAAACAGTGAACAAAAATCCAATTGAAACAGTGAACAGTGAACAAAAATCCAATCAACTAAACAGCGGAGAGGCAATTGAACATCGATCAAGCAAAAATCCAATTTCTGGAAACAATTGAACATCCTGATTGAGCATCGATCAAGCAATTGAACATCCTAATCAACTAAACATGAAAATAAAACAAGTCCACTGAATCACGGATAAACAGAGTAGAGACGATTAACACTTACAGTTACAGAGGAGAGGAGAGGCGAGGCGACCAGGCGAGACGATTCTAAAGAAAGAGCCGAGCGCGAATACGAAGACAGAGGCGAGCCTGAAGGGGAATCGAACAGGGAGCACGGACACGGAGCACGGGCTTCAGGGTCGGGGTCGAGGTCGAGGTCGGGGTCGGTGTCGGGCGTTCGCCTTCGGGGTTGGGGTCGGCGAGCAGGAACGTCGGAAATCGAGGTCGGGGTCGCAGGTCGGGTGTTCGCATTTCGCAAGTCGGCCGTCGGGACTCGGGGTCGGGGTTCGCCTTAGCGTTAGGATTCTGGAAATTGGAAAGGAGAAGATTGAAGTGACCCAAGAAGAGAGATAGGTTTTTTTAAAAAAATAGTGTGTTTTTTTAACCCTACCCTAGGTCCCGTCTCGGATTTTCAGAAATTTGGACCATGGACCGAAGACCGGACCAAAAACCAATAATCTTGAGAGCTGTTGACCGAGGACCGAACCATGGTCCTGGGAAGTGGGACCAAAATCAGACCAAAATTGATAGTCTGGTCCAGTTTTCAGTTCGTGATTCGGTCCTGCCCAACCCTAGTAGTAGGCATTCACAAGTCAGTCGATCTATTGGCTCACCAGCTTCGGACGATGGTATAAAATAAGTACAAAGTGGTAAATACTTTAATTATAAAGTAAATAAATTTTTAGATTTTTTAAAAAAAAATCAGTTTTTTTTTTTAAAAACCTTAAAAATTATTATTCATAAAAAAAACCTTAAAATTTTAAAAATAGGCAATTTGAACGCGGAGAGGCCGGCCGGTCCAATTGAACCGGCCGGCCTCCCCCTTTTTTTTTACTAAATGAAAAATTAATTTAAAAAAATATCAAACGATATTCAATTTATTTGAAATATTTACCACATGTTCAACACATTATGGGATGATTATCTGAAAATTTTCGTGATTTTCTAACACTTGTACGATTTATTATAATTTTAGTTAATTATTTTATAAAACCGTTATAATAAATCGTCCAAGTGTTACAAAATCACGAAAATTCTCAGATTATCTTCCCATAATGTGGCGAACACGTGGTAAAAATTTCAAGTAAATTGAATAACATTTGGTATTTTTTTAAAATTTATAAATTAATTTTAAAAAAATAACAAACAATATATAATTTAATTTTAAAAAAATACCAAATGTTATTCAATTTACTTGAAACTTTTACCACATGTTTGTCACGTTATGGGAAGATAATCTGAGAACTTTCGTGATTTTTTAACACTTGTATGATTTATTATAATAGTTTTATAAAATAATTATCTAAAATTATAATAAATCGTACAAGTGTTAGACAATTACCAAAATTTTCCGATAATCGTCTCATAATGTGGTAAACATGTGGTAAAAATTTCAAGTAAATTGAATATCGTTTGATATTTGTTTTAAATTAATTTTTATTTAGTAAAAAAAAGGGGTAGGCCGACCGGTCCAATTGGATCGGTCAGCCTCTCCGCGCGGGCCATTTAAATTGCCTATTTTTTAAACTTTAAGGTTTTTTTTTTTTATGAATAGTAATTTTTAAGGTTTTTTTTAGGGAAAAGTACCATTTAGACTCAAACGTATGAGGTCAGTGACCATTTGGTACCTAACGTTTGTTTTGTACCCAATCAAACCCTAACGTATAAAACGTTTGCATTTCAAACTCTGCCGTCAATTTTTCAGTTAAAATTGACAGATGTCTTTTTAAAATTACCAAACTACCTCTCTCTCTCTCTCTCTCTCTCTCTCTCTCTCCTCTCTCTCTCTCTCTCTCTCTCTCTCTCTCTCTCTCTCTCTCTCTCTCTCTCTCTCTCTCTCTCTCTCTCTCTCTCTCTCTCTCTCTCTCTCTCGTTTAAACTTAAAAGAGATTAAATGTTAGTACCAAATGGTTCTGTGTTCTTACCGGACCCGCTCAACGAGGGTTATGATCATTCTTTCTACTACATATGGCCTAAACCCGACCGGGTGGCGTCTTCCCACAAAGTTTTCTCCGAGGATGACATGCCTCCGATGACGACGTTCAGATCAATCTCTGGTGCCTCTGTTAGCGCCAACAACTCGACACCCCTTTCCACCTCCCTCGCCGATCTTTATCCCTACAGTACAACGTTCGATCAGGCAGCTGCTTTCGATTGTTCAAATTCCTTCGCTTCCATCCCTCTCTAGCCAGTTGCTCGCTATTCAATTTCCGGCAATTCCGTCGGAGTTCTGGGTTCGGGTCCGATTGAGAGAGTGTTTCTTTCGAGTCCTATGGAAAGAAGCTTTACTTCTGGGCCCCTCGATCGCGGGTTAAATTCAGGTTTGATTGCGAAGGGGCTTGATAAACTAGAAAGGTGCTTCTCTCATAATGGATTCAGAGCGAAACCCAGATTAAAGAAGCGCAGTTTAATTCGGATTTTGAAGAAAACTTTATCAAAAACAATATCTCGAGGCGGCCCAAAACCTCCAATCCTCCCGACGATAGAAATCCTCCCGACCATTGACAAATGGTCACTGACCCAATTTAATCTCTTTTAAGTTTTCAGAGGATTTTCTCTGGTTATGGAGGCCATTCTCGAGTCTCGAGTCTCGAGTCTCGAGTAGAGAGAGAGAGAGAGAGAGAGAGAGAGAGAGTAATTTGGTAATTTTAAAAAGCATCTGTCAATTTTAACTGAAAAATTGACGGCAGGGTTTGGATTGTAAACGTTTTATACGTTAGGGTTTGATTGGGTACAGAACAAACGTTAAGTACCAAATGGTCACTGACCTTATACGTTGGAGTCTAAATGGTACTTTTCTTTTTAAAAAAAAAAAAAACCTAAACTTTAAGATTTTTTTTTTTAAAAACTCTAAATTTTTTAATAGAATAATTCTAGTCTTAATAAAAATTTCAATTTTATCCTTCGTAACCATTGTTAAAAAAATTACATTTATAGCTTAGTTTTAAATTACATCCTTCTCGTCCAATATCTGCAGACTGCAGTGCTGATGAATGTCAGCCAAAGAATATTAAAAAAACATTTATCTAAAATAACAAAAAAAACTTCACTTTAGAACGACGCCTTCTTAAAGATTGTGATACTTAGACAGAGAACGCAAGAATCTCGACGGCTCTGGCGCTCAACACCGTACTAATGGTATCCCTCCCATCCTCAAATTCCACTCTGTGTTCATCCATCCCTCCTCGTAACTTTCACAAGAAAAGAGGTTTCAGGGAAGTTAGCGCGTGGCTGTCATTCTCTGCTCCCCATTTCTCATCCATCTCTCGAAAGCTGTTCACAAATGGGAACTTGGTTCTCCGCAAAAACAGCCTGTGCGCGAAATCTGACGACTTGGAAATTGAAAACCAGCAGCTTCCCACTCATTTGACTCAGGAAAATGGAGAAATTTCTAGAAATGGGGGGAACCCATCTACCAGTTTTCTATCTTTTCTCTGTCCACTACTCAAACTTTTATCCGTGAGCCTCCTTCATTCTTTCCCTTCTTCTATTTCTCTACTTTCTGGTTCATTTGTATTACTAATTTGACCTAGACATTGCCTGACTGAACTTTGAATGACGAAAATTTAGTAAATCTTTCGGAGAAATTTCCCTTCTTCCTGTGTTTCTTTACTCGAGGTTAGAAATCACTCAACTAGTTAATTTGTTCCTTTTCGTCTCGAGCAGAAGAAATTTTGTTTCAGGCTAGCAAATCCATCTACAAACACTTGGTTCTGGTGATAAGCGGTCACCACCATAAATAGATCGGTTTTGTTGGGCTTTTGACACACATCTTTAAGAATGATTTTCTTTCCAATATTGCAGGGAGGAGACCCCTCTGGAGAAAGGAATTATAACTTTGAGGTACTTAATTGGAGTCTCCTTTTATTATTCAATAATGCTTTTGCCTGGTATTTCTTCCAATACATTTATACGCTTCATTCTATTTCTTTCATTGATTCTTGCTGCTAAATATTAGATAGCTGTGTCTTCTTTGTGCACACTGGCGAGACTTCCATGGGGCTCAAGATCAATATCTCGCAGCCCAGATACCATTGATTTTGATCCTCCTTTACGCTTACAACTCTTTGAATTTGGTAAGCTTTATTTATAATTTAGGAGCCAGTTTCTTATAGCAATTACAAACTTTATTTTCATATATTTTGTTCTTGAGAATTACTGGTTTTTAAGTATCAACATTTGAGACTATTGAGCCTGTCAGCTTTGGTATCAGTCGAACATGAATTATTCATTAATCGAGGCAGCCGATGAATTATATGAATTTTCGATTATGGGTATTCTAAATCTTTAAACTAAGCTGCTTTAATATGATAAACAGACTATTCCTGTCCTTTTTATTTAAGATATTATGTGTATTGGTTTTAGTATTTCAAATTTTTCCATAAAGGAAATGTGTCAGAATTATCTTGTCAAATATTATGTGTCAACAGAAGCATGCCCCTTTTGCAGGCGGGTTCGAGAGGCTTTGACTGAGCTAGATCTTTCAGTGGAGGTAAATAACGTTTCTTGTGTATGCTTTTTGCATCCAGTTTTTTTTCTCATTTAACCATGTATCAATCTACTTGGATATTGTCTGTGCCCTTTGTATTATATTTGTTTCAATTTGCCTATCGAGGTTGAATTAATTTATTCAGACATGGAAAATCATATCGGATCGAAATTGCTCTTTTTTAATTTTGGTAAATATACAGCCGTCAGAATCTTGTGATGCGATCCGCAATAAACTATTTGGATATGCTGTTTCTTTGTCATTTATCACTGTGAATTTACTGGCATGTATCTGCAGGTTTATCCTTGTCCTAAAGGTTCGGTACGAAATAGAGATACAGTTAGAAGAGTTGGAGGCAAAGAGCAGTGAGTATTTCTATTTGTCTTCGGATCATTAACGTCTTTTTTTACTGTGGTTTCAGTTGCACGTAAAATTTGATCATACATCGTATATAAACGACAAGAAAATAAAAGAACTTTATCTATCAATATCACTCAAAATAACAACTTTTGTGTATTTGAATTTGTAATTTAAGCAGAGGGAATGATTATTTGAGGCAATAGCTTTGCTTCAAAACTTTCTCTTCTATATTGTGAGAAGTTGTTCAGAGTATTTGATGAACTACAAATGCACTTACATATCCTATACAAGATTTATGTCATTTTTAACCAGTGAATATGCAACTGGACTTTTAAACTTATCTCTCAGCCAGTGATTGAGAATTTTCATGCAGGTTTCCTTTCCTTGTTGATCCAAATACCGGAGTTTCGATTTATGAAAGCAGTAAGTGTTGCTGTTTTGTTCAAACTCTTTCTTGATTTTTAAATTTTGATGTTGGACCTCCAAGAAAGCATACAAACCTGAAATGATTATTTTGAGTCATAATGATGAGGCCACACTAATTCTGACAGGAGTTGAGATCGACTCTCGAAGACGAATTTTTAAAAAAATGTTCTTTCTTTTAATATTTACAATATGTGGGTTTGATTCGAAGTCTTTCTAGATTGTTTAAAATATCTATGGACCCGAGTTTCTCGAGTGGAAATGATATAAACTTCTTTTATGTTCTCTGATAGGTGATATTGTGAAATATCTCTTCAAACAATATGGTCAAGGGAGAAGCCCCACAGTAGGGCTTTTGGAAAGGTATAGTTGAGCGTTCTTTATTAAGGAGGACAAGTTTGATATTTGAGATAACCTCTATGCTATCATTTTGATTACAATGTGTTTGTATGATCCTTGCTTCGATCAAATAATTGATATTGAATTCCAATGTAGTATAAAGTCCATTTTCCTGGTTTGTGTCTAATTAATTCTCTGATTGAAAACTAAAAAGTAGAAAATTGTTTAAGCGATCGTCGATGTATCATCTTGAGACTGTCGATTTGAGATCTTTGTTGTAGAGGAAGATCCTTTTTAAGTAGCATGTAGCTGTCACGGTCGGTAAATCTATTTTAGACGCGGGTAAAATAGCTATTATTAGTTTCGAGGTTAATTGATTTCTTGCATATATTATATCATTTGGTTGATTTGGGGGTCGTTCGATAAAAAAAATTATAATTGCTTTGTGCAGCACGTTGGTTACAGGTTGGGTGCCAACACTTCTCCGGGCAGGCAGAGGAATGACGTTATGGGAAAAAGCGAGGCCCGAGCAACCACCCGAGATGTTGCAACTTTTCTCCTTCGAAAACAACCCGGTTCGAATCTGTCTCTTCTACTCTTTGTTTTGCCTTGGCTGATAAGTTTTTAAAAACGTAGAACTGTAGGTCTCTTTGGCAATAATGAAATTGATGTTGTCCCAAAAATCGATAACTGATTATTTTTCCTCGAAAAGAATAACATTGTAGAGAAGTCAAATCATCCAAGAAATAGTCAAAACACCTAATTTGATGATTAAGTTCGTTTCTTGGACATTTCCTCATTCATGAAAATTTCATCGAGGAAACTCTAAATATTCGAGTGAACCACCAGAGTCTAATTGCAAAAAGAGAAAACGCGCATCCATATTCTTATGATAATAACCTCACAATTAATCATAATGTGAGCGTTTGCGCCTTGCAAAAAAGACAACCATCCAGACAAAGTGCTAATAAGAAGTTTCTCCTCGGGATTTGATCACAAGGACATGTTTCCATTATTACCCATAGTAATAAACGGAAATGGCAATTTCGTGAATTCTGATCTATTTTGTAGCTTTTTAATTCCCTTTTCTGGTCTGGTTCACAGTTCGCTCGGCTCGTGCGAGAGGCATTGTGCGAGTTAGAACTGCCTTACATTCTCCATAACGTGGGAAAAGGTTCTGGACGGGCAAAATTACTTGTCAATCTATCTGGATCGACGGAGGTCTGTTAAAATAACCCGAAATAGTTTCATCACCTCGACCTGCTCGTATTGATTCTATATGATCTTACATTGCAGGTACCTTACTTTGTTGATCCAAATACCGGTACTCAAATTGGTGACTACAAGAAGATCTTGATGCATCTATTCCAGAATTATGCAAAATCCAATCAGTAGGTTTAATACAAGCTTTTTGTATGATTCTGGCACAAGGGTAACTCCAAATTTTAAATAATTATTTAAAGTTTTTGATTATTTTAAGGATTAGAACGAATGAAATAAAGATTGTGAATTTGCAGAGTACTGAGTGTTTGGAAGGTTAGGTAAAGACAGCAGAGCAAATCATATGTATTTAACCACTAAAGCAATGTGTCAAGGGGGTTTCACTAACCCCGCCAACTCTCAACTCCCATCTCTTCTTCTCTACGGCTGCACGAGATCCACCAACCCTATCCAGCTCCAACGACTGATAATGGCTTACTGACCTTCTTGTCGCATCATCTCTTCCTCCCATCATATTTGCTTCCCTTCTAATCAACTTCCAGAACAGAAAAAGTTCAATCTTTTATCGTGCAAGGAAGATATAATCGACCTTAAAGGCGAAGGCTTCTTTTCAACTGCAATCATCTTCGTTTCTGTTGAGTGGGAAGGAAGAAGAACTAAAGCAAATACCCTGTTTCTTGGGTGAGTTCATTTTTCTCTTCTAAAAGCATAAATGAGGTCGAAAGCTCAAAATTCAATCAACCTCAAGCTCTTTCTCCTCCTCTTCCTCTTCCTCTCAATCCTACTGTTTATATTCAGGTCCACTTTTTCATCTCCCTCGAGTATTTCATCACCCACATCACAGACTCGTCTCTCCAATTCGACGAGTTACGAAACAGAGGAATCGGAATCAGAATCAGTGCCGGAATCGGAATCGGAATCGGCGACGAATGCACCATGCCCGTCTCTTCCCTTCACGCCGACTTGCACCAAAGCTCCGCCTTCCTTAGCCGATGCGCTCATCCACTACGCCACCTCCAACACCACCCCGCAACAAACTTTCAACGATATCTCCGTCTCGGCCAGAGTCCTCAGCCGGAAATCGCCCTGCAATTTCTTGGTCTTTGGCCTCGGCCACGACAGCCTCATGTGGACAGCTCTGAACCACGGCGGCCGGACAGTTTTCCTCGAAGAAGACGAGGCGTGGATTGAGCAAATACGGCGCCGCTTGCCCTCGTTGGAAGCCTACCACGTCGTCTACGGCACAAAAGTTCACCAAGCGGATCAACTTCTAAGAATTGGAGAGGAAAAAGATTGCAAAATCGTGGAAGACCCACGATTTTCCAAGTGTCAATTGGCCCACAAAGGATTTCCAACCGAAGTTTACGACATGGAATGGGATTTGATAATGGTGGACGCGCCAACTGGGTATTTCGACGGAGCGCCGGGGAGAATGAGCGCAATTTACACAGCAGGTCTAATGGCGAGAAACAGAGAGACCGGAGAAACTGACATTTTTGTTCATGACGTCGACAGAGTAGTGGAGGACAAGTTTTCAAAGGCTTTCCTTTGCGAAGGGTATTTGATGGAGCAAGAGGGAAGGATTAGGCGCTTCACTGTTCCTAGTCACAAAGCTCGTCTGGGTAGACCCTTCTGCCCATAGTCAGCTTCTCCATAGCTGCACCCCTGTTTTTGCCATTCTTCCTCACGTGATTATACTGTCATCCTAGAGCTCTGACAACGTCTCGGGTCACCCGAACTGGCGCTTCTGCATTGGAGAACACTTCTTTCTTTTGGTTACTCAACTCTCTACTCGTTTTCTTCCTTTTTATTTGAGATTCTCTTTTGATATATTTTAATACGTAGTTATAAAATACTATGATCCAGAACAGAAGAGATAATCAAAGAAAGCAAATGTTAGATTTTTCCCAGAAAAATACAAACAGAGACGTGTAAAAGACACGAACAAGACCGTATAATTCATCAATTAATTGCTTAGAAACATTCTAGTTGCTGCTGGGTTGAATTTTTAGATTGGCAAGCTGCTCTATGCTCAATGGATATATAAACCTTGAGCTGCCATTGAAAGCCGTCCTCCCCAACAGGATATGCACTGCCTCTGTTGGATGGAATGCATCCCAAAACACATATTCTTCTCTGTTTGGACATGGTATTTCCAATGGCAGACATGTTATTTGCCCTCTATTCCTTCCAATCCCGCAGCAACCGCGATTTACGACCCGAAATCCTTCAACAAAAAATGATAAATTTTTCAGTCAGCTTTCTACAACGCCTTCCTGCATATTAACAAGCCTAAGAAAACATACCATAATCCTTTGAGTTATCAAGGATGTCTTGGAACATTTGGGCGATATCTATGTAAGTGAATCTTGCATCAGCAAGACTGCTGTTGAGATTGTTAATCATGGCCTTGACGTTTGAATTGAAACGAAGAACAAGTTGGTTTACTTCTGCTGAGCATGTTCCATTTCTGCTACGAGCTAAAATGCTTGGAATGCAACCCATTAGACCGATTCCGGCGATGACGAACTTCCTAGCACCGAGATTATAAAGTTTCTGCAAATCTGACACTAAAATTGAATGTATGCTTATTGTGCAAAGGAAGAGAAAAAGTTTGGAGAATGAGATAGATTACAGTGAGCTGCTGAGAGTAGTTTTGGACCAAGAGATTGGCAAATTGTTGAGGGTTGTATTGATTTCTCGTCGGATAGTTAGGCATGAGGAAGTTGTTTAGATAGTCGTTGCTGCCCATTCCGACAAAGAATATGCACTTTCCGGTCATCTTTGCTGAATTGTCTTCTCCAATATCATCTGCTATAGAGTCAAGTGTTTTCTCAAAGTTGCTTATTTGCTGATTAAATGGTATTCGACCCACCTGAGAAGAACACAACAGTTGATCCATAAAACATTTCCAGATGAACAAGGATCATTCAGTTCAAAGTTGTCTGATCTTTAATGCCGGAAATGATCATAGCCCACTTTCAGACAAAACCCAGAAAACTATGGGTAGATGGAGGAAAGAATCAATATTCTAATTTCATAAAATGGAGAGAAATTAGGGTTTTCTGCTTAAAACTAAGAATATTATGAGCTTACAAAGTTTCTGCCAGTGGCATCCAGAATTCCAGCAGCTGCAGAGGCATAGTTGACTCCTTGAAGTGTTTGGTTTCCAGATGCTTCAGAGTATGAAGGAATCAATGGAAGCCCCAGAAGCTCAGCTGCATATTTTACCCATTAAGACAGAGGATAGAGAGAGAGAGAGAGAGAGAGTGAGAGAGAGAGAGAGAGAACCTATTTCATCAACCATGGTGCACCCATTAGAGAATCTCCCAGTGGGGCGACCGCCATTGGATTTGAAATCAATACCGTAGGGGAAATAGTTGGCTTTGGCGAAGGAAAAGAGATTGTTATTGTTTCCATTATCGATCAGAGAATCTCCAAAAATGAATATAGCAGGCACCATCGCTCTCTTCCTTCCTCCATTTTCAACTGCTTCTCCATCTTGACCTGAAGCTGTACCTATAACTAAGAACAGAACCAGAAACAGACAGCAATCTGACCTTACGATAACTCTGAAGTTCATCTTCTTCTCTCTCTGCTTTCATCACGAGAGAAATATACGAAAGTTGAGCTTATAAAAGAACAAAATTACAGGGAAAATGATAAGGTGGGTAGTTGAAAAAGTAATAAATAGAACCATCTTTTGTCCAACACAATCCACAGTTGGTAAAATTTGCATGAAGTCGCCATGCATGCTCACAGAGATAGGTTTATTTCAGAGTTCCATCTTCTGTCTAGCTTTTTTCCTACTTTTCCTTCGCCTTCTACGTTGGAAAACGGAGTTTCAGAAACGGTGGAAAATAATATAATCTGCATTTAATAGTAGTTATTCTCAGACAACGCGGTAACTTAATAACTCTTAACCTACTGTTGTCGACAATTCACGACAAGTTTGAATTTTGATTCACTTCTTTTAACGTACTTTTGAGAACTTCTGCATGTGACCAAGTCTCGTCTCTTATGTGACATATATTCTAGGCTATGATTTTGATTCTTATAATTTAAAAATTATTTTAATATAATCATTACAAGTTTTAATTTTACTTGTTCAGATACTTATAGTTTAGAAGTTATTTTAATATAACTTCTAAACTATAAGTATATTTTATTTTATATTCAAATAATTCAATCCAAATATGGTTACTTACGCATGGAAGTTTCTGTTCATCAGATTTGCAGACACCAAACTACACCATTTTATAAGGTCACGAGCTGAAACCAGTCAAGAAGTTGTAATAAATGCATATTCGTCAAACCCACTTTTGAAAGTAGAGAGAGAGAGAGAGAGAGAGAGAGAGAGAGAGGGGGGGGGGGGGTGGTTTGGGTTTATCAACACTTAATGAAATTGATTAATGGAGAATAGTTGGGAACGTGGTTTTAGCAGAAGAGATTGGTTTGGAGCAATAATACCAAATTCAGCAGCTTTAATGAATGAATTTACGTCTAACTTTGATTGGTAATGCAAAAGTTTTATCTTCCCAATAACATGTTCATCTTCTCTTTCCTGATAAAGTTGAAAAATTAATTAAATTAAGCACAAATAATAAATCTCCTATTAAATCACCATTACTGCTGATGAGTAAACCATGGAATATTTAATTTAAAACAGACAATAACTCAATCTATTACCCTAATCTTGATTAATTATGGAATCACAGAGATTGAACATAAAACACACCATATAAATACATCACAATCACAACGTTAAATTACAGTGATAGAGATAGATGTTCTTCAGATTTACAGGCAAAATGTAGGCAAACAACGTCATTATTACATGCAAAACATATTATAAAACAATAATAAAAGTCTAAAATTGAAATATTTCATTCTGTATAATTAGTGGGTAAGGTAAATTAGCAGTCACTGGTTCAATGTTAGTAAGTTCAATATTCCCCTCTATCTGCATTGAAAAAATTCACAAATATCAGATTCTGGGTTTTATAAAAAAATAAGCAAATAAATATTAATTCATCACCTTGTCTTGGAGATACTTGTTGGCAGCTCTGAGTTCTTCTTCCTTCAACACCAGAAGAAATAATTAATTTAGGTTAAGATTAAATTTGAGATTAACGTTAATCACTGCATTAAACAATCAAACCAACCTCTTTCCTCAAAGATTGGATCTCCTGAAACATGACTTCCATCTGCCATTTGATGGAGGATGAACGAATCAATATTAAGATTATTCGTAAACAGGATTACTGTAGGGTTCCCTCCGTTGAGATGAAGCCATAATGGGTGAAGAATTTAATGGGAAATGAAGAAATGAACAAGGTGGCATTGAATGCATACACAATTTTCATTTAGAAGATTTGCATGGTTCAAGGCAAATGTTTGTCATGTGTATATTAAATAATTTTGTCATTTTATTTGTGGTTTCTCCTGTAAATATGAGGTCCATACATGAGTTAGATCGATTTGAAAATCACTAGAAGAAAATGGAGTAAAAGAAATAGAGAGATCTTATAAGAGAGAAAAAAAAGAGTGTGAGTGAAAGTACTTGATGTGATTTTATGCACGTAGTGAGTTTTAAGAGAGTTGAATTTTTCTAAATTAATATTTTATAAAGTTTTTGATTTCTAGAAAAATTTTGTAAATCTTATTTTTTACAGTGATATCTTATAAATCTTGATATTTATTTTTTTTTTTCTGGGAAAATATTTTTGATATGTTTTTATTCGTATCTGCTGTCGTTTTTTTCAACAATCAGTGACTCAGATGATTCATTACCTTTGTAGACCGGATATTGCAGATCCAAATTTCAAGCTGCTTCTCTAGCTCTTCCAGTTCCTCAAATCTCATCGTCGGCGATCCTTCTTCGAAATTATACCGAAGACCTTTCTTTAGAACATCGATCTCTTGTTTCAGCTTATTGATCACCTCTTCTGCATTATTCTGCATAAAATATCATAGATTTTCAGAAAAAATGATCTTGAAAATCATAATAGAAGTGCTATTATTAAATAACAAACAAAAGTAAAAGTCATAGGTTACTGATCTTCTCCCCTGAACAATATATATTAATAGAGTACGCCATCAGCATCTGATGCGCACTACATTATGTTTGTAAGAAACTATATTACTTTGCAATATAGTAAAATATACAATATATTACATATAAAAACTATATAGTAAAACAAATTTGTGACAATCAATGAAAGAAAAAGAGAGAGAGAGAGAGAGAAGAGTGGTGTACTGGAGTTTGGCGTTGAGTTGCTTGGTCTGGTTGATCTCGGCCTGCGAACTTGATGTATCTCTGGATAAGCTCTTGCATGGTTCTTTAGATTTGACCCCCCCAAAAACAAGGAAGAACAAGTTCAATCCATGCTTTAAAATTGGCTATTTTTAAATCTATTTTGAACATTTTTGTGGCTAATGATTTTTTATATGTTTGGTGTGAGTCCAATTGGTCAAATAAGTTGCGAAAATTAAGGTCAAGTGCACAGTTAATTTAAATATTAGACCTTAATTTATTATTTTTTTCACAAATCGAAATTTTATTTTTCAGCTATCATCGATTTATATTATTATGTTTTTCATTTAATAAAGTATTTTAACTTGATTTCTAATATCTTTAGTGATGTTGATATTTTGGAAAAAAATCGACAGAGTCTAAAATAGAGTTAGAAATCACTGTAAGAATTAAAAATCATGGTAAAACGCCATATTAAATAGAAGACATGGTATATCTATTCTGGTTTTAACAAATAAATTAACGATAATGTCTAAATTGTTGATAGCTAAAGAATGGAGACTAGATTTATAAAAAAAAAATAGTTTAAGGATTAATTCCGAAGTTTAATTTGCACTGCACCCTTTTTTAATATAAATGTATAGAGAGAGAGATAGACCCTTTGGTAGCAAGTTCATAGAGCTTTCCATGGGGAGAGAAAACAAAGAGTCCAATGTCAGCATCGCAGAGAACAGACAGCTCCTTAGCTTTCTTCAACAGTCCTGCTCTGCGTTTGCAGAAGGTAACTTGCCTATGAACTGGATTCTCAATCCTCTTCATCTGCACCCTTCCTCGTACCATTTTTATCTTCTTCGCCGGGAAATCAAACAAACTCTCTCCGATCAGACAACCCTTCCACTAGTTTGAACTAGCTTCAAGGCTGCTGCAAATCTCTCCTCCTCTCTCGCCCCTTATCACAGCCACCCTTTTTCTTCTTCTTCTTCGTCTTTCACTGCCCTCTCAGTTTCCGAAGTTTCTGAGAGCACCCTTTAAAACTCCATGGATTCTCTTCAACTTTCATATTTTTCTTCGCCCCTTGGAGAATATAATGGTAGTCAAAACACTTATCCCAATCAACTTTATCCTTCACTCACTTCATACTTTAATCTTCGCAGCACTAACTTTGCCCACTGTACTCTGTCTTACGGACCGTATTTTCTTCCCACTCTCTGACTATAATATATCATAAACCGTGTGACATTATATATATATATATATATAACGCTTATTTTTTTAATATGTTTTTGTGAATATATTCTATGTTCATTGGTGAAAAGATATTCTGAAACACAGAACGAATTTTTTTACTGAAATTATAGAATTTCTATTGAAACACTTGATTAGTTCTGGTTATCCTTTTTCATCAGTAGTGGGAACGCACGTTACAAACAGCTAGAAAAAAGTTTGTTTGTGGGAAGAGTGTTGCTTAGGAATGTCATTTTGTATTTAATATTCAAATTAAAGCAGCTCCAGCCGTACACACACCGTGTTTCTTCCTTCTCTCTTCGTATGAACGAATTTTAGCCTTCTAATCTCCTTTTATTAAAGTTTTACGTACTGCATGTGTCCTTCCATGAGACTCAAAACTCAGTTGTTGATTTGTATTAAATAAATTTTTTTATGTCCGTGATATTTTCTCGAAAATGATTTTTTATGTACCTCGGTGTCTTTGTTTTCTTCGTATTTTCTTTATTCTATTAGCATTTTCAGCACTATTTTATTAGCAATTTGGGAAGAACCCTACTTAAGGAACCAGACAAATTATCAATTATAATAATGTCTATTTGGTTTATAACTATTTAAGAATCTTATCAAATCAAACTAAAGCTCACAGAGTTGATAGAAAAAGCTCGATGCATTTGAAGGTATAAAGCTTGAATTCCTTAATTCTGTTGTTAAAAACTACAAAATATATTCATGGCTACCATTATTTGAACTTATTATATAAATCATACGTGATACAGTGTCTTGTCTATTTCAAACCAGACATTTTTTAACAGATTGATAAACCAGATCATTTCTTCTTCAATTCAACTCAATTACAGACTATAGAACTCTAGAGAGATAGATACATACTTGTGTCTTCAATCAAGAAGAGAAAATTCAGTCAAGCAAAGCTTGTGTCTTCAATCAAGAAGAGAAAATTCAGTCCAGCAAAGCTTGTGTCCTCAAGAAAGCCTCGAATCTCTTCGGTAAATCCGGATTGGCCAAGAACCCTAAACCCTAAACGATGAGATCAGCTCAATTTTTAGCACCATCCTCCCTATCGTAGCCTCCGGCTGCAATGAAAGTTCCTCGAAATGCCTTTCTCATCGGCAGAAGACTTTCCGAGCAGTTCTGCTTTTCTCTGAGTGTTTTAATCCTTGGCTCAACCACATGCAAATAAAGAATTCCATACTTGTTTAAAGCTTCTGACATGTAAATACCCTATGCATCTGGATTTCAGTCTGATGTGCTTAAGGGATGGTATGGAAAACACCTACAAGAATAAGGCAACCAAAACCAAAAGCACAAAAATGCTCCTCGGATTTACACCAAAACTTGGCCGAAGAAAACTCCAAATGCAATAGAATATTTTCTTCAAATTTAATCCAATTAAGTTGAAAATTTAACACAACATTTCCAAAAATATATTTAGAACGCTCTTAAAATTTCAGTACTAAAATTATTGTGGCCAAAAAATTATGCACGAATTAAAATACAAAAACTGCTGTTAAGAATACTGCTAGATAGCTGATTTCCATTGGACTTTCCATACGCATAAATTCTTCAATTTTAAACCAAATGGGCTGAAAATGTAAGACAATCTTACTTGATACGTGAATGGTGGACTCTGAAAATTTCATAAAAAAATTCGCAAAAATGACAAAGTTATGGCCGGTGAAATCGATGCTGGTCCGAAGACTACACGAGAAACACTCTCGGATTATGAGACTTCCAAAAGTGTAATGAAACTCCAGCAAACGATGCAAGATTTTCCACCATTCTTCTAGCTTCCAACCTTTGCAAGATTGGAGAGAAAACATGGCAATAAGAGCCTACAAGTAACCTTAAAACTTGGTGACAATGAAGACAATTTCTTGCTCGGATGCGACTCATTGAGGAGATGTTGTTTTGAAGCTCCAAGAGCTACGATTTTGCAGCAGCAAAATTTAGGTTTTCATTCAACAAAAGTTGAGGTTACGTCCTGACAAAGTTATGGCCGGTGAAATCAATGTTGGTCCGAAGACTACACGAGAAGCACTCTCAGATTATGAGACCTCCAAAAATGTAATGAAACTCCAGCAAACAAACGATGCAAGGTTTTCCACCCTTCTTCTAGCTTTCAACCTTTGCAAGATTGGAGAGAAAGCATGACAATAAGAGCCTCTAAGTAACCTTAAAACTTGGTGACAATGAAGACAATTTCTTGCTCGGATGCGACTCACCAAGGAGATGTTGTTTTGAAGCTCCAAGAGCTACGATTTTGCAGCAGCAAAATTTAAGTTTTCATTCAACAAAAGTTGAGGTTACATCCTGAAAAAGATGCTTAAATACCCCCTCACAACGCAAATGAGGTAAAACTTATTTAATGGCGCCCAGAAAAAGCATATGCTTGATATTCTAAAATGGTGTAGGTTCAACCTCCAATGTCCAATTCAAACCATTTAAGACAAGAAAACACACCTGAATTGGATACCCTCTCACAACTCCAAATCTGACAAAAGAAGATACTGTCTTCTAATGAACGGCAGGGTCAATGGGTTTCCATGCTTCAACTTGCTCCTTTGTCCATATACCGGAGTATCTGGATGCTTTTAAACATCAAAAAGACAAAAAGAAATCATTATAGACATGAGGGACAACAAACATTAGCCTGCAAACAAGGAGTAACAAAAGAAAGTGGATAAAAAAAAATTACCCATGAAAACTCTGTGGCCTCAGCTAGAAGGAAACCTCCATTGGAGGTTCTCTGAGAATAATATAAGATGGCATGGGACTGACGAATATTGTTGTAAGATCTCAGTCTAGACAGAGGCGCCAAAACAATTCTGGGACGAAAAATGGAAGGAAAGGTTACAAAAGAAAGCCCAATTTTACAGGGTAATGATCCAAAAGCAACGTATAACCAAAGATTCAAAGCTCAGGAAAGCTTCTGAAAAACACTGTTCGATCCACATATCTTTTCTTTCTTCGTCTACTCCACTGTTTTTCTCTATTTTTCTCCATAATTAGAAAAAAAAATGAAAAAAATTCATAGCATTGATATAAAGTAACTAAATCAATTTTGTGAGTGTGGTTGAATTCTTGATTATGTCATCACCCATTCAGAAAAATCCCAATCTGCATGGAAGCAAACCTAAGAGAAGCATTACCAGTGCTTACTCAGTCAGAGTAATCGGCTAAAACATTAGGACTTTTCACAAATATTTTATGTGCATGAGCCACCAAATAAAGTAACACGAATCGGATGCTTTAAAAAACTCACCAAGAAAGGTGCAAGAAATGCAATATTAAAGATAACGGCCCAGCCATATTTTTGCGAGAGCTTGAAAGAGTATTCGAGGAACAGAAATCACAAACAAAACAGTAGAAATTCGCATTTTACCCATGAGAAAGCTTGAACTTCCCCATAGTGTATGGAGTGAGAAGTGGAACTCGGCGGAGTCGAAGCATTCTCCGTGTTTTCCTCCACTTGATTTCGAATTTCTTTCTTCGCCATTTTTGAGAAGCTGTACGACTGAACCATAACCCACTTGGTAATCTATAGATTTCATCTTCCAGAGGTCGACGTCTAGAGGTGTTTTGCGTGGAAATCTCAAATGAAGAAAAATATGCTAAAATTGCAAAAATTTGCAAAACTTAAAATAAAATAAAATAACTCATATCTAAAGATGATAAACAAGCCGGTCAAATCGAGAGTCTGAAATAATCTAGTTGACCGAGACTAACAAGTTAAACGAGTCTGACAACAAAAAAAATCAATCTAAGCTAGCTCGTGAGTCAATGTTAAATAAGTCGAGTCAAGCCGGCTAAATGATACTTGACGAACCATATGAATGTAA
Source organism: Begonia masoniana (assembly GCA_022432975.1). Lineage (NCBI taxonomy): Eukaryota > Viridiplantae > Streptophyta > Magnoliopsida > Cucurbitales > Begoniaceae > Begonia > Begonia masoniana. The sequence goes on along the minus strand of CM039503.1, from coordinate 3,818,081 downwards.
TGTATATTTTTAAAAAAATTAATTATTAAAACTATAAAAATTATTTATTATTATAATGATAAAATATAATAGTTAGTCATTTGGTTAATAAAATTGTTTTATTAATATATAAAATGACATGTTTTTTTAAAAAAAATTATTTGAAATGATCTAATAAAAAAATATTATAATTAATATTTGACAGCTGCATTCTTATAAATCATACACATGCTAACTAGGTTGATATCTATATAAATGTCAATAATTTGCGATTAGGGTGAGAAAAGAGCTGACCAAGAAGCCGAGTCGAGCCAACCCTAAAAAGTCCAGTTTTTCGAGCCTAATGAATTAAACAAGCTGAGCTTAATGACCCTAGTGAATCCGCTGAGTCAATCTCAATGAACCCACCCAAAAAAAATTTAAACCCGAATCAGTTTTGAAATTAAAGTTAAACGAGTCGAGTCCACCGCAATTTCGAACTGGCAGAGCTTTTAACACCTCTACCCAGGTCTGTCTAGTTTGCTCATAATTTCTACAATTAAATAACAATAAATTGAGATTAGATAATTAAGTCAATATTAATCAAGGAAGAGTAGTTTGTAGAAACGAATATTGAGTCTAGGCAATTAATTTAATATTAACTAATTATTGGTAAACTTATATAAATATTAAACAGAATGTAAATATGTCACGTCAATTTTAAAACTCACTAAGCATGGGTCGCGCATATGTTTCTCTCTTAGATTTCCGAGTAACTCGGAGTTAATTCACCCGAATTCTATCTTTTTTTGGATTAAAATTATATATATTTTTTGTAGATTTTGTAGTGTAAGCGAAGGGATATGGTCAGATAGAGAATTTTGTAACATGCACCTAAGTTTAAGTAGCAAAATTCATTATTTCTTTTGATTTTCTGATAATGAATTTCTAATTTTCTATAATAGTTTATTTTAGAATAATGTGTAATTTGGCTCCCAAACTATAGTGAAAAGAGTAATTTTCATCGTAAATTTTGATAATGGCCAAAAACAACCGTAATGTATGGATAATGGACAATTCACTCATTAATGACATCAATTCACTCATTGATGTAAAGTAACTAAATCAATTTTGTGAGTGTGGTTGAATTCTTGATTATGTCATCACCCATTCAGAAAAATCCCAATCTGCATGGAAGCAAACCTAAGAGAAGCATTACCAGTGCTTACTCAGTCAGAGTAATCGGCTGAAACATTAGGACTTTTCACAAATATTTTATGTGCATGAGCCACCAAATAAAGTAACACGAATCGGATGCTTTAAAAAACTCACCAAGAAAGGTGCAAGAAATGCAATATTAAAGATAACGGCCCAGCCATATTTTTGCGAGAGCTTGAATGAGTATTCGAGGAACAGAAATCACAAACAAAACAGTAGAAATTCGCATTTTACCCATGAGAAAGCTTGAACTTCCCCATAGTGTATGGAGTGAGAAGTGGAACTCGGCGGAGTCGAAGCATTCTCCGTGTTTTCCTCCACTTGATTTCGAATTTCTTTCTTCGCCATTTTTGAGAAGCTGTACGACTGAACCATAACCCACTTGGTAATCTATAGATTTCATCTTCCAGAGGTCGACGTCTAGAGGTGTTTTGCGTGGGAATCTCAAATGAAGAAAAATATGCTAAAATTGCAAAAATTTGCAAAAATTAAAATAAAATAAAATAACTCATATCTAAAGATGATAAACGAGCCGGTCAAATCGAGCTGAGCCTGAAATAATCTAGTTCACCGAGACTAACAAGTTAAACGAGTCTAACAAAAAAAAAAATCAATCTAAGCTAGCTCGTGAGTTGTTAGTGATTTTACACACTTACACGCAAGTGCACGTGTCGCTAACGAAGTAATAGAATAAGTAAAGTATCGATCCCACGAGGATATTGTTAATTGAATTAATCGCTATAATAATCTTATAAAAATATTGAGATTTTAAATGAAAATAAATATAATTAAATTCAGAATTGCGATGAAACAAAGTAAATCAGAGTAAACGAGGTAAAAACGATAAATTAAAGCCTTGGCTAGGATCGATTTCTTCATTACAATGATTTTACACTGATGCTATGGTAATGCTCTGCAGCATTGTCTAAGAACAACAAGAATTAAATAATTCTAGGATTCTTTCGAATTGCCTATATAAATTCAAATTAGAATTTCCTTCGACTTTGAAAGAATGTAACTAATATTGAATTTTCTATATGCTCTATTCTTATCGTCAATCGAATTAACGTTAACTACCTTGTAACATATTAATCCAATTAATCAATCGTGCATCTTAACATTTATATTTACCTGTCGATAAAATATAAACATGAAACATCAAACTATCTGTCGATATGAATTGAATTAGATGAGGAATATCACGAAAGATTGTTCCAAACAAAAATACATTAGCAATGCTACAGTATTAATCACAGAACAGCAAGAATTTTTATATTTCTAGGGTTCCGTCGAATTGCCTAGATAAATTCGTTTTAGAATTTTCTTTTCGATTTTGAAAAGACAAAAACTTAATCTGAATTTTCTTGTGAACCTATTCTTAAATGCCAAATAGATTAATGTTAGCTATTTTGCAACACTTTTAATCTATTCAATTTCTCATGCATCTTTAATTCCTATTTACCTATCGATACAATAGGAATATGTGAAATCAAAATTGTCTATCGACATAAATTGAATTAAGCAATTAAAATCATGAGAAATCATTCAATGAAAAATACGTAGCATTCATAGATCAGGCATAAAACATGTAATGAGTACTTTCTCTCCTAACCAAGAATTAGAAATTTAGCTACTAGGCATAATTAAAATCAAACTAAAAACAATAACATAAAAATAATAAAAATAAGAGAAGAAGACGAAATTCAGAAGAACGTCGTCAGTGCTCTTCTGGATCCAGAGCTCCTTGCCCCATTCTTGGAGCTTCGCCAGAATACCCATTTTCTTTAGAAAAATATCTCTTTTAATTATGCATCATCTCTTTCTCTCTCCATTCTCATTTATTATTTCACCTTTTTAGTAGATATTTCCCGAATTTGTTTGCCATTTCTCTCCCTTCATAATCCTTTCTGTTGAGTGATTTTGTTTTGTCTTTTACTGCTACCTTGTAAGCCTTCTTCCGCTGCCCAAGGTTTTGTCTTTTAGTGGTGCCCAATTTCACATCTTCCGCTGCCCAAGGTTTTCTTTATTCTATTTCCTTCTCTCAGCATCATCCGATTGCTGCCCCAATTTTACATCTTCCGCTGCCCGTTTTTTTTTCTTGTTTCCTTCGCTGCCCAGCTTTTTAAATCATCCGATTGCTTTTTTTTACTTTACTGCATCTTCCGATTTTTAAATCATCCGATGCTGCCCAGCTTTTGCCATCATCCGATGCTATTAATTCTAAATTTATTGCTTCCATTATTCCAGCATTTTCTTTCTCCATAATCAGCAACGAACTTCCTCAATTTATGTGATTTGCCTTATCTTCCTCCATGATCTTCAGCTTTTGAATTTGATTTTCCCTCTAATAAAATTTGCATTCAAATATGAAAATATAAAATTCGAATTTAAGGGGAAAAATCTACTTTTAATAGAAAATCTGCATTAAACATATCAGATTGAATATAAACACTAATGTTGCAGCATTACATAGTAATTGTAGGAATTTCTACAAATTTATCATTGCAATCACTCAATTCATATAAGTTTTCTTATATAAAATTTGCATAAAATAACTCTAAAATAAGAGTTATCATGAGTCAATGTTAAATAAGTCGAGTCAAGCCGGCTAAATGATACTTGACGAACCATACGAATGTAATGTATATTTTTAAAAAAATTAATTATTAAAACTATAAAGATTATTTATTATTATAATTATAAAATATAATAGTTAGTCGTTTAGCTAATAAAATTGTTTTATTAATATATAAAATGACATGTTTTTTAAAAAAAATTATTTGAAATGATCTAATAAAAAAATATTATAATTAATATTTGACAGTTGCATTCTTATAAATCATACACATACTAACTAACTTGATATCTATATAAATGTCAATCATTTGCAATTAGGGTGAGAAAAGAGCTGACCAAGAAGCCGAGTCGAGCCAACCCTAAAAAGTCCAGTTTTTCGAGCCTAATGAATTAAACAAACTGAGCTTAATGACCCTAGTGAATCCGCTGAGTCAATCTCAATGAACCCACCCAAAAAAAATTTAAACCCGAATCAGTTTTGAAGTTAAAGTTAAACGAGTTAAAGTTAAACGAGTCGAGTCCACTGCAGTGTCGAACTGGCAGAGCTTTTAACACCTCTACCCAGGTCTGTCTAGTTTGCTCATAATTTCTACAATTAAATAACAATAAATTGAGATTAGGTAATTAAGTCAATATTAATCAAGGAAGAGTAGTTTGTAGAAACGAATATTGAGTCTAGGCAATTAATTTAATATTAACTAATTATTGGTAAACTTATATAAATATTAAACAGAATGTAAATATGTCACGTCAATTTTAAAACTCACTAAGCATGGCTCGCGCATATGTTTCTCTCTTATATTTCCGAGTAACTATTGCTGATATGGCGTTCACATCTTCGCAGGTTTAACGAGTGGCTACGATCTGCTTGATGAATTCTACAAATACCCAAGTGGGTTATGGTTTACGGGTATAGGGTCGGCAAAAATGGCGAACGAAGAAAGGGGAAATCAAGTGAAGGAAAACAGCGAGGACGCTTCCTTGCAAACTCCGCCTATTCCACTTCTCACTCCTTGCAGGAAGGGAAAGTTCGATCTTTGTCACAGGTAATGGATTAATCTCTACTGTTTTGTCGAAAAAGACTGAAATTTAACGTTGTTTTTGCGACGTCGTCGTGTATTATTTATTACAGAATAGTTTTTGCGCCGACGACGAGACAGAGATCCTTCAACTATGTTGCTCGGCCACATACCATCTTATATTATACTCAGAGAACCTCGAAAGGAGGTTTTATAATATCGGAGGCCGCCGGAGTTTCCGACACTGCTCAATGGTAATTTTGGTCTGTCTGTTTGTTTTGCAAGCTAAGATTTGCTTTCTTTGATGTCTATATGGTTTGGTTTTAAAGGTATTTACATACTCCTGGTATATGGAGAAAAGATCAAGTCGATGCATGGAAACCCATCGTCGATGCTGTTCATCAGAAAGGCGGTATCTTCTTTTGTCATGGTGGGAGGGTCTCGAGTTCAGGTGGGGATTTCTGCTGCTCGTTAGTGTTAATTCACCCGAATTCTATCTTTTTTTGGATTAAAATTATATATTTTTTTATAGATTTTGTAGTGTAAGCGAAGGGATATGGTCAGATAGAGAATTTTGTAACATATACCTAAGTTTTAAGCAGCAAAAGTCATTAATTCTTTTGATTTTCTGATAATGAATTTTATTTGTACTAGAAGTGAGAGGTTTTTCTGTAAATTTTGGTTTCTAATTTTCTATAATGGTTTATTTGAGAATAAAGTGTAATTTAGCCCCAAAAACAACCTTGATGTAGAGATACTGGACAATTCACCACCGCCGTACCGCCGTATATTTCTCTAGCGCTCCTTTGAATCGCTCTCTCAGAAGGATTAAGAGAAGTTTATCACCTGAAATTACTCTTCTTGTGGATGAAGTTCACCATGGCTTCTGCCTTGATCAGGCCACCCTCAGTGCTCTCGTGAAGGAAAGGAGTCTTTGAAAGCTTGGCGAAAATGGACGAGTGAAGAAAATAGCGTCGGATTTGAAAACGGAACTGGAGATCGGAATCAATGAGGACGAAGAGGAAATGGACCGTCGGGTGAAAGCATTCGGTTCGAACACTTGCATAACGCCGCCGGCGAAGAGCTTCTTCTTCTAAGCTTGGGAAGCTTTGAAAGATCTGACGATTCTGATTCTCCTCGGTTGCGCTGCTCTCTCTCGGATTCGGAAGCAAACAACACGGAATCAAATAAGGATGGTAAGTTTATGGCAAATCAAAAATTTTGGAACAAAAAAAAAAGTGATTGATTTTGATTCATTTTTTCTGACAGGTACGATGGAGGAAGCATATTCGTGGCAGTTTTCATCGTTATCTTCTTCTCTGCAATTAGTAATTACAGACAAAACAAACAGTTCGAGATATTAGCAAAACTCAGTGATGATATCCAAATCGAAGTTTTACGGCGAGGAAGACGACGACCAGTTTCCATTTTCAACATCGACGTCGGAAACATTACACTAAAGTTTTATGTTTTGGGCTTATGAATATATTGGATAATAGGAGCGAGGCCTGATGGGATTGAACCAACGTTATTGCTGTTCTGGAAATTGAGACAATAGATTCGAGTAGGTTGTTCTTTATCTCTTGATTTTATGACATGGATAAATGAAATTGGGAATTAGGTTTTCAATTTTAAAGATTATAAAATTTAGGCAATTTAAGTTTTAACAAAAAACCAAAATGAAAATAAATTGAGCGAAATCGAAACATCGTTCTTAAGCTACACATTGATTTTATGACATTGATTTTCGAAAGTTAAAAGTGATTATTTTGCCGTGTCCTCCAATGTTTGGTAACAAAAAATAAAATTATTTTAAATAAAAAATTTAAGTCATGCTCCAATAGAACTAAAATCTAAGTAGTCATCACAAAATTAAGTAATAAAGGATTACGTTACAAGAAAGAAACACGTTGTTCTGCCTCCGAACTCTCGTTCCACCAATTTAAGATATTAAAATAAAAGATAAAGTACAATTTAATCATCAAATTATGGTAAAAAAGATAATTTTTACCGTAAATTTTGATAATAACAAAAAATAATCGTAATGTATGAATAATGGGTAATTCATCGTAACGTAACGATGTTATTTTACGTTAAAATAGTATATTTTCGTCGTGTGCCATGTTTTACTACCCATACACGCCACCACCGTTTAATTCTTTAGCGCTCTTTTGAATCGCTCTCTGGGAAGGATTAAGAGAAGTTTATCACCTGAAATTACTCATCTTCAACTTCTAGCTCTGCAATTTCTGTATGTGCAAAAGCTATGCATCTGAGACTACTGGCGGCCATTCCTTCAATTATTCGCTCGAAATTCACCTTTTCGTCTTCTTTGAGATCTTTGTTTGCTCCATTAACGTCGTAGTAGCTCGAACACATCGCTAGTATCATTTCTGCTGCTCCTTTCCAATGGACATGGCTGCCATTGTTAAAGCTCTGTTTGTTCCTTTTTAGCAAAACCCAACTTCTTTTCGTCTTCGAGTTGAAGGTTTCCACTTGGAGTGTTGTATAGTTTTTCGTGATTTCTTCCATTTTCATCTTCATCTCCATGACAGCCCAAGAAAGAATAGCTTTCTCCGTCGGACTCCCGGAGAACTCAATCTCCGATTCCGACGAACCTGCCTTGTAAACGCTTCCCGTCGTGTTTAATCCCACCACCTGATGAATAATCTCTAGAAGAGCTCGCGAAATATTCGCCGCCACCATTGACTGGTCTCCACCGACACCTTCATCTGGTTCATCGTTAGAGTCCCCGTTTTGTCTGTACAAATCGTGGTAGCCGACCCCGTAGTTTCGCAGGCAGAAAGCTTCCTCACCATAGCTGCCATCATTCTCTTCATCGAATATGCAAGAATTAACGTCACCGCCAGTTGTAGCCCTTCTGGAATCGCAACGACGACGATAGTTACAGCCGCAGCAATAATTGCAATAACGCCATTAATGACATCGTCGAACTTTGTTTTCCCTCTAACAAACTCCGGATTTCCAATCTCGTCTTCTGTATTAACAGTGGCGTCTTTAGTTCTTGTGGTTTTGTTAGTACGATTATTCATCAGGTGGTGGGATTAAACACGACGGGAAGTGTTTACAAGGCTGGTTCGTCGGAATCGGAGACTGAGTTCACCGGAAGTCCGACGGAGAAAGCTATTATTTCTTGGGCTGTCATGGAGATGAAGATGAAAATGGAAGAAATCACGAAAAGCTATACAACACTCCACGTGGAAACCTTCAACTAGAAGACGAAAAGAAGTTGGGTTTTGCTAAAAAGGAACAAACAGAGCTTTAACAATGGCAGCCATGTCCATTGGAAAGGAGCAGCAGAAATGATACTAGCGATGTGTTCGAGCTACTACGACATTAATGGAGCAAAAAAAGATCTTAAAGAAGACGAAAAGGTGAATTTCGAGCGAATAATTGAAGGAATGGCCGCCAGTAGTCTCAGATGCATCGCTTTTGCACATACAGAAATTTGGTTAACCAGTTTGATTGCTTCTTGGTCTGGATTTGGTTTTTTATAAGAGCGTTATGATTAATTATTATTATTTTAATATTTTTTTCTCTATAAATGTTAATAATTGTTTCAAGTAATAATGTTAGATGTATAAAATCATAAATGGCAGCCGCAGCCTCAAGCGTCAGCTCTTACGCAGACCGACGGTATTGCCAACGTCATGAAGCGGGTCTTAGTTGCTTACGCCAAGAGCAAAGCGTCAATAATCTTTGGACTTTGAATACGATTCTTCAGCCCACGCCTCTGGACCTCTAGTTTAGGCTCTGCTAGATGAAATCTATAAATAACCAAGTGGGTTTGGGTTATTGTGTACGGCGTCGGCAAAAATGGCGAAAGAAGAAATGGATAATCTAGTGGAGGAAAAGAACGAGGATGATTCAGTACAAACTCCCCCTATTCCGCTTCTCACTCCTTACAGGATGGGAAAGTTCAATCTTTCTCACAGGTAATTTATGAATCTCTACTGTTTTCGTCTGTGATTTCGCTACTTCTCGAATTCTCTTTCACAGCTGTCGCAAAAATATGGCTGGATCATTATCTTTATTCGAGAAGATTCTTCCATTTGTTTGCATCGTTCTCGTTGTACGAGTCCTTTTTTTGTAGAGCATCTAGTTTTTTGGGTTACTTGATTTGGTGAGTGATGCACAGAAAGTGTTTGTGAAAAGTCCTGATGGTTATAATCCGCTATGTTTCAGCCGATTACTCTGACTGAGTGAGCATGGTGATTCCGCTATTAGTTTATCTGCTTCCATGCAGATAGGGATTTTCTGACTGGGTCATGAAATAATCAAGCATTCGACCACATCTGCAAAAGTAATTAAACTAACCCAATCACGGATTTCTCGTCCTCTTAGTTAGTTTGTATTAAGGCTATGATTTTAGATCAATGTTTTTCTCCAGTAATGGAGAAAAGTAAGAAATGTAGTGGAGTAGTAGAAGAAAGAAAAAGATAGACGTGGAACGTAACGAACGATGCTTTCAGAAGTTTTTCCTGAGATTTGAATCTTTGGGTGTCTGTTGATCTTGTACCAATTTTAATATTTTCCATCGTTGACCAAACTGATACGTTCTCAGAGAACTTGTATTATTCTTTATTTCATGGCCATGAAATTTGAGATTGTTTAGTAACTTTGCCTTCTATTCTTTATTTCAGAATGGTTTTGGCGCCACTGACAAGACAGAGATCCTACAACACTGTTCCTCAGCCCCATGCCATCTTATATTATTCTCAGAGAACCTCCAATGGAGGTTTCCTTTTATCCGAGGCCACGGGAGTTTCCAATACTTTTCAAGGGTAATTTTGTTTATCCTCTTTTTTATCTCAATCTTTGTTTTGGAGGTTAATATTTGCTTTCTTTTTGTCTTTTAAAGGTATCCAGATACTCCTGGTATATGGACAAAGGAGCAAGTTGAAGCATGGAAACCCATTGTGGATGCCGTTCATAGGAAAGGCGGTATCTTCTTCTGTCAGATTTGGCATTGTGGGAGGGTCTCAAATTCAGGTGTGTTTTCTTGTCTTCTTGAATGGGTTGAATTGGACGTTGGAGGTTGAACCCAAACCATTTTAATGATTGATTTCACTGATAGTTATGAAGTTCAGTATGAGTCTCTTTTAGCATCTGATTTTGAAAACATAGGTTCTTGAACAATGCAAGTGTTGCCAAATAGTTTGGTTTTGGTGTTTTCAGGCTTTCAGCCGAATGGGCAAGCTCCAATCTCAAGTACAGACAAGGGAATACCCGACCAAAAACGCGCCAATGGCATTGATGTGGCTGAGTTCACTCCGCCGAGACGGTTAAAAACCGAGGAAATCCCTCATATCGTAAATGATTTTAGACTTGCTGCCAGGAATGCCATCGAAGCTGGTATTTTTCCTTCTTTTCTCACATTGATTATAAAATTGTCTAATGATCAGGTCGAATGATTTGATTATGAACTCCGGGTTTAAGTACTAAAACATTGTAGACGGACAAAGAGCTATATTCTAGCATAATTTTAGACTCTAAGCTGAATAATTTACAAGATTGACTAAATATACAGGTTTCGATGGAGTTGAGATTCATGGCGCTCATGGTTACCTTATCGACCAGTTCATGAAAGATAAAGTGAATGATAGAACCGACCAATATGGTGGTTCCCTGGAGAATCGATGCAGATTCGCTCTGGAAATAGTCAAAGCCATATCGGACGAGATCGGAGCAGATAGAGTCGGAATAAGGCTCTCTCCTTTCGCCGATTACATGCTATCAGGAAACTCAAATCCACATGCCTTGGGCCTTTACATGGCGGAATCTTTGAACAAGTATGGAATCCTTTACTTGCACGCGGTGGAGCCACGGATGAAAACGGTCGGAGAAAAGCAGGATTGCCCGGAAAGTCTTCTGCCGATGAGGAAGGCATTTCAAGGAACTTTCATTGCCGCTGGAGGATACGATCGGGAGGACGGGATCAAAGCCATCGCCGAGAATCGAGCCGATCTCGTCACTTATGGACGATGGTTCTTGGCCAATCCGGATTTGCCGAAGAGATTTGAGCTCAATGCTCCTCTTAACAAGTACCACAGAGAAACTTTCTACATATCTGATCCTGTCATTGGTTATACAGATTACCCGTTTCTTGAAGACACAAACTTTGCTTAAATGGTTGATTCTGTACTCTGTAGTTGAGTGATTCCTGCAGTACTGAATAAAATTGAAGACGAAGGAATCTTGTTTTATCATTGAATATACAAAGCTCAAGGCTAGGTTGGTTCCTGCAGTACTGAATAAATTTAGAATTTTGAATGTTTTTTTTTTAGAATTTACTTATAATTACTATTTTTATTTTTTATTCTCAAATTTTATATTAATTCATAGTAATATATATAATTAATATTACTCTATTAAAAAATATTATAATGTTTATATATCGCTCTAATTATTTTAACTATTAAGATATAAAATAACTATAATTAATGAATCTATAGATTTATTAATTATAATATTAATTTTATAATTATAATAATAATATTTATTTTATAATAAATAATAAAAATTGAGTAATATATATTATATATAATCTATATCAAATTCTATATATAAATTAACTAATATAACATATTCTAACATTTAAATTTTTGTTAAGTGATTCACGCCCGACGTGCACGTTATCACGTGTTGAAATTGACAGAATGAGAGGGGTATAACTCATTCCAAAAGCTAGGTCAATGATTGAGGGAATCTCCTCCTATTATATACAAGATCAATAGTTTTCTAACTGTTAATGTGAGATATTCAACCCACACGTTTAGCGTGATAGATTTTTCTGCCATGTCTAGCGTGTTACGTCGTGTGGAATCTTCACATCGTATAGAATTATTGGCTCTGATACCATGACAGAATGAGAGGGGTAGAACTCATTACAAAAGTTAGCTCAATGACTGATGAAATCTCCTCCTATTATATACAGAATCAATAGTTTTCTCTCTGTCGATATGAGATATTCAACAAAAATCTTTTTCTCCATGCCTTACTTTCTCCATGCCTCACTAACTCAATCGAAATCATATGAGTTTCCTTTATCTTTTTTCCCCCCGAAAAAATGGAGATGACGATCTATCTTTGCAAAAAAACGGAGGCAACAAAACAATTTTTGGATTTTTTCCACCTAAAAATCAACTTGTGGTACAATTTTTTATATATTAATTTTATGAGTCAATTTTTAATGTTATTTGAGGTCAACTTGTTATACGTTGACTATAATTTTCTTATTAGTTAAAGTTTGACCACACTTTCAGTCAATTGAGTTAAACTAGAGGTGTGCAGTACCGAACTGGAACTGATGAACCGAACCGGAACAGGTGATATTGGCTCGGTTCAGATCAGTTTTGCATCCCTAGAAACCGATCTTCGGTTTGGTATGGTAAAAACCAACTGTTTAGGTTCGGTTATCGGTTTGGATCGTTCAAAACCGATCCAAACCGAACCGAACCGTTCCTGCATAAAATACACTGAACTCTGAAGACTTGAAGAGCGATCTGCGAAGTGCGAAGACCTAAACCAAAAAACATCGAGTCTGCGACCACTCTTCCAAACTCCAGAGACGACACACGCACTGCGAGTGCGAGTCTGCGACTGCGACGACTAGAGACCCAGCAGACAAGGACGTTCAGGCGAGGCGGGCAACGACTAGAGATCCACCAGAGTTGCAGAAGAAGACGATTAGTCGAGGCGACGACTCTCAGTCTTTGCTACGGGCTATCGTCGACGATCAGGCAACCGAATAACAATAACCGAGTATGTTCTATTCTTTGCATTTAGGAAAGATTTGTGTTTAACAGAGAGCAAAATCATTGGTTTTGCTCTCTGTAAAAAATCGACAGAGAGCAAAATCAACACGATTTTGCTCTCTGTGAACAAACGACAGAGAGCAAAATGAGTTTGCTCTCTGTGAACAAACGACAGAGAGCAATCTTGCTCTCTTCCTGGTTTTGAATCTTTTGACAGCAAAATCAATGTTTCTATTTTAGCAAAATGGTTTAGCATGTTTGTTTTATGTGTTTTGCACTGTATAATTACATAATGATTTAGCAAAATCATTGATTTCTATGTTTGTTTCTCGGTTAGTTTACATTGTAAAATGCTTTGGATGATTATTAGTTTACATTGTTTCTCTGTTAGTTTACATTGAGTTAGGGTTAGATGGAGAAGCAGAGGGAAAGGCAAAAGTGGAGGAGAAGCAGGGAAGGAGAAAGGGTTAGATGGAGAAATGTAGCAGCTATGGAGTAATTGCAGAGCGTATGGAGAGGCTGCAATTGCAAAATGTTCACTTCATTTTTATTCTTCTTATCTTTTTAATTTTTATTATTACCTCATTATTTGCATGTTATATTTTTATCATCATGTATTCCTCATCTCCTCTCTTTTTATAAAACATGAATTGTGTAGGAATTGTTTGTTTTTTGGAAAATTCAAAAACGTATGTAAAATCGAAACCGAACCGGAACTGGAACTTTCGGTTCGGTTTCAGTCATTTAAAAGAGCGGTTTCGGTTCGGTAATTTCAAAACCAAAAGTGTTTGGTTAGGTTCGGTTCCTTTCCAAAACCGAACTGAAACTGGTTTTGCACACCCCTAAGTTAAACCAATAGATTTGATGTCGAGTGTGGTAGAATTTGAAATTTTGTGTTGGGTAATTTGAAATTTGTCATTCATAACATCTAATAAAATTGGAACGATAAAGAAGATTAATACGGTCCCTACAAAATGATGCACGCATAAATTGAGAAATGGTCCATCTTCAAGTCATGACATATCTTATCTCTACCTTTCAAAATTGAGATGGAGTTACTTACGCTCACGTTTTGTTGGAAGACAATGATTTTAATTGTTGGAAGATAATGACTTTAATTGTTGAGAATAATAATAAGTGGGAACAATAATAATGTCGCCGTTGTAAAAGCTAGAGAGTACTGATCAAGATAATTTTTAGGAAATACTGCTATTAACAGTCTCTTTAGACAGAATTACATTTTTAAGTATGTTCCCAGAAAAGGCTGGAGGGGTCACAGACGGTCCCACTTAAAATTTAGTCTCCTAATTTACATAGTACAATTACACCACGAAATAAGCGGTATGAAAAATAATAGCATATACGATCAGAAAAATAACAGAAATATCTTTCTTCGCCGTTAAATATAACTACCAAGAAACGAGAAATAATAAATAAAAAAAATCACTAAGACCGAGTCCAGAAAGATATCACTATGAAAAATAATATTTTACAATATTTTTTTAAATACCGAACATTATATAAAATATTAACTAAGAGAAATTTACCACATTTAGAACTCATAATGTGCACAAAAGTACTATACTTATTTTTAACTCAAACTATTTTTTTTTTCACTCGGAATAATTCTCATTATTCGCTGAAGAATTGATTCCTCACTTTTCAAATGATAGAATGCTCTCTTCAAGTTTTTTTTTTTATAGAGGCTTAAAAGTGACACATTCTTCATTTTAGAAAGCTAGAAGAAGAAGAAAAAAACTTAACGGAGACTTTAAAAATTTATATTTCAGGTCCCTCATCGTTTAAGGAGAGACCATACATTAATATAATGTCAAGAGTATGTGTATGTTATGATTTATCATTATATTATTTTTTTTAATAATTATTTCAAATAATAATATTAGAGGTATAAAATCAAAAACGTCAACCTCAGACGTCACGTCAGCTCTTACGCAGACCGACGGTATTTTAAACGTGTTGAAGCGGATTTTAGTTTCCAAGGCATGATGAATAAAAGCTACTTCTATCGGAACTTTGCAAGCCAATCCATCTGAACCTGTAGTTTAGCCTCTCCCAGATGAAATCTACAAATAACCAAGTGGGTGATGGTTTTTGTATAAATCGTCTGCAAATATGGCGAAAGAAGAAATGGGAAATCAAATGGAGGAAAACGAAGATGCTTCCGTACAATCTCATTCTATTCCACTTCTCACTCCTTACAGGATGGGCATGTTCAATCTTTCTCACAGGTGATGTACGAATTCTGTACTATTTTTTTCTGTGATTTCGCAAAAACTATGGCTGGATCATTATCGTTGTTCGAGAAGAATATGTATATTCTTGGTGTATGAACTTTTAGAGCATCCAATTTGGGTTACTTGATTTGGTAAGTGATGCACAGAAAGTGTTTGTGAAAAGTCCTAATGGTCATAATCTGTTATGATTCAGCCGATTACTCTGATTGAGTAAGCACGGCAATTCCGCTATTAGTTTTATCCACTTCCATGTCCGACAGGGTCACGAAATAATCAAGCATTCGACCACATCTGCAAAAGTAATTACAATCACTGATTTCTCGTCATCTTAGTTAATTTGTATTAAGGCTGTGATTTTAAATCAATTTTTTTCTCCAATAATGGAAAAAAGCAAAAGAAAAATGGTGGAGTAGAAAAAGAAAGAAATAGATAGACATGGAACGAAAAGGACAATGCTTTCAGAAGTTTTTCCTGAGCTTTATATCTTTGGGTGTCTCATGATTTTTTACCGTTTTCTTAATCTTTTCCATCGTTGATCGAACTGATATATTATTTGAAGATAATTTTTTTTGGCCAGTTTAAATCTCTGTTTTACGTATAATCTTTTGAAACTTCTTACCAAAAAATCCCATAAAATTTGACATTGTATGGTAACTCTGCCTTCTTTTCTTTATTCCAGAATGGTTTTGGCGCCACTGAGTAGACTGAGATCCTACAACAATGTTCCTCGGCCCCATGCCATCTTATATTATTCTCAGAGAACCTCCAATGAAGGCTTCCTTTTATCCGAGGCCACGGGAGTTTCTAATACTTTTCAAGGGTAATTTTATTCATCCTCTTTTTTTATCTCAATCTTTGTTTTGGAGGTTAATATTTGCTCTCATTTTGTCTTTTAAAGGTATCCAGATACTCCTGGTATATGGACAAAGAAGCAAGTTGAAGCATGGAAACCCATTGTGGATGCCGTTCATCAGAAAGGTGGTATCTTCTTTTGTCAGATTTGGCATTGTGGGAGGGTCTCAAATTCAGGTGTGTTTTCTTGTCTTGAATGGGTTCAATTGGACGTTGGAGGTTGAACCCAAACCATTTTAATGATTGATTTCAATGATAGTTATGAAGTTAAGTAGGAGTCTCTTTTAGCATCTGATTTTGGAAACATAGGTTCTTGAACAATGCAAGTGTTACCAAAATAGTTTGGTTTTGGTGTCAAAGATCAAGGTAAGTTACTTGATGCCCTAGTGTAGGTGGAACACTAGGTGGCACACCAATTTATTTTCGTGATAATAGACAATGATAAAGTGCAAAAAATAATGAGACACGAGGTTGGTAACGCAGTTCGGCAATTGCCTACGTCTGCGGGGCCACGCCCAGACATAAAAACATTTCAAATAGTTCATAAAGTTACAAGACAACCGGGCTTATACAAATAAAGACTCCCTCTTGTTTTTGTTGCCGCCTCTCACTAACTTCCTGAGTGAATATGTTTTTGCGAGCTCCTCTCGACTTTAGATCGATCCCTCCCGGAATCTGAATGCAACAAGCTCCCTTTGTCGTTAATGACTCCTCCTGGAATCCGTGTATAGCAAGATCCCCTTGCCCACGATCAGAACTCCTCCCGAGTTCCAGGCAGCCTCCTCCCGAGACTGAGTTTTAATGAAAGAAACAGAATCGCACCTGGGACACCGTCAGCGACACTGGTCGTTGTCTTCGGATGCAACAAACTAACACATTCAGAATACCATCAATTTCAGCCACGAACAGAGTGTGTAAACATTCAATCAATGATCGAATGAATAATAACAAATCCACACACAGAAGCGATTGTAAGAGAAGAAACAACGGCTTGCGACACAAGAAATCTCCTTCGAAGAATAAGCAATCCGCACGCTGAAGAATAATCACCGACGACTCACAGTAAGCGTGAGAGAAAGGATTAACAATTGCTGGACACACGCAATCGTCGGTGAAAAATACAATCGCTCGAATGATTAAAGACTTTCGTCTTTCAAGAATAATGGCTTCAGCAACTTTCAACTGTGCAGGAAGAATGCATAATATACTGTGCTTCGAATATACTCTTCAGAACAGATCGCACATAATAAGAAAGCTGAATCCCATGAAATTAGATTTGTGACATCAGGTGCGACATTTATGGAAAGCCCATGTAAACAAATCTGAAACGAATATTAAAATATTATGAACGAATCCTAATAACGTTATGATCTCGCATTTAGCTTAACAGCACCACAATATTTAGATCGGCTTCCAAAATATTATTTTCATCTTCAAATCAATTTTCCAAATACTTAGGAATAAATTCCTTTGTTGCTGCGATCTTGAAACTCGTTGTAATCCAGCTTAACATAATCATAATCTTCAAATCATAGATCAAATCAGAATCGCACACAATAAGGAAACTGATTTTATCAATTCGGCTTGGGTGACATTCCGTGTGACATTTTAGAAAAGTGCCTCCAATATAATCAAATTGGATCCTAATACTTTAGGAATATATTCCTTATTTGTTGTGATCACATATCTCACCATAATCCATTCCATATCTAAAGCTACTTGATTTCCAAGTAACTACTTTCCAAATCTCTCAAACTTCCTAATCTTTAGGATCTCCAATCAAACATAATTTCTTGGATGACAAGAAACAATCTTCTATAGATTTAAGTCACACAATAGGAAATAATATATAAATTTCCTTAAAATATGTTTGCCAAAAAATATGCCAACACAAAAACATTTACATGGTGTTTTCAGGCTTTCAGCCGAATGGCCAAGCTCCAATCTCAAGTACAGACAAGGGAATACCCAACCAAAAACGTGCCAATGGCTTTTATGTGGATGAGTTCACTCCACCGAGACGGTTAAGAACCGAGGAAATCCCTCTTATCGTAAATGATTTTAGGCTTGCTGCAAAGAATGCCATTGAAGCTGGTAAATATTCCCTTCCTTTCTCATATGTAGAAGATAAATTGTATAATGATCAGGTCGGATGATTTGATAATGAATTCAAATTTAGTTATATTCTTACAGAATTTTCTTGTTATGAAATTGTTTTTCCCGTAGAAATAGGCTTATATAGAACGTTTCTGAAAATAAGCTGAAGAATTTACTACATTGACTAAATATGCAGGTTTTGATGGGGTTGAGATTCATGGCGCGCATGGTTACCTTATCGACCAGTTCTTGAAAGATAAAGTGAATGATAGAACCGACCAATACGGCGGGTCCCTAGAGAATCGATGCAGATTCGCTCTGGAAATAGTGAAAGCCGTATCGGATGAGATTGGAGCAGGTAGAGTCGGAATAAGACTTTCTCCTTTCGCTGATTATATGCTATCAGGAGACTCAAATCCACATGCCTTGGGTGTTTACATGGCGGAAGCTTTGAACAAGTTCGGAATTCTTTACTTGCACGCGGTAGAGCCACGGATGAAAACACTCGGAGAAAAGTTGGATTGCCCTGAAAGTCTTCTGCCGATGAGGAAGGCGTTTCAAGGAACTTTCATCGTTGCCGGAGGCTACGATAGGGAGGACGGGATCAAAGCCATCGCTGAGAATCGAGCCGATCTCATCGCTTATGGACGATGGTTCTTGGCCAATCCGGATTTGCCGAAGCGATTTGAGCTCAATGCTCCCCTTAACAAGTACAACAGAGAAACTTTCTACGTACATGATCCCGTCATTGGTTATACAGATTACCCATTTCTTGAAGACACAAACTTTGCTTAAATGATTCTTCTCTCTCTGGTGTTCTGTAGTCTGTAGTTGAGTGATTCCTATAGTGCTAAATAAATTGATGAAGAAGAATCTTGTTTTATCATTGAACATGTAAGTTCAAGGCTTAGCCTCGTCCAATTTGTTAAACAGTCTATGGTTTGTAACACAGGGTGTTACAGGGTGTTTGATAAGTGTGTATTTTACACACTTATTTATACTTTCTATATTTGATTTGATAAGCTTTTCTCAAGCATTTGAAGGAATCTAATATATTTTGTACAAGTGTGCAGAAATTTTAATTACAACAGGAATCGGATCGAATTAAAGAAGTTGAAGAAAAAAAAAGGAAAGAAGAAACAAACTGAAGCTAAAAATAAGAAGCAGAAGGATGGAGATCGATCTCTATCTATTCCTGAGATCGATCGCCACTCATGCCCAAGAATAAACGGAAGCCAGCGATCGATTTCCATAAAAATCATCAATCGATCGCTACATATTTGAAGGAAGCAGCGATCGATCTCTACAAATGCCAGAGATCGATCGCTACATATACATGCTTGCAAATTGAAGGGAGCAGCGATCGATCTCTACAAATGCCAGAGATCAATCGCTACACATCACATGCCATATATGAAGAAGAAGCAGCGATCGATTGCTACAAATCATAGAGATCGATCGCCATTCATGGAAAAGAAGTCAGCGATCGATAGCCATACATGCCAGAGATCGATCGCTTGTCAATTTACAAATTTGGAAAGATGCTTTATTTTAATCCGAGCCGTTCACCTGAAGACAGACTTAATCTTCACCGTTGATTAAGTTTAAAGACAACATTAAAAACCTAACGAGGAGGGCTTTTAGATTTTCGGAATTCAGCAAATTAGGAGGCGGCGACAGAGAGCAACTCCGAGGCGATTTTCGGCAAGGAGAAGCGATCAGGATATTTTCATAATACTTTTCTTTTCTTTTTCCTTTTACTGTTTCATTATGCAACTATTTAGTATTATTATTGTTTTTCTTTATTTTATCATGAACTAAACTTCCCGTTCTAGGGTTTCGACGTAACTTTGCCATGATTATTTATTTTTCTTAATTCAGGTTCTTAATTTTCTGTTCCTTTTCTGTGTTGAGTAATTTATTCTGAACGTAATACTTAGGTTTGCTTGATCACCAAAACTAAGTACTTTAGGGTTAATTCGGGATGCGAGAGCGGAGAATTTAACCGTGCACTGAATAAATTGCCTTAAAAAGGATCCTAGGCTAGAGATAGTTAGGGCGTTTGAGTGGTAATATAATTTCTTGCTCTTAATGTATTCAATTAATTCTCAGGATTAGAGACCGAGAGGTGATAATTCGTTAATTGAATAAGTTTGCCTTTGCTCGAGAGAGATTGATGAATATTTTCGTGAAATTGCCATCAACACAAAGGAATAGAAATTGATTACTTGAATTAGGTTTAATAAATAGGACTAGTTAAGTGAAATCGGAACCCTGGATTTTCTCATCATATAATCTTACTCTTTTATATTCAAGTCTATTATTTAAATTGTTTAATTTCTTTTATTTGAACTATTTTAATTTAATTTAAAATCTAAAATTATCAACATATTATTTCTTTTCAAATTAAACTGAAAATTAGATATTCAATATTTAACATATTTATTCCTCGTGGGATCGACACTCGTACTTATACACACTTTATTACTTTTGCGACACGTGCACTTGCGTATACGATTTTTCGCAACAAGTTTTTGGCGTCGTTGCCGGGGATCGAGCCTACGTCTGCGGGGCCACGCCCAGATATAAAATTATTTCTTTGAGTTCACTAAATTACAAGACAATCAGACTTATACAAATAAAGACTCTCTCTTATCTTTGTCGCCGCCTCTAGCTAATTTCCCCAAGGAAACTGTTTTTGCGAGATCCCCTCGACTTTAGAACGACCTCTCCCGAGATCTAGATAACAACAAGATTCCCTTGTTGTTGGTTCCTCCCGAAACCCGTGTTATGGCAAGATCCCCTTGCCCACGATAAAAAACGACAAGCTCCCATTGTCTAAGAAACAGAACTCCTCCCGAGTTCGGATGCAGCCTCCTCCCGAGACTGAGTTTCAATGAAGAACAAAAGTATTGCCTCCTGGGACACCTCCTGGGACACCTCCTGGAACACCAGATCGAAGTCTTCAGATTCAATACACAACACACTCGATAGAACGATGAAATCCACAGATTAGGTCGAGTGTGTAAAACAATCACTAACTCAAACGCATAATCGATGAGAGTGAAAGAAAACCGACGGCTCGGAAAGAAGAAGAAACCTTCTCACGTGTAAAACAATACTCCGTCGTCAATCTGTTTTCATAGAAAACGAAAACCTTAAATAACCTTGGTAACTTCCATATCTTCAATTCGTTCAGTTACCAAATCAAATATATCGCCGCGTGGAATAAGGAAACACAATCTTAACAGATTCGGTTGTGTGACACTACATGTGACACTTTAGGAAAGTTTCTATAACAACTCGGATATTCATCCAAAAATTCAGGAAAACATCCCATTAATCATGGGAACTCGAAGCCCAGAAAATCGTGTCAGATCTACAGCAAATCGGCTTTCCAAATAAAACTTTTCCAAAAAACAAGTGCATATACCTTTTTCAATAACTTTCCAAATAATCATGTTTTCTTATTTTTCTCTTCCACAGAATCTTTATCATTGATATTAGGACGCCATCCAATAATCAGAATCGGCTATTTCTTGATAATCAAGAATTAAATCATCAAATTGGAAAATAATGAAATTAACATATTATCTCCATAAATATGTATATATATTGCCAAAAATACAATTGTCAACTCATATGCAAATCTTTGCATTTACACAGGTTTTGAACTTTTTTTTTCCTGAAAAAATGGAGGCAATGACCGCAATCTTTGCAAAAGAACTTGAGACAACAAACAGATCTTTGGTTTCTTTTTTTATTGAAAAAATTGCTGGAATTTTTTAGGAAGAAGAAGAATGAAGGAGGAGAAGAAACACAGTAGATAAGAGCTAGAGGTGAGCAAAAACCGGATTGGACCGAAGAACCGGATTGGAACTGAAAAATTGGTCCAGTTCTGGTCTATTTTGCAACTTAAATAATAAAAATTTGGTTTTTTTTAAGTAGAACTGAAAAATGCGGTTCGGTTTTCGGGTTTTCTGATGCAAAACCGAAAAATCTCAAAACCGGATTTAATCACTACCCTAACCCTAAGGCTCTGCTCCTGCCTCTCACTTCGCTCGCTCAGTTCGCTCCCAAGCTCTTCAGAAATCAGATCGTTCGACTATCTGTCTCTCGCAGTTCGCCCAGTCGCAGTTCGCCGTCGCTGGCGCCGAACCACTCAGTCTCTGTCTCTCTCTGCTCGCACTCGCAGTTCGCACTTGCAGTCGCCCAACGCCAAACCACAGTCGCCGACTTCCGACCTCGACTTCCGACTTCAGACTTCGACAAAGCTTCCGAATTCGACGAAGTCACCGACTTCCGACGAAGGTAAGCAACTTACCGTAAGATGTTGGCCGTTGGACTTGGGGCTAAATTAGAATGTAGCATTTTTAATGATGTCAATTTTTTATCAGTTTCTATTACTCGATGACTCAATGTTTGAAGTTTGATAATGTTATCCTGCCTATGAGTTGATAATCTCATCATTTTCTGGTATTATTACAATGTTAAGCTTGAATCATAATTGGACTCCTTTTAGCAAGTTTATCTCATCAGTTTTCATATTAATAAATTTTTGGATAATAATCGTATATATTCAAGCAGAATGCCCACGTTGAATTGAGCTATGTTTCTGTTTCTGTTTCTGTTTTTAATTTTAGTTAACACTTGACATGATGTTTTTATGTTTCTGTTTCTATTCTGTAGTGTTTGTGGTGTTTAGTTTACAGATTGTTCTACTGTTTATTTGTTTTGATATTTGAGTTTAAATCGTGATAGTAAATTGCTCTTCTAATTTTAGAACTTTTAGATTGTTGGATTATTTAGCTGTTCTTATTTTAGATTGTAGAATAGAACAATTGTGAAGCTGTGCACTTAAATTTGGATTTTAGCTTCTCTTTGTCATTTGAGATGCCTTTCATTCTTGAGAGTTCATTTTCTGTTTTTAGATTTTGTTATGATTATCCAAACAGTTAGGAATTTGAATATTTATGAGGGTTGTTTGCATTGATATTGAAGGTATTACTGATTTCTCTTTGTAGGGTGGTTAGCCTTTAGCTTATCCGTGGCATTTCGATTCCTTTCTTTCTTTCTTAATACTATTTTCGATAACTGGTGAAAAATGATGCAGGCAAAGCTTTGTGAAAGCCCTGGAGCCCTTTGTGACATGGCTGGAGGAAGCAGAAGAAGATGATTGACTTGCTTTCGGCTTGTTGTTCCGTCGACATTGCTTTGTGCAGAATCATGTCGTCAGCTGGGATTCCTTTCTTTCTTTCTTAATACTATTTTCGATAACTGGTGAAAAATGATGCAGGCAAAGCTTTGTGAAAGCCCTGGAGCCCTTTGTGACATGGCTGGAGGAAGCAGAAGAAGATGATTGACTTGCTTTCGGCTTGTTGTTCCGTCGACATTGCTTTGTGCAGAATCATGTCGTCAGCTGGGATGACTTGGTTTTTATAAAAGTATTTGTTTGTGGTATTGGTTTCTAGCTTGCTTGTGCCAGATTTATTATTTTTGTTTGAAACATCTTCCCAATGTTAGGTAAATTGTTTCTAGATTGTTCTCTAACTTTACGTTACTATGATTAGTATTTTACATCGATGGTTTTTTTTAATTTAAAAAAAAATGGGAAAATCGAAACCGGAACCGAAATTCGGATCCGGTTCTGATCCGGTCCTTAAAAAAATAAAAATAGTCCCGGTCTTAAAAATTAAAAATCAAATTTTATTTTTTCGGTTCCAATCTTCCTTAAAACCGGACCGGACCGGTTTTTGTTCACCCCTAATAAGAGCTGCGATAGCGAAGACGTTGATGATCATTTTTGTGTGTGAGAGAGAGAGAGAAGTCGACGTGTGGCAACAGGTGAACAGTGAACTCACTCACCGAGTCAACGTAAAATTTAACGTCGTGGGCTGAAGTTCTCACGGCTCGCCGACGATGGTCCGTCGTGTGTAGAGAAATGGTTTAGGGCATTAGTTGTCAGAATATTTTAAGTTCAGGGTTTCAAATGTAATTATACATTTACTTTTATATTTTTATTATATTCTCGTAAATAAAAAAACAAGATGAAATGCAATTTAACCTTCAAAGTATGATATTTTTTTAAAAAAAAACTCTCAAAGTATTAATCATAACAAAACAAAACTTAAACTATAAAAAACTAAAAAACAAAACCTTGGCAGACGTTCACCCTCCATTCTCAGTTTTATTTGGATACTGACGGTTTGAAATGAACACTGATCAAGAAACGTGAACATAAGGCAAAAATTAAATTGGCTAGGAAGTTTAACTTGCAGATGATTAATTGGAGATTTAGGAATTTGTTAGTACACGATGCATAAGCGATGACGTGTTAAGTCAAATTGAAAGTAGTGAATACGGTTATGAGACTAATGTCGGTTAATGCAGTATTGAAAATTTTAGTTTAGAGCCGTAGAGATTGATCCCAACTACAGATAGAATCATAGTTCAAAAATTTCAAAGAGTACTGAATGATTATAATTTGAGAGGAGTGAGACCACTATGCTGGGCAAATTTTGAGGACAAAATTTTGTTTAAGGAGGGAATGATGTAACAACTAGCACATCGCCAGGTAATCATCTCGTGAATAATTTTGGAGTGGCTTGTTGATTGTGAAAATTTACGAGGTCTTAAGATGACGGGTATTACTTGTTTTAAAATAAAAATTAGGTAATGGCAAGATTTGTAAATAAAGGTGATTTTAATCAATATAAATAGGAAAAAGAAAGTCTAAAACCTCACTTAAACCCCTTTTGTAGCCGACTTTCCTCTCCTGGCGATTTCCTCCTTCAGCGATCGATTTCTTCCTCCTCTTTCTTCGACGATTCAAAGCTCATGTAAGGTTTAGATGATTCATATATTGAGTCTTCGATTTAAGAATGGTTATTGATTGATGTCTGAAGATTGAGAATCGTTCGATGCCAGATTTACAGCTATATCTTCGAGTTCCCTTATTTAATGGCATTGAGGATAGAATTCTGATGTTGTCGATGTTTAAACTTTGAGAAATTTGATGTTGGTATGGATCTGGTAGTATAAATGCTAATGTCATTAATGTTAATGAAGGTTAAGCTCTGCACACTAGGTGCTCAGCGAAATGCTTTAGAGGTTTAAGCTAGATTTTATGATGATTTCTGTAGGACCGGAATTGTCTAAGAGGGGGGTGAATTAGACTTTTAAAAATTTAATCTAATAATCAATTAGTTTTACTCTCTTGATTTGTCTAATAGCAAATACGGTAATATCAAAAATAAAGAGAGAGTAAGAGAGATTTAACACCAGTACTTTTTACGTGGTTCGGCCAAACTGCCTACGTCCACGCTTCAAGGCTCACCCCTTGAAGATCCTTACCCTTCTCGTCAACGAGAATCAACGGATCGGGATTCCGGGCTCCGATCAAATGCCTTTACACTTTTGGATTGAACTTTCACGGGCGTCAATCCACTACCTTACACAGATTTGAGTTTGTAAACTTTTAAGCTCACTCTACAACCTCACAGGATGAATCTCAAGTTTCGAATGAGAGATGTAGAGAAAAAATACAGAGAGTTAATCTTTCGCAGCTAGGGCTCAGAATTCAAATTGGCAAAAGTTTTTTTTCTTCGAGCTCTAACCTTAACTTAAATACTCTGTCTGCAAAGTAAGCTTGGCTTCAATGCTCCTTATCCAATAATAGAAGCTTAGTTACCGTTGGAGCAACTTTCGTACAATTTCAGGTAGCCGTTGCCGTTTGTAGTTGCAATTCGTCGTCGCCATTAATGTTCTGGAGTTATGGCTGAAAACGACGTCACTGTAGCTTCGCGGCTAATTTGAATTCTGGCGGAAGACAAAGCTTATTTAGTCTTGAACCGCTATCGGATGATGAAGCTGTAAAACCCTTGAACCGGCACCGGAAGATGAAGCTTTAAAAAAAACGCTGTCGTTTGATGATCGGTAGTGTAACTTGATTTCCACTTCCGCCTTTGTCGTTTAGTGGCCGGTAGTGTAATTTGATTTCCACTTCTGCCTTTGTCGTTTAGTGGCCGGTAGTGTAATTTGATTTCCACTTCTGCCTTTGTCGTTTAGTGGCCGGTAGTGTAATTTGATTTCCACTTCCGCCTTTGTCGTTTAGTGGCCGGTAGTGTAATTTGATTTCCACTTCTGCCTTTGTCGTTTAGTGGCCGGTAGTGTAACTAGATTTCCACTTCCGCCTTTGTCGTTTAGTGAGCGGTGGACTTCTTCATTTTCGCTTATCCGCTCTTGTCGTTTTGTGACCGGAAGAGTATTCTTGTAAACGACTCCGCTCTTGTCGTTTTGTGACCGGAAGTGTATTCTTGTAAACGACTCCGCTCTTGTCGTTTTGTGACCGGAAGTGTGATTTAACTTATTTAATATATTTCAATCCTGTACACTTAATCATATGCATTAGATACTAAAATACCCTTATCAAGGGCATTTCCAACAGATTAAAATCATATGCCTAATTTATAATTCTCATTTAGTAAACATAATCAAATGATATTATCATATAAACATATCATCAAAAACATATTTAGACTTAAACATCAATTAAGTCAACAATCTCCCTCTTTTTGATGATGACAACCTATTAATATTTGATTATTTATAACTCCCCCATAATCTAAGCTTCCCCATAATATATGCATCTTATTCAGAAGAGAGCATTCCATAGCTAAATCACAGAACATTCTGATTTCTCCCCCATTGACATTATCAAAAAAAATAAGCAGAGAAAGACAGCAGAAATCATTGCATTCAACAGAAGATGTCCAGAACAACAAAAAAAATTTATAGATAAAAACTTATTTCTTATGACAGGTTTCTAAAAACTTCTTCCAAAAAGCATGGATTGCCCAAGAAGGCAATGTGAGGGTAGGATTGAAAAAGGCATCCACTAGAGCTTGAAGTATGTCAGGATCAGAGGGTAGAGGGGCCTGATAGACCACCAAGTCCCTACAGGTATTAGTAATAGGAGAGGGTGCTGGAGAAGCCACCAGATCCTGGCTTGGAGAAGGCTCGACAGGAGCAACAGGAGATGTAGCCATTGGACTGGAGGGCTCGAAGGATGGCTCCAGTACAGAAGGAGCAGCAGGTATAGAGAATGCCAGTTCAGACTCCTGTAGATCCAAAGGCATCACTCGAGAATCTGAAACAACCTCTGATCGGAGAAAAGGAAGGTAGATGTCTTCAAAAGGAGGCTCACTTGGACAGGAAGAAGTATATGGTGCAGGGCCAAGAGCATCAACTTTAGATTGAAGAGCCTTCAGAGCACGGGAGAAAGACACTTTATCTTTTGCTATCTGACGTTCCATTTTACCCCGGTCTAAGGCAGCTTCACAGGCCATATCAAGTTTGAGTTGTGAGATCTTTTCATCCATGGCTGTGCTAAGGCTGGCAATGGATGACTTCAACTCAAGGTATTGTTCCTCATTGATAGATGATCGCCTCTTATAAAGGATAGGAGTGGCAGGAGTGACAGTTGGGATGGTTGAGGGCATTGGAACTGTAAGAGGTAGGGAGACTATGGGAGCAGGGGGAATGGTTGGAGACACAGGTTGGACTGTGAGAGGTGGTAGAGGGGCAGAGACAGGCATTGGAAGAAGCAGAGGAGGCTCAGGAACGGTGATGGCATCACAAACATCCTGATCAGTCTCCTCTGGCAAGATAAGCTTGCGTTTCCTCGTTTGAACAACATCGGCCGAAGCAGTGTCCACAAGGGCTGCAGGCAGAGGAGGCTCAGAGGAGGCAGGTGGAGTACCATGGTTGAGTATAGAGGAAATGGTACGAAATACCGGAGAGATGGAGGGAAGAGAAGGCTGAGAAGGCAGGAGGAGAGAAGGTGGAGGGGAAGGAGGGGAAGGAGGGCTGGGTACAGGAGGGGTAGAAATAGCCTCAAAGGGATTTGCTGAAGCTAAAGAGGCAAGATGGCTAGGCCGGAGAGGAGAGGCAAGGAGTTTGGGCACTGGTGGAGGGAGTTTAGGGCGAGTTACCCGAGGACTAGGAGGAGAAAAATCAAAGCCTGGGATCTCAGAATCACCACCACTCTCTTGAACAGATGATTCCTCATCCAAACTAACGTCCTGTTTGCCTTTACGGGCAGCTTTGACTTTAGCAACCCTCTGCTTGGACTGGTCCAGAACAAATTTCCCTTGACGAGTTCTCTTAATTCCCATCCTGGTCAAGGTGTCTTTTGAGTAATAGCTGGTGGTTTTCAGACAAGTGGGATGCTCATCCTCAGGGAATTCAACCATATAATGCTGAAAGATTCTCATCAGCAGAAGGTTATAGGGAAAAGAGGTTGCAGGGCTTGAGGATACACTCTGAATCATTCGTCTCAAAATGATATAACCAATGTCAATCGGGTCCTTCATATAGATGGCATAAAGAATGACTAGCTCCATGGTGCTAATGTCATCATAATGACCTCCCTTAGGAAGAACATTATAGCAAATCATCTGATGAAAAAGACGGGCACAAATGGTTAGGTGTTTGCTCTTTAAGGGATTGGGTATATTTTGCGGATCTAAGGCAATTTCCCTTAAAAATTGTTGTCCATCAGGAAGTCTGAGAAAAGGAATTTCTTGACCAATGGCAAAAATTTTGGGACGTTGATCCAAATGGGGAGAGCCCAAAATCTCATTGATGGATTTGGAAGTAAGTTCTATGTGTTTTCCATGCACATAGCTTGAAAGAAGAGAATTGTCAGAAGTATGGCTGAGATTAGCATAGAACATTCTAATGGCAGAGGGAAAATAGAAAGATTCAACCTCAAACAGCCCGATTAAACCAATATCAACTAAGGGGTCGACAATGTTTAAAGGAACAAGCTCGTTAGGAACCATACCACGGCCTGGAATAACCTTCTTATCCTTGTAATCGCCGTGATACCGGATTTCTGCATCCTCATCTATAAAGTATAGAGACGGCCAGCTATTTGCCCGAGGGAACACACGGGCCGGACGGGTATTGGGTTTGGTTTTCTTTTTCGGAGGTCCCGCATCACCCCGAGACGATGAAGCGAGATGATCGTGATCGAAAGTCTGGTCCATTGGAGAATTTTTTGTGAAGATGACCTAGAGAACGAAAGGGTTTAAGGCGAGGGTTTCTCTGAGAGCGCGCGAAAGATGAAGCGTCTGGGAGAAGAAATCGAGTTTAAACGAGAGAGAACCACGCCTGACATAATGAAATCACACGTGTAAAACAGATAGTGCCTGATTGCAGACACGTGTCGGCAGATTAGAAAATATATCATCCGGTCTGTGGATGATGTATTTCACTTCCGGTGAATAGGAAGCACACCGGATAAGGTGAAAAACAAAAACAGAAAAAAATAGGAAAACCATAACAATCCTTAACTTTTCTTATACTTGAGAAGACCTAATCTTATTCTAATACCACAGAAGGTTTTCTCATCCAACGGTTTTGTGAAAATATCTGCCAATTGATCAACTGAATTAACAAACTCTAAAGAAATATCACCTCTTTGAACATGATCTCTAATAAAGTGATATCTGACATCTATGTGTTTTGTTCTAGAGTGCTGAATTGGATTTTTGGAAATATTAATAGCACTGGTGTTATCACACCGAATAGGAATTCTATCATAAAACAGATTGTAATCTTCCAAGGTTTGTTTCATCCAAAGCATTTGTGCACAACAACTGCCTGCAGCAATATATTCACTTTCAGCAGTTGACAATACAACAGAATTTTGTTTCTTAGAATACCACGAAACAAGAGATTCACCAAGGAATTGACAAGTTCCACTGGTGCTTTTCCTATCCACTAGACTACCTGCATAATCAGAATCTGAGTATCCTATTAGACTGAAAGAAGTACCTTTTGGATACCATAAGCCTAAGTCAGGTGTCCCACTTAAATATTTAAAAATCCTTTTGACAGCACTTAAGTGAGATTCCTTAGGGGCAGCCTGAAATCTAGCACAAAGACATACACTGAAAAGAATATCTGGCCTGCTTGCAGTCAGATATAACAGAGATCCAATCATACCACGATACTTCTTGATATCTACATTTACTCCTTTTTCATCTTTATCCAATTTAGTAGTGGTACTCATGGGAGTCTTAGAAGATTTGACAGATTCTAATCCGAATTTCTTAAGGAGTTCCTTAATGTATTTTTCTTGACAGAAGAAAATTCCATCAGGAGATTGACAGATCTGGAAACCTAAGAAAAACTTTAACTCCCCCATCATACTCATTTCAAATTCACTTTGCATGAGGGAAGAAAACTCCTTACACATTTTGACATTTGTTGATCCAAAAATAATGTCATCGACATAAATTTGAACTAACAGAATGTCTGCATCCTTTTGCATGGTAAATAGAGTTGAATCAGAATTACCCTTTTTGAAATTTCTTTCTTCAAGGAAATTCTTCAATCTATCATACCAAGCTCTAGGAGCCTGCTTAAGACCGTAGAGAGCTTTCCTAAGTTTGTAGACATGATCGAGTTTATCAAAGGCTTCAAAACCTAAAGGTTGCTCTACATAAACCTCTTCTGTAATA
Organism: Begonia masoniana; assembly: GCA_022432975.1. Classification (NCBI taxonomy): domain Eukaryota; kingdom Viridiplantae; phylum Streptophyta; class Magnoliopsida; order Cucurbitales; family Begoniaceae; genus Begonia; species Begonia masoniana. The sequence continues at coordinate 3,787,797 of CM039503.1, read as the reverse complement.
TAACCATTTAAGAATGCACTCTTTACATCCATTTGAAAGAGTGTGAAGTTTTTGTAGCAAGCAAAGGCAAGAAGCATCCTAATTGACTCTAATCTAGCTACAGGGGCAAAAGATTCCTCAAAATCAATTCCCTCTTCCTGAGAGTACCCCTTAGCAACTAGTCTAGCCTTGTTTCTCACAACAATCCCACTTTCATCCAATTTATTCTTATAAACCCATTTGGTTCCAATAATGGGATGATCCTTAGGCCGTGGAACAAGTTCTCATACCTTGCTCCTTTCAAATTGATTTAGCTCCTCTTGCATAGCTAAAATCCAGTTTTCATCACTCTCGGCCTCCTCAAATTTCTTAGGCTCTACTTGAGAGATAAATGCCACATTGGCACAGAGATTCCTAAGAGAGGATCTAGTCTTAACTCCTAATGAAGGATCACCTAAGACTTCATCTATTGGATGGTTTCGGACATATTTCCAATCTCTAGGAAGAGTAGGATTTTCATCCTTAAGAGGGATAATATCTAGAGAAGTTGAAGAAGGTTCTAGAGATTTTTCTACAAGAGCAGGATCACTAGGCTTTTCTAAAGAAAGGGAATCTAGTTGATTATCCAAAGTATCATCCTCATCCACATTGATTGTGGGTTGAAGAGACTCATCAAAGTTAACATGGACAGATTCTTCTACAACAAGAGTTCTTCTATTGAATACTCTATAAGCTTTGCTGGAAAGGGAATAGTCCAGAAAAATTCCAATATCAGATTTGGAATCGAATTTTCCTAAGTTATCCTTAGTATTGAGAATGAAGCATTTACTGCCAAAGGCTCTAAAATACTTGACAGAAGGAGTTTTTCCACTCCAGAGCTCATAGGGAGTTTTCTCTAGGATAGGTCTTATGGAGACCCTATTAAGCACATAGCATGCTGTGGCAACAGCCTCAGCCCAGAAATACTTAGGAAGAGAATTTTCATTGAGCATAGTCCTAGCAAGCTCTTGGAGAGATCTATTCTTCCTCTCAACAACACCATTTTGCTGAGGGGTCCTAGGAGAAGAGAAGTTGTGCTCAATCCCATGTTTGAGACACAAGAGTTCGAATCTTTCGTTTTCAAATTCTCCACCATGATCACTACGAATAGCAATTATGGTGAGCTCCTTTTCATTCTGAACTCTTTTCCTAAAACTAGAGAAGGTATCAAAGGTCTCGTCCTTTGACTTCAGAAAGTAAACCCAAGTGAATCTAGAGAAATCGTCAACAATGACAAAAGCATAGAATTTTCCTCCTAGGCTGGCTATGTTGGAAGGACCAAAGAGGTCCATATGAAGGAGTTGGAGAGGCTTAGAAGTAGAAATTGCATTCTTAGATGCAAAGGAGCTTTTGATTTGCTTGCCCATTTGACAAGCTTCACAGACTTTATCCTTTTCAAAAAATATCTTAGGAATACCTCTAACTAAATTATCCTTAGTAATCTTAGCTAAGGTATCCATTCCTACGTGTCCTAATCTCCTATGCCAGATCCAAGCATCATGAGAAAAATTAACAGCAAAGCATTTTTCATCTGATACAGCAATATCATCTAAATCAATAGTATAGATGTTATCTTTTCTATAACCAGTGAACATAGTTGTGTCATTAGATGCATCTTTAATTATACATGAGGTTGATTTAAAAATCACCTCATATCCTTTATCACATAATTGGCTAATACTAAGCAGATTATGCTTTAATCCATCAACTAATAAAACATTCTCAATAATAGGATTAAAGATGTTACCTATGTTGTCAATGCCAACAATTTTACCCTTTTGGTTTCCACCAAAGGTAACACTTCCTTTCTTCTTGTTGACAACTGCAAACTTGGTTGAGTCTCCTGTCATATGCCTCGAACATCCACTGTCGAGATACCATTGATTTTTCCCAGGAGAACAGTCAACCTGCAAAACAGAGATCAGGTTGTCTTCTTAGGTACCCAAATCTTTTGGGTCCTAGTGTTAGGCCTGGTTCCCTTAGGAACCCATTGTAAATTGCTACCTGGTTTCTTACTGTTTGTTTTTAATGGGCATAGAAATGATTTATGACCAACTTCATTGCATATATGACAGGTAGACGATTTAACAAAGAAATTCTTAAAAGCTTTCTTTTTATTAGGCTTGTCATAACCTAATCCTGTTCTGTCAAAATTTGCTCTCTGTCCTCCTATTACCATCTTAAATAATTTTTCGCCCTTAGTGAAGTTCAGAAGAATATTATTCAAATTTTCATTTTTGCTTTTAAGCTCATCAATCTCTTTGACATGCAAATTATTTTCCTTGACATGAATTTCTACCATGTTTGCATTTTCCTTTTTCAAAGCATTGTATTTGGTTTTTAACATGCCAAATTGTTTCACCAAATCATTAAATGCATCTATTAATTCACCATCTTCATTGTCACTTTCGCTATCACTTAAAATACTTGAGGAAGAAATACTAACCTTTTCCTCGTGTGCCATGAAGCACAGATTTGCAACTTCCTCATCTTCTGAAGAGGAGGTATCACCTTCACTGTCATCCCAAGTGGCCTTCATAGCCTTCTTCTTGAACTTCTTAGGATACTTCTTTGTCTGTGGGCAATCTGCCTTCATGTGGCCAGGCTTTCCACATCCAAAGCAAGTGATTTCCTTCTCCTTGTGAGATTTCTCACCCTTTGGAAATCTCCGACCTTGCATTCTTTTTCTTTGGAGGAATTTGCTGAACCTCCTTGTAATAAGGGCTATATCCTCATCATCTTCTTCTTCTTCTTCCTCCTCAGACATATCTTGTTTACTGGAAGAAGCTTTCATAGCAATGTCTTTTCTTTTTGAAGTCTCTTTCTCCTTGAGGTCCTCCTTCTCGTTTGACCTCATTGTGATCTCATGTGTCATAAGAGATCCAATGAGTTCCTCAAGTTTCAGAGCCTTGAGATCCTTTGCTTCCTGTATGGCAGTCACCTTTGGCTGCCAGCTTCTTGGAAGACATCTGAGGATCTTCCTAACCTGTTCTTCACTAGAATAAGATTTACCAAGAGCTTTCAAGCCATTAGTTATGTTAGTAAATCTAGTAAACATGGAAGAGACAGATTCATCTTTGGGCATGGAGAATAGTTCATATTCATGTATGAGCATATTAAGTTTACTCTCCTTTACTTGGTTTGTGCCCTCATGTGTGACCTCTAGTAAGTGCCAAATCTCCTGTGCACTTTCACACCCTTGTACTCTATTAAATTCATCTCTATTCAGAGCACAGTACAGGGTATTTATAGCTTTAGCATTCAGGCTCAAGTTTCTCTTATCGGTATCATTTAGTTCATGTGACTCTTTAGGAACTCTAATACCATTCTCTGTTTTAACAGCTATGTATGGACCATTTTCTATATTATTCCACAAGTCATAGTCCATAGCCTGAACATAAATTCTCATTCTAGATTTCCAGTAAACATAGTCATTTCCATCAAAGAATGGAGGTCTAGTGGTAGACTGACCTTCCATTTGAGTAGAGTGTGTGTTGAATGCCATTTCAGATAACACACTATTTTAATATAAACTACTTAGACAATATTAAACCTTGCTCTGATACCAATTGTAGGACCGGAATTGTCTAAGAGGGGGGTGAATTAGACTTTTAAAAATTTAATCTAATAATCAATTAGTTTTACTCTCTTGATTTGTCTAATAGCAAATACGGTAATATCAAAAATAAAGAGAGAGTAAGAGAGATTTAACACCAGTACTTTTTACGTGGTTCGGCCAAACTGCCTACGTCCACGCTTCAAGGCTCACCCCTTGAAGATCCTTACCCTTCTCCTCAACGAGAATCAACGGATCGGGATTCCGGGCTCCGATCAAATGCCTTTACACTTTTGGATTGAACTTTCACGGGCGTCAATCCACTGCCTTACACAGATTTGAGTTTGTAAACTTTTAAGCTCACTCTACAACCTCACAGGATGAATCTCAAGTTTCGAATGAGAGATGTAGAGAAAAAATACAGAGAGTTAATCTTTCGCAGCTAGGGCTCAGAATTCAAATTGGCAAAAGTTTTTTTTTCTTCGAGCTCTAACCTTAACTTAAATACTCTGTCTGCAAAGTAAGCTTGGCTTCAATGCTCCTTATCCAATAATAGAAGCTTAGTTACCGTTGGAGCAACTTTCGTACAATTTCAGGTAGCCGTTGCCATTTGTAGTTGCAATTCGTCGTCGCCATTAATGTTCTGGAGTTATGGCTGAAAACGACGTCACTGTAGCTTCGCGGCTAATTTGAATTCTGGCGGAAGACAAAGCTTATTTAGTCTTGAACCGCTATCGGATGATGAAGCTGTAAAACCCTTGAACCGGCACCGGAAGATGAAGCTTTAAAAAAAACGCTGTCGTTTGATGATCGGTAGTGTAACTTGATTTCCACTTCCGCCTTTGTCGTTTAGTGGCCGGTAGTGTAATTTGATTTCCACTTCTGCCTTTGTCGTTTAGTGGCCGGTAGTGTAATTTGATTTCCACTTCTGCCTTTGTCGTTTAGTGGCCGGTAGTGTAATTTGATTTCCACTTCCGCCTTTGTCGTTTAGTGGCCGGTAGTGTAATTTGATTTCCACTTCTGCCTTTGTCGTTTAGTGGCCGGTAGTGTAACTAGATTTCCACTTCCGCCTTTGTCGTTTAGTGAGCGGTGGACTTCTTCATTTTCGCTTATCCGCTCTTGTCGTTTTGTGACCGGAAGAGTATTCTTGTAAACGACTCCGCTCTTGTCGTTTTGTGACCGGAAGTGTATTCTTGTAAACGACTCCGCTCTTGTCGTTTTGTGACCGGAAGTGTGATTTAACTTATTTAATATATTTCAATCCTGTACACTTAATCATATGCATTAGATACTAAAATACCCTTATCAAGGGCATTTCCAACAGATTAAAATCATATGCCTAATTTATAATTCTCATTTAGTAAACATAATCAAATGATATTATCATATAAACATATCATCAAAAACATATTTAGACTTAAACATCAATTAAGTCAACAATTTCTTTAGCTAAGATTTTACTAGCTTTGAGTTTAAATTAGTCAAGATATATTTAACATTGAAGTATGAAATGTCTTAGGTGGAGAAGGATTCAAGTGAAGGCATGACATTGCTAAAGAGTCCAGGTAAGTGAGTGTGCTAGGTTTCTGGCCTCGTGACAAGGGTACTAGGAAATCTGTATTGATGTTGCTTGATGATTTATGGATGACTGAGAGTTATGTTATGTGACGTTCTGATAGAGTTTATGAAGTTGTTTGTTCTGGTATGATTCTTTCCATAGTCTGATGATTTAAGTGCATTCATGTTCCTACGTCATGATTTGTCTTCCAAGAATACAAAAATGTTTTATGTACATGCTCCTTTTATGAATGAGATGTGAATATAAAATGTATGCAACCATGATTAAGTGAGGGTCGGGGCAGTTTGGCCATGTCACTGTCCAAAAATGGACCAAGAACTCTGTCCGAGAGAACCATGTACACGCACTCTGCCTACCCCCTTCGGCACAAACCCTCCTTAATCTATGTCATGTAAATGATGAACAAGAACATGAAAAGAACAAAAACAAGTAAACAGACATGTATATGTCACTGTCCATTCAATGGACCAAGATTTCTGTCCGCAAGGACCAAGTACACGCACATAAATGAAAGATGAACAAGAACGTGATTCCCATGATATGATCAAGAACACGAACATGAACATGTCTCCCATGATTTGAATAAAAAATGTGAATATGATTTTATTAAGTATGCATTTATGAGCACTTATGTATATGTTGAACTCCTTACTAAGCATTAGACTTATAGTTTGAACCTTATGATGTAGGTGACGAATTGGAAGGTGAGGATCTCAATCAAAGTATTAATTCCTAAGATGGGTTGTTGGATAGTGCTAATGGCGATGATTTGTGGCTTGGTGGCGAATTTGACCCGTGAAGTGTTGCTCTTAGCATATTTTAGTAAGATATAAGATACTGAAGTATAAGTAAGATAAGGTTTTCTTATGTTGGTGAATGCTGGGGTTGTCTAGTACAATTTCATGTTATAAGAGGATTTAAGACTAAAGATTCATCTGTTTTCTTTAAGTCTTCCGCTACACATGTTTAAGTTTTATGACAAAAAAATGATTTCTGTGAAATGAGGTGTGAGATTACTTATAGAGTCAGTTCCAGAGAGCTAGTCGAACGTTCGCCAGGAGAGGCGATTGATCGGTTGTCTATGTGTTCTGTTTTGTAAGTAAAAACAGTCGTCCAGAGTTGTAAGTAATCGCTGTCCAGAATTACATGGATGAATACGTCGTCCAGAGTAAGTGAATGAGTCATCGAAAAAGTTAGGGGCGAGTCCAAGTCCAGAGAACGATGTTGGGTTGTCGTTCAAAGTAAGCAGTCACGTGGACTGTGGACGACGAAATCACGTGGTCTATGAACGACAAATTTAAGTAAGTCCATGGATGTTGGTCTGTGGACAATGAGTTTATATAACCTGTGAGTGATGAAGTCACGTGGACTGTGGACGATAAAGTCACGTGGTCGGTGGACGATAAATTTAAATGAGTCTATGGACGATAGTCTGTAGACGATGTAGTCACTTGAACAGAGAACGATAATGTTTATCAGTCAAGGGACGAAAATGTCAAAGTAGTCCGTGGGCAATTAAGTTGAACGATCTAGTGGACAAGGTTGTTACCCGATATATGTCGTCTAACTCTGAGAACTAATATGATGTCTGATGCATGAAAGATTTATGTTCTGAGAGTTTGAGATATCAATCTCCTCGGAACATCCAGTTACTACCTGATTTACATGTCCACGAGTTTCCTTTATAATGTAGGGACGATGTACCCTTAGTTTTTACGTGTAAAGGTATGAATTAAGTTTTGGAGTCATGTATTTTGTCTCGACCCAGCTCGGGTTGTTACACCGGGTGCGGCTTTAAATAAGGGAGTCAATACAGCCGGTCCAACTGGACCGACCGTACTCGATCAGTCACAGGTTCCGTCCTCTTCGACCAGCCATACTCGCCCCACAAAAAAACAAAACCCGTGACTTTAGTCACGGGTTTTTACGTTGCGAGTACGGCCGGTCCAGTCAAAAAAACAAAACCCATGACTTTACTCATGGGTTTTTACGGTGCGAGTACGGCCTGTCCGACTGGACCAGCCGTACTCGCACCACTAGAGGACGCGACCCGTGACTATTTTCATGGGTTTTTACCCTCCGAGTACAGCTGGTCCATTTGGACCGGCCGTACTCCCTACTTAATGACAAAACCCGTGACAAAAGTCACGGGTTTTGCCCATAGGAGGACGACTGGTCCTCCTACCAGCCGTCCTTGGTCACTGAGTACGGCTGGTCCAGCTGTGTAAGATCGTGATTGTCTAAGAGGGGAGGGGAGTGAATTAGAAATTCTCGCCTAATTGTTTTTTTAAAATTTAATTATCTGTATCAGGTTAATCACTTAACTTTATTACTTAACTTGTTCTCAATGATAATTAGCACAAACGAGATGAAAATAAAAAGTAGAGATAGAGAAATTGACACTGAAAGTTTTTAACGTGGTTTGGCCAATCCTGCCTACTTCCACGCTCCAAGGCTCTTCCTTGAAGATTCTTTCACTATCCTCACGAGAAATCTAGATCGAACTTCACGGGCGTCGATCTACTGCCTTTGCACTCCTGGATTGAACTTCTCTGGCGTCAATCCACTGCCTTTACACTTTTACAGGATGAATAGTATAGCACAGAAACTACACTCTCTCAAAAGCTATATCTCAAGTTTTAGAGTAGAGAGGTATAGATAATAGAAGAAAATTACAGCGTGTATGCTGTTAGTGATTTTCTACACACTAACGCAAGTGCACGTGTCGCTAATGAAGTAATAAAGTAAGTAAAAGTCGATCCCACGAGGATATTTTTAATCAATTTAATCTTGCAATAAATTTGTATAAATAAAGGTGAAAATATTGAAATTAAATAATGGGAATAAAATATGGTAAGGAATAATGAACTAAAATTATTCAAAATTGAATAAGACTAAAAATAGAAATGAATAAAAAAGTAATTACGGGAAAAGCCTTAGTTAGGGTTGATTTCCTCTTTACATGCAATTATTTCTGATGCTACAACAATGCTCTTGAACAGCAAGAATAAAAATATTTATAGGTTTCTATCGAATTGCCTATGTAAATTCAATTTAGAATTTCTCTCGACTTTCAAAAAAAATAACTAACATTGAATTTCTATAAACCATATTCTTAATGCCAATTGAATTAACGTTAACTACTTTGCAACATATTAATCCAATTAATCATTCGTGCATCTTAACATTTATATTTACCCATCAATATAATATAAACATGAAACATCAAACTATCTGTCGATATGAATTGAATTAGACAAGGAATATCACGAAAGATTGTTCCAAGCAAAAATGCATTAGCAATGCTACAATATTGGTCACAGAACAGCAAGAATTCTTAAATTTCTAAGGTTCCGTCGAATTGCCTAGATAAATTCGTTTCAGAATTTTCTTTTCGATTTTGAAAAGACAAAAACTTAATCTGAATTTTCTTGTGAACCTATTCTTAAATGTCAAATAGATTAATGTTAGCTACTTTGCAACACTTTTAATCTATTTAATTTCTCATGCATCTTTAATTTCTATTTACCTATCGATACAATAGGAATATGTGAAATCAAAATTGTCTATCGACATAAATTGAATTAAGCACTTCAAATCATAAGAAATCGTTCAATGAAAAATATGTAGCATTCATAGATCAATAATAAAACATGTAATGAGTACTTTCTTCTAACCAAGATAAAGAAAAACTAGCCTAAAATCATAATATAATAAAATTAAAAAAATAATAATAATAATAAGAAGAAGAAGAAGAATTTGAAGTCTCTGTCTCCAGCCGTAGACCCCCGAACTCCTCTCTTTCAGTAGAGTAAAAGATGTGTATAAATACCTTTTTTTCTTGAGGGAATTAAATCCCTCTTTTATCGTTCTCTCTCCTCCAGAATTGCCTTGATTAACGGCTTATTATCATGGTAAAATCTTCTTGATTTGCTCTTTATTGTCGTCTACTCTTCTAAATCGTCCATTTTCATTGTAATCCATTCTGTTCAGTAGTCCACGCTGCTCAATCGTCCACACTGCCATCAATCCATTCTCCTAGTTGTCCACGTTTTTCAGTCGTCCACACTGCCAGCAATCCATTCTGCCAGTCGTCCACGCTTTTTTGTCTTTTAGTGTTTTTTTTTTACTTTCTGTTTTTCCAGGCCAAGTCCACGCTTTTCATCGTCCACACTTTTTTGTCTTTTAGTGACTTTTTGTCTTTTAGTTTATGCCACTTCTCCATGTTGTACCAGTTGTCCACGCTTTCCATCGTCCACGCTTTCTATCATCCACGCTTTCTGTTTTTCGTCCATTTTCTCTGTCGTCCACACTTTCTATCGTCCACACTTTCTGTTTTTCGCCCATTTTCTCTGTCGTCCACAGTTGACCGTGCTTTTCTCAGTCGTCCAAGCTTTCTATTCCTTTATTTATGGAAACAGTCTGACCACCTCAATCTTTGTGATTTGCTTTCTTTTCTTCATAATTCATCAACATTTGAATTGATCTTCCCGCTATTAATTTCTCATTCGAATTAGAAAATCTATAAACTTCGATTTAATGTGCTTTTAATAGATAATATGCAATGAATATATTAAATTAAATTACGGCGTTGCTTTTGCACCATTATGCAGCAATTGTAATATCTTCTCCCAATTTCTTCTACAATTCACTCAAATCATACAAATTAAATTACATAAAAATAGTATAAAATAACTCTAAATTTAGAGTTATCATATGCTCGCGAGAGTTGAAAGGAAAAATTAATCAAATTCGTAAAAGTTCTTCTCTCGAGCTTAGATTCTTATATTTATACTTGCGTCCATGATCTGCTTCTCATTTATGAGCCTCCTTGTTTTCGTACCAAAAGGTTACCGTTGTGCAGAAAAATAGTCGTTGATGTTTGCTTTGGTCAACATTTAATTCGGCGATCTTTAATAGTCTGGTCATTAAGACTTTGGACGTTCGCTCTTTGAATGAGTGAGATTAGACGAAATCATTTAGTATGATGTTGGACGAATGCACTGGACGATTGCGTTGTGGACAAGTACTTTGGATGATTGCGTCTCTCTTTAATTTGGACGACTGCATTTGTCTTCACTTTGGATGACTGTGTGACTTTGGACGACTGTGTCTGTCTTTTAACTTTGGACGACTGCGTCTGTCTTGTAAGTTTGGACGACTGCGTCAACTTGACTTTGGATGACTGCATCTGTCTTTTAACTTTGGACGACTGTGTCTGTCTTGACTTCGAACTACTGCGTCTTTCTTTACTTTGGACGACTGCGTCTGTCTTTAACTTTGGACGACTGCGTCTATCTTGTAAGTTTGGACGACTGTGTCAACTTGACTTTTAACGATTGGCTTTGGACTAATAACACTTAGCCAAAAACGTCATAAGCATAATACCCTTTTCAAAGGGTATTTCCAGATAAATGCAATAAACTAAATAAACCAATTATGTAGTTTATATATTTCTTATTAATCACAATCATCAAAAACATATTTAGACTTAAACACCATTTAAGTCAACAAGCTGGACCAGCCATACTCGGCCTCCATATTTTGCAAAAAATTGCAAAACGAGTCCAGTACGGCCAGTCTAGCTGGACCAGCCGTACTTGGTAACGGAGGATGGCCCCCTCACCCCCTGCGAGGTTGAAATTGCTTGTTTTTTATATTTCGAGGTTTTACTCGATGAATAGTATTTTTTAAGGGTTTTTTTTACCACCAGCCCTTACTTTAGGGTTTTTTTAAAAAAAACCCAATTATTTACATAAATTAACTAATAACATATTCTAACATTTTAATTTTTGTTAAGTGATTCACGTGCAATGTGCATGTTATCACATGTCAAAATTGACAGAATGAGAGAGGTATAACTCATTCTAAAAGCTTGATCAAAGATTGAGGGAATTCTCTCATATTATATACAGAATCATAATTTTCTTATTAGTTAGCGTTTGATTACATATAATCTTTCAGTCAATTGAGTTAAACCAATAGATTTGATGTTTAGCGTGGTAGAATTTGAAGTTTTGTGCGGGGTAATTTGAAATTTGTCATTCGAAACATCTAATAAAATTGGAACGGTAAAGAGAAGATTAATATGGTCTCTGCAAAATGATGCACACATAAATTGAGAAATGGTCAACCTCCACGTTGTGACAGATCTTATCTCTACCTTTCAAAATAATGATGGAGTTACTTATGCTCACATTTTGTTGGAAGATAATGACTTTAGTTGTTGGAAATAATAATCGGTGGAAATAATAATAATATCGCCGTTGTAAAACATGAGAAGTACTGATCAATATAATTTTCAGAAACGACTGCTCTTGACAGTCTTCTTAGACATAATTACCTTTCCAAGTATGTCAAAGGGATCACAGACGGTCTCACTTAAAATTCAGTATTCTAGACAGAACTCACTTACACAGTACAATTACACCACTAAATAAGTGGTATGAAAAATGATAGCAGATACAATTCAAAAAATATCATGAATATTTTCCCACATCGTTAAATATAACAGCCAATAAGTGAGAAATAATAATAGAAATAAATACCTAGAATTTTACGTGGAAACCCAAATAAAAAAAAAACCCACGGAGAACGAGTCCATAAAGATATCACTGTGAAAAGTATAATTCTACAATATTATTCTAGAAACCGAACATTATAGAAAATACTCATTAAAAATAATACACCGCTCTTAGAACTTACAGTATGCACAAAAACAATCCACTTATTTTTAACTCACACTCTTTATTTTCTCTCTCTCTAAATAATTCTCACCCTACTTTTCTCTCATTCGTCATTGAATAATTACTTTGTCCTTTTTTGGATGATAAAATGCTCTCTGCAAGCTTATATTTATAGAGGTCGAAGGAGACACATTCAGAAGGCTGCAAGAAGAGGAAAAAACTTCTGCTAATAGAGACTTTAAAAATCTCAATTCTTGTGTCCCTCATCATTTAAAGAGGGACCAACGTTAATATAATGTCAAAGTGTATGTGTATGTTATGATTTATCATTATATTGATTTTTTTAATAGTTATTTCAAATAATAATATTAGAGGTGTAAAATCAAAAACGGCAACCTCAAGCGTCACGTCAGCTCTTACGCAGACCGACGGTATTTCAAACGCGTTGAAGCGGAATTTTAGTTGCCAAGATATGAAAAATAAAAGCGTTGGACTTTAATCGGAACTTTGCAAGCCAATGCATCTGGACCTGTAGTTTAGGCTCTCCTAGATGAAATCTATAAATAACCAAGTGGGTGATGGTTTTTGTATAAATCGTCTGCAGAAATGGCGAAAGAAGAAATGGGAAATCAAGTGGAGGAAAACGAAGATGCTTCCGTACAATCTCATTCTATTCCACTTCTCACTCCTTACAGGATGGGAATGTTCAATCTTTCTCACAGGTGATATACGAATTCTGTACTATTTTTTCTGTGATTTTGCAAAAACTATGGTTGGATCATTATCTTTGTTCGAGAAGAATATGTATATTCTTGGTGTATGAACTTTTAGAGCATCCAATTTGGGTGCACAGAAAGTGTTTGTGAAAAGTCCTAACAGTCACAATCTGTTACGATTCAGCCGATTACTCTGATTGAGTAAGCACGGCAACTCCGCTATTAGTTTTATCTACTTCCATGTCCGACAGGGTCACGAAATAATCAAGCATTCGACCACATCTGCAAAAGTAATTACAATCACTGATTTCTCGTCATCTTAGTTAATTTGTATCAAGGCTATGATTTTAGATCAATTTTTTTCTCCAATAATGGAAAAAAGCTAAAGAAAAATGGAGTAGAAAAAGAAAGAAATAGATAGATATGGAACGAAAAGGACAATGCTTTCAGAAGTTTTTCCTGAGCTTTATATCTTTGGGTGTCTCATGATTTTTTACCGTTTTCTTAATCTTTTCCATCGTTGATCGAACTGATATATTATTTGAAGATAATTTTTTTTCAGTTTAAATCTCTGTTTTACATATAATCTTTTGAAACTTCTTACCAAAAAATCCCATAAAATTTGACATTTTATAGTGACTCTGCCTTCTTTTCTTTATTCCAGAATGGTTTTGGCGCCACTGACAAGACAGAGATCCTACAACACTGTTCCTCAGCCCCATGCCATCTTATATTATTCTCAGAGAACCTCCAATGGAGGTTTCCTTTTATCCGAGGCCACAGGAGTTTCTGATACTTTTCAAGGGTAATTTTATTTATCCTCTTTTTTTATCTCAATCTTTGTTTTGGAGGTTAATATTTGCTTTCTTTTTGTCTTTTAAAGGTATCCAGATACTCCTGGTATATGGACAAAGGAGCAAGTTGAAGCATGGAAACCCATTGTCGACGCCGTTCATCAGAAAGGAGGTATCTTCTTCTGTCAGATTTGGCATTGTGGGAGGGTCTCAAATTCAGGTGTGTTTTCTTGTCTTCTTGAATGGATTCAATTGGACGTTGGAGGTTGAACCCAAACCATTTTAATGATTGATTTCACTGATAGTTATGAAGTTTAAGTGTGAGTCTCTTTTAGCATCTGATTTTGGAAACATGGGTTCTTGAACAATGCAAGTGTTGCCAAAATAGTTTGGTTTTGGTGTTTTCAGGCTTTCAGCCGAATGGGCAAGCTCCAATCTCAAGTACAGACAAGGGAATACCGAATCCAAAACGTGCCAGTGGCTTTGATGTGGATGAGTTCACTCCACCGAGACGGTTAAGAACCGAGGAAATCCCTCTTGTCGTAAATGATTTTAGGCTTGCTGCGAAGAATGCCATTGAAGCTGGTAAATATTCCCTTCCTTTCTCATATGTAGAAGATAAATTGTACAATGATCAGGTCGGATGATTTGATGATGAATTCAAGTTTAGTTATATTCTTACAGAATTTTCTTGTTATCAAACTGTTTTCCCTGTAGAAATAGGCTTATATAGAACGTTTCTGAAATTAAGCTGAAGAATTTACTAGATTGACTAAACATACAGGTTTTGATGGGGTTGAAATTCATGGTGCTCATGGTTACCTTATCGACCAGTTCTTGAAAGATAAAGTGAATGATAGAACCGACCAATACGGCGGGTCCCTAGAGAATCGATGCAGATTCGCTCTGGAAATAGTGAAAGCCGTATCGGATGAGATCGGAGCAGATAGAGTCGGAATAAGGCTTTCTCCTTTCGCCGATTACATGCTATCAGGAGACTCAAATCCACATGCCTTGGGCGTTTACATGGCGGAAGCTTTGAACAAGTTCGGAATTCTTTACTTGCACGCGGTAGAGCCACGGATGAAAACACTCGGAGAAAAGCAGGATTGCCCTGAAAGTCTTCTGCCGATGAGGAAGGCGTTTCAAGGAACTTTCATCGTTGCCGGAGGCTACGATAGGGAGGACGGGATAAAAGCCATCGCCGAGAATCGAGCCGATCTCATCACTTATGGACGATGGTTCTTGGCCAATCCGGATTTGCCGAAGAGATTTGAGCTCATTGCTCCTCTTAACAAGTACAATAGAGAAACTTTCTACGTACCTGATCCCGTCATTGGTTATACAGATTACCCATTTCTTGAAGACACAAACTTTGCTTAAATGATTCTTCTCTCTCTGGTGTTCTGTAGTCTGTAGTTGAGTGTTCCTATAGTGCTAAATAAATTGATGAAGAAGAATCTTGTTTTATCATTGAACATGTAAGTTCAAGGCTTAGCCTCGTCCAATTTGTTAAACAGTCTATGGTTTGTAATAGACTACATTCTTCAATCACCCAAACAGAAATAATATGTTGACTTCTCTCTCTCTCCCTCACACCATCTATCAAGTGAACATTGAAATCAGATCCAGGTTTTGTACCTTTTTTTTCCTGAAAAAATGGAGGAATTGAACGCAATCTTTTGCAATAGAAATGAAGACAACAAACAGATCTTTGGTTTCTTTTTTTCTTATGGCTGGAATTTTTGAGGAAGAAGAAGAATGAAGGAGGAGAAGAAACACAGTAGATACGAGCTGCGATAGCGAAGACGATGATGATCATTTTTGTGTGAGAGAGAGAGAGAAGTCGACGTGTGGCAACAGGTGAACAGTGAACTCACTTACCGAGTCAACGTAAAATTTAACGTTGTGGGCTGAATTTCTCACGGCTCGCCGACGATGATCCGTCGTGTGTAGAGAAATGGTTTAGGGCATTAGTTGTCAGACTATTTTAAGTGGGTTTAAAATGTAATTATAAATTTACTTTTATATTTTTATTATATTCTCTCTTAAATAAAAAAAAAAAAGGTGAAATACAACTTAACTACGAAAGTATGATATTTTTTTTTAAAAAACTCTAAAATATTAATTATAACAAAACAAACCATAAATTATCAAAAATAAAAAAGAAAAACCTTGACGGGACTTTCACCCTCCGTTCTGAATTTTACAATAGAATGGGAGACCGATCTAAAAAGAACGGTCCGCCGTTCTAGCATGAGGTCCAGTTCCACGTGCACCACGCATGATTTATAAATTAATTTAAAAAAAATATCAAATGACATTTTGTGACAGCCCCGGACCCGATCAGGGTCCGAGAGCCATTACTCCGGACATTTAACAGAAAACGGGACATATTTTTTTTTGAACTTTAAAACTTTAACAGAAAACAGAATCGAAAGACAGAAAACCTATTAATATTTAGACTACAGAAATAGACGACAGAAGACAACAAGAAGAAACATAGAAAAACCCTAAAGAAAACACTTTACAGAGAGAGAAACTACGGTAAATATCAGAATTACAGAATGACAGAGAGAGAACGAGAACTAATTAAAAATCTACACAAAGAAGACCTTCTCTGGATTGAGGGCTGGGAAGACATGATTAAAAACTGGACTTCAGAAACAAATAGGAGGAGTAAAACAGGGAGACAGAACACTTTGAACGTTTAAATAAAAGACTGTGGTAAAACGGAAAGTAGTTAAAACTCGGACTTCAGTAATAAATGGCAGAAGTAAAATAGGGAAATATATTTAAAACTGGACGACAATAAGGAAAATCAGAATATAGAAATCAGAGAAACTTTTATAAGTTGGTGACGGAAGAAAGCAGGAAAAACAAGAACATTTAAATCTGAAGATGTAAACAGTTGATAACATCATCGGAAGATGTAGGCAGCAGACGAAATCGGGAGAAGTAGGCAGATGATGTCATCGGAAGATATAGCTAAACCGGGCAGAAGATGTGGATGACGTCAAACGGAAGATGTGGATTTTAATGGCAGAAGCGGAATTGTTCACCGGCAGAAGTGAACTACATAAATGGACAATAGACAGCGGTATATGTAAATAAACCGGAACGGATTAAACTTTTAAAACATTTACAGAGAGAAACTGAGTCCTCTGGAGTTAAAGCAAACGGGATACAGTTGGCTAGATTACAGAAGTGAATAACCGAGGAGACGGTGAGGAACAGAGAACAGAAAGGGCGAAGGGAATGAGTAAACGGAATAAACAGGGAGTAAAAGCAGAAATACATAAGCATAAGGCTGGCGAGGAAACTTAGTTTTAGAGAGCAGCGGTGGACTTAGATACGACAAGACAGATGACGTCAGTCGGTAGATACTGAGTAAAGCTGAATCGGATGTGTGATGACGTCATCGGATAATGTGATGACGTCATCGGCAGATATGGGCAGCAGATGGAATCGGAATGTGTGATGACGTCATCAGAAGATGTGATGACGTCATCGGCAGATACAGATAGTAAACGTAATCGGCAGAAGGTGATGACGTCAGCCGGAAGATAGATGACGTCAGCCGGTAGAAGTACCTTAAAACAGGCGAAATTGCACTACTCACCGGCAGAAGCGAATAAAAAGACGAAAGTGAACAATGACTAGCGGAAGAAGTAACTATAGGCAGAAATGAACTGCATATGAACAAGGAGTATAAAAACAGACGACATAAATCCTCAAACCTCTAAACCCGATTCAAAACGAAGTTTTAAAACATACTTGACAACATGACGAGGATTCAAGAAAACAAACTGCATGGATAGCTCTAAAACTCGAGACCATCCATGCACAACCTAAAAGGGAAGATTTCCAAACAGTTCCAGAATATTTCAAAATATACATACAACTGTCAAATACAGAGGTTTAAAAACTTAAACATCAGAACCTATACATTATCCAAATTTCTAACGGAATCTCAACAGAGTTTTAAAACAAAACAGGAGAATCCCAGTAGAGTTTACAGACATGAACTTTACTTTAAAAACTTAAACCTCGGGACGGAAATATGTCTGGCTGCAGCAACCAACCCCCACAAGCTCGTGCCATCAACAACCTATTCCTCGGCCTGAGACACAAAGTCCTCATCCACGGGATCCGTACCTACAACAGGGAGTTCAGCTATGAGCCTAGTGCTCAGTAAGAACATACAATGCAAAGTGATGCACGTGCTATGCATAAACATTTTCAAATACATGAACATTACATTACATTTCACTGGACAGGAAGGTATAAGTGGGAAGAAGAGCTGGCGCAACAGGAGTACATGCCACAACAGGACATAACAGGAGTACATGACAGGATGCCAGTCCTCGTCCACACTTAACCATACATTTCATTACAGGTTTTATCTTACTTAACTTCAAACCGTGTGCAGAAAACATTTTCATGACTTTCAGAGAAAAACGTGTATGCATGAACATTCATAGACAGGCAACAGAATAATAAGCCGGATATAAAACAGAACACATTTAACCTAAAACATAACCTATAGTTTAACTACCCAACAGAAATCCCGACAACATAAACCTAGTACCTCCGTATTGTAGGGCCTTAAGGGCCAAACCTATACGTATGAACTTACCTGGCATCCGTAGAGTTTGCAAACCTTGAACGTTTTTCCTCGGTGTTTCACGAACCTATATTATGCACATCCGAGCCGTTATTCACATTACGTAGGTGTTAACTAACGAATTAAGTAAAACATAATTCATAATCCATTCAAATGGCTTAAACCTATTTTGCGTTAGGAAAACTCGATGAACACAAACCGAAAACCGGATTTCACAACCGCTCTTGGTCTAATTTTTGGACGGTCGTAACTTCTTCGATTCTTATCCGTTTTCGATGATTTAACAGCCATCGGAAACCTCATTACATCTAGTTTATCATAGAATCGTTAATTTATAAAAAGGAAGTCCGAAACGATAGCATAAATTGAAATTCGTAGGCTGCCCTAAACCGAGCCGATTTTCGATCGAATTTTCGTTTTTCATCGAACGGGCTTCGTTATTCTTTAATTTATCCATTCAAACCTCTAAATAACATCCTAGCATGATTTCGTATAAAATTGACGGGTTTTCCCCAAAAACCCTAACCTTAAACTTCAACAAAACTAACTAATAAATACCCTAAACTTGATATCTAGGGTAAAGGATTACCTTAAACGAAGAAGTGGAAGAAAATCAGAGGAGAGGAGCGGCTCGTCGGCGTTCGTCGCGTGAGAATCGCCCTCGGCGTCGTCTGGAGAGAAAAGAAACAGAGAGGGAGGGAGAAAATGAAAAGAAAGGGAGGGAAGGAGAAGAAAAGAAAAGAGAGGGAGAAGGGAAGGCACGTGGGAGGGAGAGAAAAGGAAAAGAAGAAGAAGAAAGAAAAAGAAGAAAGAAAAGAAAAAGGGAGGGGGGAAGATCTGGCGTGGAGAGAGAGAGAGAGAGAGAGAGAGAGAGAGAGAGAGAGAGAGAGAGAGAGAGAGAGTTAAAAAATATATATATATTTATATATATATATAAATATAACGCTCGGGTTACGATTCGGAATTCCGTTTAAATTCTCGATCTTTCCTTCTTCCACAAAATATCCTAATTAAATTCTAGGGTTCTAACGAAACTTCCCGCTCGCGAAACGACTTTAAATTTACTTATTTACGAATTCAACCCTAATAAACGAAATACCGAAATTGAGGCGGGTTGACTTTCTCCTTTCGTTCCATTTTTCTTAAACCCTTAAAATTCACGTCCCAATTCCAGTAAAAATATTTATTACATTAATAACGGATTAATTCCATTCAAATAAAATTATGGACAATTACTTGACCAAAAATGCCGGGTGTTACACATTTAGTTTACTTGAATTTTTTATCACATATTCATCACATCATGGGAAGATAATCTGGAAAATTTCGTGATTTTTTAACTCTTGTACGATTTATTGTAATTTTAATTAATTATTTTATAAAATAATAATAATAAATTGTAAAAGTGTTAAAAGATCACGAAACTTTCCAGATAATCTTTTAATGATGTTATGAATATGAGTAAAAATTTCAAATAAATTGAATATCATTTAATATTTTTTTTAAAATTAATTTATAATGGACTCCCTACTAGAATTAGGGATCATTTTTTTTAAGGGTAAAATGCAATTTGACCCCTACAACTAGGTGAAATGGACAATTTATACCGTAAAATTGGGTAAAGTGCAATTTGGCTCCTACAACTAGGTGAAATGAGCAATTTACACAGTAAACTTGAATAATATGCAAGAACAACCTTAATGTATTGATAATAGGCAATATGGCCCCTACCGTCATATTTTTCATCAAAAAGTAATATTTTTTCACTTGTTCATTTTGTTTTTCCCGAAATGTCCCTCACTGGACAGAACAGAACTGGACCGGTTCGACTAATTGCCTTTGGTTTTTTTTTTTTTTAATTCTATTCATCTGTATTCTCTTTTCTGATAAATATGATTTAAAAAAAATAAATAAATAAGAGTGGAATTAGCTGAACCGGTCTGGTCCGGTTCGGTCCAGTGAGGGGCACTTCGGAAAAAAAAAATGAATAAGTGAAAAATTATTATTTTTTGATAGAAAATATGACGGTAGGGCCATATTGCCCATTATCAATACATTAACGTTGTTTTTGCCTATTATTCAAGTTTACAGTGTAAATTGCCAATTTCACCTAGTTGTAGGGGTCAAATTGCACTTTACCCAAGTTTACAGTGTAAATTGCTCATTTCACTTAGTTGTAGGGGCCAAATTGTACTTTACTATTTTTTTAAATTGGTCCCCCACTATAGTGTAAAATTGAGAACAGATGGTGATCGGAGGTGAGCGAAAGGTCACCGGAGGGTACTTGGAAGGATAAAATGATTTTTATCCCCAAAAAAAAAAAAAAAAAAGAAACGTGAATTAACTCTGCGTCCCGCCCAAAATTCCACTCACTGAATTCATTTTCGAGTTTCGCCGCCAATCAGAAACTCTCTCTCTCCCCTACGGTCACTGCTCTGGATATGGTTCCTTGTTCCGGAATTTTCAACTTTTGCAGCGATTCGTTTTCTTTGCAGCTACATCTCCTTCATCGTCTTCAATGGCATCAACAAATCCTTCTCAAATTATTGCAGAGGACGACGACGTAATTCACTATCTGACGCTTTTTTCTAGTTCTAGCTACACGGGAAAGTCTGGTCCTTGTTTTAATGCGATGAAAACCCTAATCCCTCGTCTGATCGATGCAGAACACTTCATAAATTCTCCTTTTGAACGCGCACATTGATCACGCTCTCTATATCTCCGTTTATGTTTGTATGCTTGTTTGCAGGAGTTTGATTGGGAAGCAGCAGTAAGGGAAATCGATGTGGTCTGCCAATCCTCTTTGCCATCTACTTCTCTGCCCGTTGATGCCACCCATTTCGCTCCTTCCAGTAACTCTGCGGATAACTCAAATTCCTTTCCATCGTCAAGGGGCAAAAAGAAATCTCGGACTTCTCGGCAGTCTACGCTCCTCCAGTTCATGGAGACGTCGAACGGTATTTCTCTAACTGAGAAGCAGGATGTTGACGAGCCGGATCAATTTGGCTTGTATAATGACGAGTCTGCAAGCTGCATAAACATCGATTCTGAAGCAGCCAAAACCTGGATATATCCAGGTTATGTTCGTTGTATATCAATATTTTACAAGCCATAACTTAAGTGATTTGATGAACGATGGGATTTACTAGTATTTAGATACCCAGATTTTTCTATTACTGGCACGTTATTGGCTTGCTTCATCATAGAGTTCATTCTGATATCCTTTATCGCTATTAATTGCTCATCATCGTTTTGCAATCCA
This sequence comes from Begonia masoniana, assembly GCA_022432975.1. NCBI lineage: Eukaryota > Viridiplantae > Streptophyta > Magnoliopsida > Cucurbitales > Begoniaceae > Begonia > Begonia masoniana. Next base: position 3,766,559 of record CM039503.1, on the reverse strand, counting down.
AAATTTTATTATCCTTTTAACGCTTTTGCAGTGACCTTTCAACTGGTCATGCTTTTATTTTCTCAAATTCATGGAGTGGACCTTCATTGTATTGCCATTGTTGTGTTTTTCATGAAACTGTCCCGATGTTCATTTTCAAATATGATTCCCAATTCGGAATTATGAACACAAACTGTAATTTAAAATTTTGAGATGAATCATGTAGTTAATGTTCCTTTGCGCGATTATCAACTGGCCATTAGCAAGGCAGCTCTATTTTCAAATACATTAGTTGCCCTTCCTACCGGACTTGGAAAAACATTGATAGCAGCAGTAGTTATGTTCAACTACTTCAGATGGTTTCCCGAAGGTAAGGTGTATTATATCATTTTTGTTAATAGTTTCATATCCTGTCTAAATGTTTCTGGTTTGCAATTATTTTGATCCGAACTTTATAGAACACTTTTCAATTCATTATTTTGGGGGACTTGTATCTTCTGTGTAGAACGGTCTTACTTGATCAATATGTTGTTATCTTACTGTTCATTTGAGTTTAATACTGCAAATAAAATTTAAGATCTTACTGTATTATCTATGGATAAATTTTTTTTCTTAAATTGCACAACCACTTTTATGTCTGTGATCTGAATTGCCTATCATAATTCCCAGTTGTTCGGTTTATTCTTTCCTTATTCGTTAGAAATTAGAACATAAGAATGCTGCTGGCATGTTAAAGACTCTTTAGTTTTTGTATGAAGTCAGAGAGATCTTTCTCTGCCTTTCAAAATTGAGCTAGTGTTATTTTTCTTGACAATCGAGGATCTGGACTATGCCAAGCCTTTGAGCTATGTCTGTTTTGGTGATAATCGTTTTTCTTTGCACTTTACGTTTGGAGCAGTTTTGGTGATTATTATATTTTTAGGTTGAAACGTCATTATGTTGTATTAAAGAAGTAAACTTATAAACTTTTGTTTCATTCTTCATTTTTATTTCTTGTCTTTATATTGTTTGAACCATCACATATTTCAGAAGGTTCATAAATTTATTCTACCTTTCTTTATAATATGCTGACTTTTTTTCACTTTTCTTTTGGATTTTTTTTTTGGAAGTTAATGACTTGAAGCACTGATATATATCATTATCCATGATTATCGATGCAGGAAAAATAGTATTTGCTGCTCCTTCTCGGCCTCTTGTGATGCAACAAATTGAAGCGTGTCATAATATCGTGGGGATACCACAAGTACAAAGTTTTGTTATTCATATTTTTCTTGTCTTGAAAAGGAAAGTGAGTTGATATTAATTACGTAATTGATGGCAGGAATGGACAACTGATATGACAGGTCAAATAAGTCCTGCAAAAAGAGCTTGTCTTTGGAAAACTAAAAGGGTTTTCTTTGTTACTCCCCAAGTGTTAGAGAAGGACATACAATCTGGTAAATTTAACCAGCAGTTATGTCTATAGACTGCGAGCTAATTAATAGCATCCGTGCAATAAACCATCATGCATGGGTTGACATTTGTCTCAACAGTCCGTTCATTTTTCAGGTTCATGCTTAGTCAAATACTTAGTTTGTTTAGTTATTGATGAAGCTCACCGTGCATTGGGAAATTATTCTTATTGTGTTGCTGTGCGAGAGGTGCGCCGTTTTGTTGAACTCCTATATACCAATTTCTTGGTTTATTGGTAGCTGTTCTTTTTGTGAATCTGAATTTTATTTTTAATTTTTTTGCTTAATTGACTTTCCAGTTGATGGCGCTCAATATACCTATAAGAATCTTAGCTCTAACTGCAACACCGGGGTGTAAGTACTTGTCTTAAGTTTAAAAGTTCCATTTAATTTTGGAAATTCTTATGGTAGATTGCTAATGCCAGCAAAGCATCAGACTATTCAGCAAATCATTGACAACCTATACATATCTACGCTTGAGTATCGTAATGAAAGTGATCATGATGTCAGTCCATACATACATGATAGGAAGATAGAGTTGATTCAAGTATGATTAATCGATCTCATTTTTGTGATTTTACCTTCTAATTTGCTTTAAGTACTAACTTTACAAATGTAAGTGGTAGGTTCCAATGGGCCAAGATGCTACTGAGATAAACAATATTCTTTTGGAAGTGATACGTCCATTCATATTTTGGCTTTGTTCAGTGGGAGTTATCCAGAATAGAGAGTACCAGACTGTATGTTGCAAAGTTTGTATTTTTGTTATTGTGCGTGATATTCTATTTACTAACGATTAGGTTCTTTTCTTTTAGATATGACAATATTTAGGTAAGATTAGGTTTGTGCTTGATATGTAAAAAATTAGAGCTCTTCTTAAAACGTCATTTTTATATGAAATTTGTTTTGTATATGTATTTCTTTGTGCCATGTTATTCTTGTATCAGATGGATTAGTACTGTTGATCAAGAAACTTTTTGCGTAAATGTTTTTGCTAGTTTTGCCCTTGTAGAAGTCAATTTTTCAATTACTATGCAAACTAGTTGTCTTATTGCTTTTTAGGCTCTTATATTCAATGAGTTAAAATAACTTGTGATTTTACTGTAGATGACACCTCACACATTTTTATATGGATAAAAATCATTTTAGCCCTCGAAGTATGAGTTGAAAGTCAAACAGACCTCAAAGTTTTGTTTTTAACAACTTAACCTTTAACGTTTGAATAATTTAACGCGATAGACCCTGTTAACCCCTCAGTTCTAAAATACTGGGGAGTCTATCAACATGTCACGGAGAACGGGGCCCGTTATCAAGGACGGGCCCCATTCCCCGTCCAGTGCTTAGACGCACTGGATTAGCTGAACCGGGGCCCTGCTATAAAAGAAAGGGCCTCGTTCTTTTGACCCCCCTCTGGCGCGGGTTTGAAAGAAAGAGGCCTTGCTATTCTAGAACTATATATGAAATGGCCCCATTTTGAACCCCCACTCTTAAAATCGTCCGTGAAACTCTAGATTCGCCCTTTATTTGTCCTTAACTTGCACGAATACTCTCTATTTCCCTCTCTTCCTCCGTTAATTTAAAGTGCCCTAGGTTTTGCAGCAATCATCGAAACATTTTATATGGATTCTCGATCTAGTTGTTCGTTTGAGTTAAACAAGGCAACAACTTGTGATCCCAACCTGGAATGAGATTCGTCTATTTACGGTGAGCTTCAAGCATTTGATCACGAAAAAATAGAGGTGCATTCGTGCTAAAAAATTATAGACGAGGAGTAACTTCGTTCATTATGCGACTCGGAGGAGGATGAATGTGAAAGCAGATCGGTAAGCGAAGCGTGTGTGATTGGTGTATATTTGGCGAAAAAAATATAGTTTTTAAAAGAAATTAGAGATGAAATCGTAGACTATGCAGTGAAGAATGGTTATGGGGTAAGATTTATTAAATGTGATGCCCGACGTTTGACAACAATTTGTCAAGACAAATGCAAATGACGATTGCATACTTCGAAGATGCAATGTGAACTCACGTTTCAAGTAAAGACTTTCAATGACACCTACAAATGTTCGCGAAAAATTGGAAGTCAACATGTTTCGGCAAAATGAGTTGCAACTAAATATTTGGAAAGATTTAAAAGTCAACATACTTGAGAAATTTCATCTATCATCGAGACAATGAAGAATGATTTAAATGTCAACATTACGCCAAGTGTCGCCAGACGAGCAAAAAGTGAAGCACGAAAACTGAATGAAGGGAAAGATGACGAACAATACAAACTATTGAGGTCGTACGCAACAGAAATTCATGGATCAAATTCAGGTAACACCGTGGCAATTCAAACAAAGTTGGTGGATGGGTCTACGTCAAAGACTGTATTTGAGAGAATGTACATGTGTATGGCTGCTTGTAAGAGAAGTTTGCTTCAGTGTGGCAGACCACTCATATATTTGGATGATTGTCATCTTAATGGCTCTTGTCCAGACCAATTACTAACAATCGTCAGCATTGATAGTAACGATAAAATTTACCTTGTTTTTATTGCAGTTGTTGAAGCAGAATGCAAAGACTCATGGAAGTAGTTTCTGCAAGTACTTCAAACATACATAGACACTGAGACAGAGTATGAATGGACATTTATTTTGGATAGGCAAAAGATATAGCTTTATTTGCGTTTGATTCTAATTTGTGTGGTCGTACATGACTTTGTTGTTGATTAATTTGGTTAATGAAATGCTAGAAGTTGTTATCGTCTGCTGTGATAGAGGTATTACCGTCAGTCGAGCACCGATACTGTCTTTGACATCTTTACGCAAATTTCAAAAAAACCTTTTGGGGGAAAGTCTACAAAGATGTAATATGGAATGCAGATCTCATTTTGAGAGAGCAATGAGACACTTATTCTCTATTGACGCAGCAGCCCACACAGATCTCAATGACATTAATCCGAGATTTTGGGCAACTCATACATTTACTTCGACTCCCAAGTACGACATGGGGTTGAACAATTTGAGTGAGTTCTTTAATGTCCTTTTACTACCTGCCAGGGACAAATTCATTTTGACCATGTTCGATATGATCAAAAAGTGTTTGATATCTTGAATCGTAAAAAACATCAAAGGATAGCGGAGTCAACAGACACTTTGTGTATGCAGATTAGAAAGAAGCTTGCGAAGTGACAACTTGTAGCTAAAAATTGGAGTCCTATTTTTACAGGAGATGCTCGATATAAGGTCAGCAACGGATACAAATAATATTTGGTCGATTTCAATAGATGCGTATGCAACTGTTATAGGTGAGAGATTACTGAGATCCCATGTGTCCATGTGATTCCGTGTCTGCATTTCATGAAAGTGTCAGTGGAAGATTACGTTCATCAATGCTATCACCGAGAAACTTTTCTAATGATTTACTCAAACTTCATTTGTCTGATTTATGGGCAAGCCATGTGGCTCGAAGTAGAAGAGAGTGAAATTTGTCCACCGGTATCACATATGTTCTACAATCTTCTGAATCAATGTGTTGTACGACATGTTCTTATTGCATGTTCGGTTATCTCAGCAATATGACTCAATCACGAATCCTGGGTTGAAATGTTTCCTATTATAAAGTTTCTCCATCACATAGAGATTCATGCAGCTCATAAGATTTTTGTGTCTATTTCGAGGTAGGATAGTGTGGCTAATCAAGTTGTGAAAAACTCGAGCTTCGACATTTAATTTCTTCGACTTGGGTTTTTTGAACTCTGAAATGTTTGAATTTCGCAGAATCTTCTTAAGGAACTTGACTTCTTTCTCATCTTTGATAAATGGGCAATCCCGAGAAGCATGATAGTATTTTTCAATGCCATTCTCATCCTCCGCTTCGTCCATTGGAAAACCAATCAATTGATTGACTATACTATAGGTGATAACCAACTCATTGCCGAGGATATATGTCCTTACAACCCTAGAATTCCCTCTACTGCTAATATTTGAATAAAATAACTGAACTATTTGCTCATAGGTGTCACCATGCAATTCACACAAACCACGTAATCTTATTTGGTCAAATAAGCGGTGAACTCCCAACGACAAAAAAACTTCCAATCTAACGCTCTTAGAGTGTATAATCGAGCAGTGTGTCATATCCATCTCATACCTCGAGTTTCGACATTTAATTTCTTCGGCGTCGGCGACGGATGGAGGGCGTCGAATGGAGGGTGATGTGAAAGGGTTGTGATTTGGTGAAGAGCGGTGAGGCGAAGAGGAGGAGGACCCTCTCTATTTATATTGTCGGGGAACGGAGCCCTAGTGTTAGAGAACGAGCCTCTGCTCTTCAAGTATCCAGTGCTTTTTATGCACGGGACGGGGAAAAGGGCTCCATTGTTTCAAATGACCCCCCGCGCTAGAGGGGGGTCAAAAGAATGGGGCCTTTTCTTTTATAGTGGGGCCTCAATATTTTAGAATGGAGGGGTTAGCAGGGGCTATCGCGTTAAAATTTTCAAACGTTAAGGGTTAAGTTGTTAAAAATAAAACTTTGAGGTCTGTTTGATTTTCAACCCATACTTTAAGGGCTAAAATGATTTGCCAAAATACCCTCATCCATTAATATACTAAGTAATATTGATTGTGTTCCTTTAAATATGATAAATTTATAATGTTGTATTTTTGTGGGGCGTACTTTGTTGTTGACAGTTGAGCCCATGTGATTTATTGAATTCGCGAGACAAATTTCGTCAAACACCACCCATAGATCTTCCCCACAATAAATATCAAGACGTGGAGGGTTATTTTGGAGTTCTCATTACACTATACCACATTCGCAAGCTATTATCAAGCCATGGAATCAGGCCAGCATTGGAGATGCTTGAAGAAAAGCTAAGACAGGGGTATACGCCCTTTAAACATCATTTTCTGTAATCCAGAATCAGTATTGATTACTGAGTTTTCATTTAATTTATGAGTATGAGTATTTTGAAATTTGTGGCTTTTTATTTGTTGAAAATAATGTTGAAGCTTATCAAAAGTCTGGAACTGCTAGGTTGATTTACACCAAAAGACCTTATCAGGTGGTTTTCTTCAGAGTAGTGTTTTCTGTTGGCAGGTCGTTTGCAAGATTTATGAGCAAAAATGAAAACATATGCAGAGCAAAACTCATAATGCAAAATAACTTGTCGAATGGGGCACCAAGTCCCAAGCTGTCCAAAATGTTAGATGTACTGCTTGATCATTTCAGTATGTGGCAAGGGTATTTTTACATGTTACACGGCATTTCACTTGCAAGTCAATTGCTGCTGTGACGTACCGTGGCTTCTTTTTACGTGTTAGTTTGGTAATGTTTGTATGCAGAAACTAAAGATCCCCAAGACTCTCGAGTTATTATTTTTTCAAATTTCAGGGGAAGTGTAAGGTGAGGATGAATTTATATTTTATTCTTCAGTCTATTGTGTTTTTAAACTTGAAACTGTTAAGCTGAAAATTCAATTAAGATGCTGAAATTGTCTAGGGATATTATGGATGCTTTGGTGAAATTGGGAGATGTTGTCAGAGCTACACAATTTGTTGGCCAAAGCTCAAGTACGTAGTTATTATGTCTGTCTCGTTAAAGAATTTTTCCATACATTAAATTAAGGAAAATTGAAAGATATTTCGAAGGCATTCTTAAGAATTTATACTTCTATTAGGATAAAGCGTCATTTGGTTTTAGATCTTTCTTCAGATGCATTATGATCAACTCATTAATCATAGTAAGGATATAAATTAATTTTACTTGAAGTTGGAAGTTTCCTCCGTTTAGATCTTATCAAATATTAATTTCGCTTCCTTTAAGCTCCAGGGCAATTTATCTACCTGGGATCCGATTTTGACTCTTATATATTACCGTAAGAAGTAACTATACATCAAAGACTTAGTGTTATCAACGTGAGACAAGGGTTCGTGAGCATTGGTTTTCCTACACTTTTCCACTTTTTTGGAAAACCACTTGCTTTCAACATGTTAACAGATGTGCACAACAGTGTTTTGGAGAGAAAACTGTTATCTTGTTAATTAAACTTTAACATTCCATCCAAATTTATAACAAGACAAATTCTAATCTACTTAAGAAAATCAAAATTACTAAATAACTTCTAATTGCTACAATCTATGACTATCTATATTTAATAAGATAAGAAATTTAAAATAATGTTTTTGAAAAAAAATAGTTGTATTGCATAGAATTTATAATTCTTCCTTATTTTTAATCTTTTTTTTTTTTGAGATTTGATCATAATAGATTGGAGTCCATAAGGTATATTGTACTAGAACCATTGCCTGGGAAAATATATGCACGTGGTCAGTAGTACATGCTAGAAATAATGCCCGGCAAAGTTATGTGGATACATATTTCTTTCATGCATATTTATTGCATAATAAATTGCGTGTGGTTCAACAAACTGGTTGTCTACAACTCAATTGCTATGGTTTATACCTGCTCGCTGGCTGTTTCTTTTTTTAATATTTGAATCATTTTTTTTGCTTCTACTAGTGTTTGGCTTGAGTTTAATTGGTGCATCAAGTGTAAATGTTACTTAATGTGATTTTTTTTTTGTAGGAAAATCTTCAAAAGGCCAGTCACAAAAGGATCAGCAAGCTGTTTTGGAGGTAGGCTGTGTGCTTTTCTGCATCTATACTTCATCCATTAATTTATGATCTCTTGTACAGAAATTCCGAGCTGGTGGATATAATGTCATCGTGGCAACATCAATAGGTGAAGAAGGCTTGGATATCATGGAAGTTGATCTAGTGATTTGCTTTGATGCCAATGTTTCACCACTAAGAATGATTCAACGGATGGGAAGAACTGGAAGAAAACATGATGGAAGAGTTGATATCCTTTGCTTGAGACATTGTACCGAGTGAACTAGTTTTGCGATTAATGTGTTACAAAGTAATTTCTTGCTTTTGCCTTTGTTATGCATAATGCATTTTATAGGAGTAATGGAATTAACAACTACTATGTTCACTTTTTCATCTATTGTATGTTATGTTTGTATTTCCATGACCATTATTACTAGTTTTAGCTTGTGAAGGATCGGAGTTGAAGGGGTATATGCGCAAACAAGGAAACAGCAAAGCAATAAAGAAACACATGAGAAATGGAGGAATAAATAGCTTCAATTTTCATCCCAGTCCAAGGATGGTACGATTTTTAAGAAAAGCTTCTTCTGACATTATGATATTTTTCTTTATTTCTTTCATTGTTCTTCTTCTTCTTTTTTTTTAATAGATTCCTCATATTTTCAAACCTGGAGTTCAGTATGTTGAGCTTTCAATTGAAAAATATGTTCGGCCTGGAAAGAAACTGAAAGATACTGCCATGCCTACGCCATTAATAAAAAGGAAGTTAACTGTAACCGAAGCTGAATTAGTTGACAAATACTTCCATACAACTAATGAAGCTTTTCAGAAACCATCTCTCACCGCCTTTCCTCATTTTCAGACATATCCCTCAAAAATCAATAAAGTGATGCATTCTCATCGAACGTGTATTCTAATTGACATGATGCAGCACTTGCAAAGGCTATACTTTTCCAGAGACATAAACTCATTCGTTGCAGAGGTTTGGCTAATTTTTTGGTGAAGTTGTTTGTTCATGTCATGCTGTCACATAATCTCATTTTAATGACCATTTGCAATCAGGAAATATTATGTATTGGAAATGACCTTAAGGCGACCAATGCTGAAGAATCTAATGAAAGCGTCATTGAGGTAAACAATGCTGGAGAATCTAATGGCAGCATAAAAGGTGAATGTCTTCAAATTTCTAGTAAGCTTGTAAACCTAAAAAATATTGTTTAACGCCTTTAGTTTCACTTAGTTGGAAGTCCTCTTAATGTTGTCTTCTCTACTCAACGCTCAGCATGTCGACTTTATTTCTCCTAATAATTGTAGTTTGTTTCGTTCCTTCTTTTCCCAATAGTTATGGTTATCATGTGACAGTTGGTCAATTTCGTCCTGATGTTATCAACTGTTGGGTCATCACGTCTTGAACTTATTGCAACATGTCACTACAAACTTCTGAGTTGGTTTTTTTTTATTAAGCATTTATATGTGCATTCGTGTTCACAATTTTCACTTTCTCTACACATATTATTATAAAAAATGCACGTCCATGTTGTTGATGGATTTTGTCTTCTATTCCTTCTGCCAATGAATAAATTATATGGACATTCTATGTCGACTTTCTTCATGTTGTTTTAATTAACGAAAACTAAAACTATTTGCAGATTCACTTGGTGTAAACAAAGCTTCAAAAGCAGCACCGCATGGTCAAGTATTACAGTCTGAAGTATTAACTTCAGTAAAACCCACAAAAATGAGTATGCTTGGAATGAGGACGCCACGAAAAAACTATGATGAACCCTTTATTGAAAATAAATCTCATGATTCTGTACAACATTTGCAAACACGATGTACAGGGATTGACAGTTTTCCAGATCCTGCGTCATGTAGCTCTGACATTCAAGAAAAGAAAACAGAAAGTGAAAATGTTCACGAAATGTCTAGGTGTAAGAAAAATTTGTTTGATAAAGGAGATGATGAATTGACTGATTTAATGGAGATCAAGGCACCGTTACTACTGGCTAACTACTTGGATGATGATGCCATCCAAATTGAGCTTAGTCCCAGGCTAACTAATTTGGTAAAATGTGGTATTGTTCCAGAGTCACCTATTGATGATGGAGGTCAGCATTTTTCCTCAATTTGGCATTATAGTCTTTATTGTGGTCAAATAGCTTTCATTGCTTCGTTGTCCGTTTTAAAAGAAAAGTTTTGCAGGATTTACTGAAAGAAAAAAGAGAAATGCCTATGTGATAGATGCCGGTCAAGTGGATGGCGAGCTTTATTCAAAATGTTGTCCGGAGCCAAATGAATCAGTTGTGATGGATGACAATGGCTGTGTCCAAAAGGCTTCTGCTTCTCCCACTAACTCTGCCCTTCAAACTCCTCTACTCAAGAAAAATAATTCCTCGTGTTTTCAAACGTGTGACGACAGTTCTCCAGTTGTTGGTGTGACTGAAACTCCTTTAGCCATGCTCGCTAATAGGAGTTCTAGCTCAGATTGGCGTCTGGCACCTGAGGAGATGGCAGAAAGTGTAAAACCACCACACAAGTTAAAGAGATTACGGAAAGTTGGGGATTGTGGAAAGTTCATCAATAGAGAAGGAATAAAAGAAGCGGCTCCTGCTCCAAAAATAAACCTTCTCATGTCTTTTTCTACTGGCAGGCGTGTTCAGAACAAGAATTACAAAGGTAACTCTTTGTTTTTTAATTGGTAGGATTGATCTATTTTCATGCGTGATTCTGCATTACCCCTAATTGAAGAGGATCTTCCTTGTTTTGCTGGAGATTTCAGATTTGATACCTCGAGGCCTGATATTGCAATCTGTTTACAGTAATTTGTATTATCTTTTTACAAGACTGTTTACTGTAGTCTATTACTCTGCACTTATAGTAGTTCTTGTGGTTACACACAGGTAAAAGGAGGCCAGCTAATGATGTAAGAATATTTATCGAGGAGGAAGCTGAGTAAGCTCTTATTATTCAAATATTTATGTTCCAAACTTGGACAAGTTTTCAATCAAAATCTCAGGAGTGGGCAATAAATTAAATCCACAACTAAAGATAATGCAAATTTTCTTCTTTTTTCCCTCTCATGCTGGTCTCTTAGAAATTGTAATTTTGTTAGGGTTTCTTCAGAGCCTTCTTCATCTACAGATGAACAAGATGGTCAGTATGAAGATTCTTGTGGTAGTTTTATAGATGACAGGATTGCTGCCACCACAGGGAGCGCTGAAACAGGCTGTGTTGATATGATGGCAATTTACAGGTTCGTAAGCAACTCTTCCTTTTTATCGGTTTGCACTTTTGTATCTTTACATGGGAGGTACTATTCTTTGTAATTTGTTGTGAAGGTTGCTGGTAAACTGTCAGTATTTATGTAATCTGTTAGTCAGGTTATAAGTATATGATAGGAATTTGCAATAACTATGCACACAAATACTTACATATTTATGAACAAGTAAAATATAATACATTAGCAGAAATTCAAGGTCTTGCTATCACTTTATGGCAGAGATTTGAGGTTCTGTGTTCCTCTCATTTCCTCCCCAAAATTCACAAATAATTCAACTCTCCTTCCTATTTCCCCCATCCGTTATTTAATTCCTAATTCAAACTATAAACTATCATTAATTTAAAATAAAAACTACCATTAGTTTAAAATAAAAACTATCCAAAACTATTTATAAATATTTCTTAATATACCTTTAGAACAATATATTATTTCCGTATGTTCCTAACCCTATCATTAGAAGGTCATCCACGGATATGTAACTGTTGGTATTTGGATGCCCTATAAATGCTTTGCAACGCAGATGTACCCTGATGATTAACTTATCTTATTACAATATGACATGGTAAGAATGTGTTTTGCTTCTTCTTCCAGCATTAAAATGATTTTATTATTGGCTCAAGTATTTCTATGCTTTAAGGTCATCACAGTTCTCCTGCTTTGTTTGATGGTCTCAATATGTGGAAATTCAACTTTTTCTTGTAGGTCCTCTGTTTTCTTTAAAGTTTCTCTGTTTGCATGTAGATTCTTGAATTCACCTTTTATAGAGAATCTCATTTTTCAAGAATAATAACAGTCCAACAAAGAATGTATTTTACGTCAGCTGTTTGGGTTGTCCATTTTTTATTTTCCTGGGGATTGATCATTTATTTACCAGAGTTTTTCTTCTTTTGAACCTTTAACATTGCTCTAAACTCCTCATTTGGAGTTTGCACATTTTTAAGATTGGAAATATTAACTGTTTGTTTCTATTGAAAATGAGCATTAATGATCTATTATTACTCTCCTAAAAATATATTCTTTGAATTTGTGCTTGATTAAAGTTGTATTCTAGATTTAAATTTCTGTATATGGACCTTGATGGCCTCTTATATAGTTCGTTAATCTCCTGCGACAGGCGATCTTTGCTTAGCCAATCGCCTGGGATGCTTCTGAAGTATTCGGCTTCTATTTCGGGATCTGGGACTCCCACTAGGATAAGTGAAAATGAAAGTTCATCTGGCAAGACACAACATTTGATTGACGCAACTCACGTAGATTCTCTAAATCAGTTCACTGCTATGAATCTAGAGCCCTTTGGGTCCAACCAAAGCCCAAAAGCAATAGTATCAGCAACCAGTGCCTGCCCGAGAGAAGAAGAGGGGAAGATGGAAAAACAAAATAGAAACTTGGTCTTTGGTGAATCAGGTTTTCTTCCGACCATCAATTTAGAGACAAAATTCTTTCATTGTTCAGAGGTGACAGAAGGAGCACCAATTGACATTTATCACGGAAGTGAAGACGTGTCTAAGGATGATGAATTTTATGAAGATCTTGATCTTGATGCAGTTGAGGCCCAAGCTACATTGCTTCTTAAACAAAAGTTTGACCTTCCTTCGCAGAATAGAAGTCCAAAATTGCAACACCAAAATCTTAATGCTGTCATCAGTTCACCATCATTTGATCTTGGTATATGATCTATATGATTATTTTGAGAGGAAAGACTATTGCGAGCAATCTCAAACTAGATCTCTGTGACATTGCACTAAAATCAAGAGCGATGAAGATTCCTTGCAATATATCATTCACAATTTGGACAAGGTTTCAAATATTTTAAAGCAATGTGATAAGTATAGTGAGGTGTGTACAGATGTAACTTATTATGTAGTTAGAAATGAAAGGTTCACGCAGGGATACAGAAAAAGGAGTGAAACATTATGTATTTGTTGTAAAAAAAACATTATGAATAAGAAAGTTTTTAGTTCATTTACAATCTAATCCTGGTCTGCAGGTTAGCGTTATTAATAATTTTTCCTGATACAGAAGAAAAGTCTTGTGTTTTAGTTAGATCATCTTTGCACAAAACTCTCTAGAGTCTATATTGCCTTTCATGCTGCAGAAAGTCTTAGTTTCCATATGCTGCTGAGAGGCTAGGGATTCTGCATTTCAATCCAGAAGTTAGCAGCGACAAGCAATTAGAGAATATTATAGTCCATTCATGGACAAGACTGCTTTCAGAGTGGCTATGTTTTTTGTTAGGTATATGTTGATTAAGTATTTTAGAGGAGATTGTTTCTGCTCTTCATATTTTGCTATTAAATGTAGGGTAGGCATTGCTATGTGTTATTTGCTTCAAATATGTCGTGGTAAAGCCTCCTTTGTATGTAAATTTTTGCTTTTGAATTGGTGGAGAGTTGAGGAGTTTCAACTATAACTGCTGAAACTTGCTGTTGCCTTGTTGCAGTGAGGCTGATTGGTGTTGGAAGACCGAGATAGACAAACCGAGGTCATCGTATTAAAGCGGTAATATGTTTCAACACCAGAAAGAGAACTGCTTCTATTACGAGAATAAATATTGTGGAAGAGCATGTAAGAAAAGCAATTCATTATGTAGGAAGAATTATGATCCTAATGGCAAAAGGACAAGTTGAAGCTGGAAATTCATGCTGCTTACTCATATGTCCTATGACAAATACATAGAATGGAGATGCGTGTCCAACCAGTAACCACAAAAGTTTTATGAAATTAGGTAACGTTTTTTGTACTTATTATTCCTCATTTTAAGCTCTTTTGTTCTTTAGTAGATAAGTTCATAGATTAGCAGAAGTGTGCACGTTGAGCTTCAGCTAATGTGATAGACATATTATACTATTGTCTTGATTTAAGAATTGCCACCTTACCTACTGCTAATGTGATTAATTGTTTTGAAATAATTTTTTTGTTTCTTTCTCAGGTACTTCGGGACTAACACTAATGATCTGGAGTCGACAAAGTGCTCAGACAAAAGTTAGGTAAGACTAACGTGGGTCTTGCTTCTTATTCTTTCTCCATTTCTCACGTCCTTTTTTCTCAATTTTTAATTGTTTAGTTCAGTTAAATATATTTAAGGACTATTTTACTAAGCCTAGCACAGTTGTAAAGCATCGAGGATTAGCAAAGTATTAGGTGTTAATAAATCATTAACATAATGATAGGTCTTAATCATCATAACAGAGATAGATTAAATATTAATCAAAAGGTGGTGATTGCTGTTTTTGTTACCTCTTCTCCCTCTCTCCCTCCCTCCCTGAGTTGGAGGAGGATGAATTATTTTTTCCTATTTTCTTATCGAACAATCTTGAATCTAAGCATAGCCTGATGTGTCAGAAAATTGGATCCCACTCATTGCATAGTTACCTCAAACTATTAATTAAAGTAGAATATTCATTAAAATTGGGGTTGGATATGTTTAGAACATTATAACAATCCAACGTAGACATCATTGCTGACTTTAGTTGGAATAAAATATTTTCATTTCTCAAGCTCTGGCACTTGGCTTCTCACTATTAGCCCACGTAGAGATGTAGTTGTGCTTTAACAGTTTATTTAGTTGTCTCGAAGGTTTATTTTTTATATTTAGTCTGGTCAACCATCATCATCTAGTATGAGAAAGAAACCAGAGAATGAACTACTATTGTCAGCTTTGTTTGTCGTGTTTTATTAAAGGTTGACTAATATTTTAAAATCTGCTATCTAACCAGGGCGGCGCAGTTTGAAAAGGCAGTGCAACGAATTTGGGTTGTGGAGAAAATGGTTCTTGTCCATGTTGTTATCAGGTAAAAACAAAAACTGGTGTCTAGTGCTGTAGTTTGGTTGGCTGTGATTTAAATATCTCTCTCTTAAATGATGAACATGTACTGCAGTACCCATCTTTTCTTTCTCACTCCCCCACCCACCTCCACCAACCAACTCTTTTTTCACTGTACAATAACTGTTAATTATGAGCTTCGTTTTTATTAGGTAAATCTCTAAATGGTGGTGATGGATTCTCAATCTGACCTCATCAAACAATGTGCTTCTAATACTGAGGTGGGCAGCTTGTTAGACTTGAAGAATGGTCATGCGGACAACAGCAAATGCCCAAGATTGGGTCAGTTTTCAATTACACCATACTCAATTTGATAAATATCACTTCATTTCTATGAACTTAAACTACTCAAATTTCTACTCTTTCTATTCTTGGTTTCTTTTTTGTTACTGAAAACATTGTTAGTGTCCACTAAACCTTGACATTCTTCTTCCATTTGACTTCCAATTTCTTTAAATTAATAATTAATCAAGAAAGTCTTGAATTGATCATCAAAAGAAAGTTTTACAAAATAGGTTTTGAATTCGACAGAAACTCTGCAGAATCACTGCAATTCGTACACCACTCAGAGCTTTGAAAACCCAGTTTCCAACACAAACAAATGTTCTCTCCTACCCTACTCCTACTCCACTGCATGGGGCTGCTTTGTCGGAGTTTTGACTCCACTGAATTCTCCGGCGACGCTCCGGTTGTCTCTGGGTGCACTGGCATAGGCCGCCCAATCGAAAGTTCCAAATTGATGTCATTCGTGTATACCATTTCATGCGTCATTTCTTGTAGACTTCGAGCCCTTTCTTCTGTGCAGCTTGTAACGCTGCTGCTCAGGTTTCCTTCTTCAATTAGATCTCTACTCATCTTTTTCGGCTCCGCAGGTTCAGTCTTAGTATCGTAGTCCCGCTTCTTTGCCCTTATCTTGATTTCAGGAAGCTCGGCAATGGGTTCTAATGGTGGAGAAAATCGTTTAGTTGCTTCTGTGGCAAGGGTTTCCTGTAAAGGACGGTGGGTTTTTGGATCAAGACCTCGGTTAATAAGCTTTCTTTTGATGTGGGTGTTCCAGTAATTTTTTATCTCGTTGTCTGTCCTTCCAGGTAATCGTCCGGCGATCAGAGACCATCTGCGAAAAACGGTGGGTTCAGATAAGCCAAAAAGATGAAGAATGTGAAATGGTTTGAATGAATTGTCAAAGGGCAGTGAATTACTTGTTTCCGAGCAAACTGTGGAGTTTGATTATAAGCTCATTTTCTTCTTCGGAGAAATTTCCGCGCTTGAGATCGGGCCGGAGGTAGTTAATCCACCGGAGTCTGCAGCTCTTTCCACATCTAAGCAATCCTAGAAAAACAAGAAGATTACGCTGGGAAAAGGTAAAATAAATTGTTTGGATGATATTGCGGAAAACCAAACAAATACGATTTTGAGAAAAGTACCGGCGGCTTTGGGAAGGGAGCGCCAGCAGCCTTCGCCGTGGAGGCGGATGTAATCGACGAGACGCTGATCTTCTTCTCTAGTCCAAGCTCCTTTGTTGGTGTGGGTTTTTTCACAGCAAGGCGATCTTCCCATTTCTTCAGAGATGGCGACAAAGGTTTCAGTCTGGGTATTTGAAGATGAAGCAGAGACGATGATGGCTTTTGGTTATGTCGATTGGAGAAACTCGAACGGGGAAGTTGTTGCGATCAGCTATGGAGGAACCGTTGGAGATAAGAATAGAGTTCGTAGTTGTGAGAAGGGGAAGAGAGAGTTGGAAATTGACAACGCGTAGAGCGAGAGAGAATTTATACGTAAAATGGGCGAAGAGAGAGAGAGAGAGAGAGAGAGAGAGAGAGAGAGATAAAGTAGAGCCACCTACCATATCAAAGGCCTATCTGTAACTACTAACCACTTGTCTTGCTCACCAACTCGGTCAAACCCAATCTCCATACATCTCTCCCATCCTCACAACTCTCTCTCTCTCTACAAAACTGAAAGTGGAGATGAAATCAAAGCTTCAAAAAATGTGCAACTGAAAGAAGAATCAAGAAATTAGTCACGTATCATTTAATCATCTTAGCATGACCCGAGATTAGAAAAAAATAGTAGATCGTTTAGTAAAATACAATAATTATGTCACGTTTTGATGACGATAGTATCAAATGACCAACAATTAAAATAAAAAACACATAAAATGACCTTAAATAAAGTCATGCAATACGAGGCAAACCCACCAAAAAATGATGAACAAATTAAGTGTTTAGTGTTTGCTCACCTAACGCATTGTTGTTTAGTGCTCGAATCTTGTGTGTAAACTAATATATATAAATATATAAATTATTCTAATAATAAAATAAAACAAGATGATAAGCTTTCAATGCACCGCATGTGGTTGCTCATCCTCTGCAATTATTGAATTTTAGATGGTTTAAAGGTGAATGAGGTTAAGCAATGCTGGGCCCATAAAGCCCATATAATAGAATAAATGGGCCCAATTGAAAGGTCCATTTATGAAATTAATTAATTAATTAACGAATGAGGAGAGAAACCGGTGATGGGGCGGTGGTGGTGGTCAGTGTGGTGGGCCCTCAACTCAGTATGGCGGGAAAAGCGTGACGTGCGGAGCAGAGAACACTCCCATCTCCTAAGCTCAGCCAGCCCATCTTCTCCGTCCTCTACTTCTTCTTCTTCTCTCTGATCACATCTCAGTACCACGACTTTCTTCTGTCAATTCCACCTTCTTCTTAAGCCCTCCCGTACTGGATTTTTCTACGTTGTCTTGTAAACATTACACTCTTTCTCATGGCGTTAAGAGTCATTCCCTTTGGCCCAACACGATGAGGATGCCGTCATCTTCGAGCAAAGACAGATTTGCGAATCTGTGGTGATGAATCCGAGGAAGTCGTCGACGTCTGCTTTCAGTCTTGAGTATGGAGAGTGCATGCGGAACCACGCCGCTTCTACCGGCGGCCACGCAAGCGATGGCTGCTGCGAGTTCATGCCTCGTAGCGATGACTCCCTCAGTTGTGCTGCTTGTGGATGTCACCGGAACTTTCATAGGAGAGAATCTATCTGGGGTGACCAGCTGCAGTATCACTATCTAGTGCACTCTCCACCGCCGTTGTTATACGCTGCCGGCCACGCCGATCTCCCCCTGATGGGGTATCACCTAGGCCCGTCTCAGCATTTTCGTAACGGAGTCGGGAGGGCAACGGGAGTCGTTGATCTGAGAGATCAGTATCAAGAGATGAACGAATATGATCGCCGCTCGGAGACGCCGGACGAGAGACTGGAGGTGCGGCAAGTAGGGTCAGACTCACCAACGAGAGAGAAGAGATTCAGGACCAAGTTCACGCTGGAGCAGAAAGCGAAAATGGCGGCGTTCGCGGAGAGCATCGAGTGGAGGATGCGGAGGACCGATGAGGTTGCCATCAACCAGTTCTGCTCAGAGGTTGGGGTGAGGCGCAGCGTCCTCAAAGTTTGGGTGCACAATAACAAAAGTGGACATCACCGTAGACAAACACAACGAACGAGACGAAGCCAGTCGCCGTCGCCGGAGCTCATCGGAGCTTAAAAATTAACTCACATTATTTTATTTTTCTATTTTTTATTAATTCTGAAAGCGTTTATATGAACCAGGAAACCATTACTAATTAGCTAATCAATTTAATAATTAGAAAGTCTAGTTTCATTAATTTACTAATTAGAATTCTTAGTACACTAAAAATACAAGTTAAGTGCATTCTCCAAATAAATTAAAAAACCAATCCAAATCACTAAAAAAAAATATAAAAAGTTCAATTTGAATCTTAAACTATGGGGTGAGAGACTGAATTCTACGCAATAAAATTTCAAACTATTTACATCAAACAAGTCGGCCCTTGACGTTAAATACATTCGCGGTCGCCCCATTTTAAGTGAGGTTGCCCTCGTGTGAAACACGGACGACTTAATTTCTCTCTTTCACGGTTTTGATCTCTCGTACCATTTCTTCGCGATTTCGCCCTACTTTCAAACGCGAAAAAAATGAGGATCATCTCGCCTAAGCACAGACTATCTCTCGTTTAAACACGGTTGTCCTCGTGGGAAATGTGGGCAACTACTAGTGTATTTAACGGCGAGTTCTGACTTGTTTTGTATATATAGTTCAAGGATTTATTTGGATTTAAATAAACATAGCGTAGAGTTTAGTTTATCTCTCTCCCTACAGTTTGATTTCAAATTGATTTTTTTAAAAAAAAATTAAAGAAGTTTACTGAGCCTTGGCTAACTGCAAAATCTTGAAACTTGAAAATATTAGATTTTAAATTAATATAAAATTATATTTTAATAATTTTAAGCATATTTATAATTTGTGTTTTAGTGGTCTGTACTTTTCTTCCTTTTAAAATTTTTGTATTATGCTTTAATATAATGATAATATTATAAAATTAATGTGACGCGAGAGTTATAGTTGCTTTTATCATTTTATGTAATAAATATAAACCTATTTTAAAAAAATAAGACTCCAAAATTTTTGGATTAAATTACACCTAAAATATTTAATTAAATAAAATGAATAATTATACATAAAAAGAATAACAAAGTCAATGATACAAATATAAAAAACTGTAAGTAATGCTACGTTTACTCTCGTTTATACTACTGATGTATTAAATAGCAATTGATATAATTAATTTAATAAATATATTAATTATTGTTAGACATATCAGCGAATATTTGAAAATATTATAATAAAAGAGTAAACGTAGTATTATTCATCAATTATATGTGACAGCTCGTTATGTGAAGATCAGGACGACCCAGTTTGATGATCCAACCAATTCCTGCATCGCTTGAGAGTGTAAAAAATGCATGGTTTAAGCATAGTGTTCCCTTCCTTACCTAATACAATATTTTTTTGACTAATTATAAAAATAAATTTGTACAGACTCCGACCCAAATTAAATAATATTCTATTTAGAGCACTGAGGGCATTACACTAGAAGACATTATTATTTAAAAAAGCAAGAAATATTAGTTCATAATTAATCAAGCTTTAAATAACTTGAAAACTATGAGGATATGGAGCAGGCCTTCTTCATCTTTCTCCCCTCTGTTCTGGCGTGAGTCCTCCTTTTCCACAAGTTGGGCAACTCTTAACCCAAGCCTTGGCAATCAAAGCACCTATCAATGACAATTTCAACAAACAATTAGCACCCCAGTAATTGTCCTTAATTTAAACTATACTTAATATTAAATTAATTAATTTATAAACTTACGTCCATCGCTCAAATATATTTCCCGTTCTTTTTATTTTTCCCAGTTCCCTGAAAAAAAATTAAAATTAAAATTAAAATTAAATTCTCACTTGGGAAACAAATTAACTCTCAATTAAAGCTAATTAATTAATTAATTAATTAATCAGTGAGCTAATGGAATTCTACCTTACACCCTGGACAATCAATTGCACCTTTGCCTCCACACTTTCCACACTTCTTCAGCACCTGCAGAGTTTCATTTAAGTAATTTATTTGCAATAATTGATTTATTATTCAATAAAACATCAAAATTTGAGATAATTCATTGCAGCTCGCAGCCGTTAAACAAATCAATATTATTGCTTACGGAGATGGTGGAAAACCCTCGAGATTTTGAAGCCGAAGCACGGAGATTTCTCTCGCTGTGACAACAGACGGTGGCTCTCGGAGTTCGCCGGCCTAGTCCAAGCTGAAGCAGCCCTGCCGAGGGAGGGGGAAGACGAAGATTAAGCTTGGATAGAGTTCTCCATTTCTGTTTTCGTTATTTATTTTTCAGTCTTCTGCCATTCTTTACATTTGATATGAATCTGGATAACAAGACCTCTTCTTTTCCAGCCAACACATCCTTTATGATTAAGGGTTCGTGTTGTAAGTGGAAAATTAAAAAAAAAATATATCATAATTATCACATTTTTTTTGTGATTTTGTAACCCATTTTAAAAGGGTAATTATCGATTTGACCTTGTACTATACACGTTTTTTCAATTCGCCCCTGTACTAAAAAAACCGTCAAATCGAACCCTGTACTTTGATTTTGTTATCAATTTAGACCTTCTATCAATAATTTCACTAAACCCTTATTTAAAAAATTACCAAACGATCTTGGATTCATTGAAATTTTTACCACATGTTTACTATTTAATGAGAAGATAATATGAAAATTTTTGTAATGTTTAATACATGTACGATTTATTGTAATTTATTTTAGTATTTTATAAAAAATATTATAATAAATCATACAAATTTTAGAAATCACGAATGTTTTCTATTATCTACCCATCATATGTTGAATATGTGAACAATTTTCAAATAAATCAAATATCGTTTGGTATTTTTTAAAAATTAATTTATTAAAGTAAAGAAGAAACTGAGATTAATTTAAAAAACTACCAAACATATTGGATTTATTTGAAATGTTTTTCACATGTTCACCACATTATGGGTAGATAATAGAATATTGTCGTAATTTTTTAAAAGTTGTATGATTTATTATAATATGTTTATAAAATACTAAAATAAAATTACAATAATAAAATCACGCTAATTTTCAAATTATCTTTTCATTAAGTAGTGAACATGTGATAGAAATTTCAATGAATCCAAAATCGTTTGGTAATTTTTAAATGAGGGTTTTAATAAAATTGTTGATAGAATGTCTAAATTGATAACAAAATCAAAGTACAGGGTTCGATTTGATGTTTTTTTTAGTATAGGGGGCGAATTGAAAAACGTGTATAGTACAGGGTTCAAATCGATAATTACCCTTTAAAAAATATTATAATAAAGGAAAGTATCGATTTGAAACTGTACTATACACGTTTTTCAATTCGGCCCCTGTACTAAAAAAACGGGCAAACGAACCCATGTACTTTGATTTCTGTTAGCAGTTTTGACTTCTTATTAATATTTCATTAAAACCTCATTTAAAAAACTTAACAACCAATCTTAAATTCAGTGAAATTTTGTACACCTGTTCAATACTTTAATGAGAAGTAATCTGGAAATTTTCGTGATTTTTTAAACATGACGATTTAGTGAAATGAGTTTAGTATTTATAAAATATTATAATAAATCATACAATTTTAGAAAATCACGAAAACGTTTTCTATTATTACCCATGATAGGTTGAAACATGTGAAATTTTTTTAAATAAATCAAAATGTTGGTATTTGTTTTAAATATTATAAAATAAGAAAGAAAAGTGATATTATTTAACACAAATAACAAACATATTGGATTTATTACAAACTTTTTCTAGAGTTCACAATATTATGGGTAGATACTAGAAAAATTTGCGTAATTGTTGTAAACTTGTATGATTTATTATAATATTTTTAAACAATACTAAATAAAATTATAATAAATAGTAGATGTGTTAAAAATCACGAAAATTCTCAAATTATCTTCTCATTAAGTAATGAACATGTGGTAAAAATTTCAACTGAATCTAAGATCGTTTGATAGTTATTTCAATGAGGGTTTTATGAATTGTTGATAGAAGGTCACAATGATAACAGAATCAAAGTACAGGGTTTGGTTTGCCGGTTTTTTTAGTACAGGGGCGAATTGAAAAAACGTGTATAGTACAGGTTCAAATCGATAATGTCCCTATAATAAATCATATTCGTTTTAGAAAATCACAAAAACCTTTTCAGAATATCTTCTATTAAGTAGTGAACATTGATAAAAAATGTCAAGTGAATCTCATATAGTTTGACAATTTTTTCAATGAGAGTTTAACAAAATATGATGGAAGGTTAAAACTGATAACATAATCAAAGTACAAAGATTTAGTTTGACCGATTTTTTTAGTACTAGGGGGGTAGATTGAAATAAAGTGTATATAGTACAAGGTTCAAATCGATAATTATATTATAATTAATAAATATTTCGTAAATTTATTTTATATTTATTCAGAACTTTCACATGCAAAAACGCAAAACAAAAATTGTGTGAACAATATTCAATATCAATCTCTGCTAAACACTTGAATAGAACAGTAAACGGTGGAAGATGATATTAGTGGGAGGAGTGCAATTCAATCCATTCAATCAACACACCAATGAAAATCATCCTTATTCAGAGGGGGACCCACTAGGAATATGGCATTAGGATTGGGAGGGATGCATAACCTTGGAGAAAGGTCTGATATTTTGTAGAAAGTAAGATTCTTTACGGATGTAAGTGGATGAGAGAGGATCAAAAGAAGCACCTTTTTCTGATTAGAATGTGATAATTAGAACGAGCTTAATGTCATAGAGGAGTGTCCGATCGGGATGATAATCGCTTGAAGAAATTGACAGGGAAAGAAGGCATTTGCTTCTAAACCTTCGGATGTCGGAGCCAGAGAGCCCGGCCAGCAACGACACACCTGAACTGGCGGGACGTATATGAACACCGCCAATGAGCGAGAAGAATGAACATGGTCGTAGCCCTGGGTATCGCCAGCTCAATATGGCAGCGCTTTTCTCCTGCTCGCCAGGTCTCCGACACCCGTATGCCCTACCGGCCAGCTTCTCAATCGGTCATACCTGCCCTCACGGACGTCCGACGGTCTCGTCGGCGGGAAAGTTTCGAATTCTCGTCGAGCTTCCCGATCGGGGTACGGACACTGCATGAGAAAGGTTCGCATCCTGTTGAGGGGATGTCTAGGTCTGAATCTGTCGTTACAAACCCCGATCAGGCATAACAGATAAAGGAAAAATCGTGGGTAGATCATTTCGGGATAGAAAATTAGGGATGAAAGAACAAGAACGGGACAGACAAGTCGTCAAGGTTCTCAAGTGCAGACCTGGCAAAACCATCTGCAAACGGCGGTAATCCGGAGACAAGAGACATTAGTCCGGTGGAAATTGGCCTGCTTATTCTCAGACTCCACATGTGAGAATTCAACGTCTAAAATTACTCAAAGACCTTCGCCGGAGAGGCGGCTCCGCTCGGATAGAGGGCAGTACAATTTGATTGCTTGGACTCGTAGCCAATCGATGCTGCCGGACCGATACGGTTAGCGTAATGATTTTGGGAGCAATGGCTTCCATACTGAGCCACCATGTTAACCCAGGCTGTGCAGGTGAATCCTTTTCAGAGCTAATAAGTTAGCATGTTATCAAACAGGAGGTTGAAAGAACGAATAAAGGATAGTAATGGGTATAAACTCGATTGATTTCCAGCGTCGATAAACGAAATTCTCACCTTGCCCCAATCTCGCATCCTAAACATCGTATCTGCTTCCATGATATGCAATGGTCAAAACACCAATAGTAATTACAGTGCATGGATCGTGGACTCCCAAGGATACTGCTCGGTCCATCTCGGAGTCCAAAGTTGTCGAAGAAGAGTTCTCGTCGAACCATTTTCCCATATTTCGCCACACACTAAGCATCAGTCATTCGGCCATATCTGGCAGTAATGGGCAGTAAATTTCGAGCACGTCAAAGTCCAAGTTCAAGATTCCAATGCTTGATGTTCTAAGGTTTCGAAGATGGTTGAAAGATCGCTGCGAAAATGGTGATATTCAAGAACATGATAGCCGGCATCTAGCAGATTCGAAGGGCATTTTGCTCGAAATTTGTCCTTCTCTTCTCGGCGGGCATCCGATCGCGGCTACCGATGGTTTGTGGAGATTAAACCAAGGGGCATCGGGAAACTTGCCGTTCAACTCTTCTGTGGAAAGCGGTGAATGGTACAATCACTTGACTAGAATCAATCTTTTTGCCGACTGCGATCCGGTTTCCCCACACGATAATGTAATCTTCGAATGGCTCCGATGCCCACGACCATGAGCTTCTTACAATCGGATTGCTCACTCGCATTTGAGACGGCTTAGTTACTCTCAACTGATGTCCAAGCTGAACTTCAGTGTGTATCTGGAGCTCGGGCCCTGTCAGATGGGACCGATCCGTGCTTCTAGCACTTGATTCGAAGGTAGTGGAGTTTTGGTGAGAAGTAGACCTGTGATCTCGTGCTTGAAGGTTTACATGGCTGAGTGTGAGCGTCTGAATGGCCACGCCTCTGAAACGGACTCGTCGGCCTCGTTCCCATCCGACAGCAAGCATGATTCCCTTTCGTCTTTCCTACTTCCTTTCCAATTTGTACATGAGGCGCCAAGGGGACTGTCGGGGAACTCGAAAGAGAACTTCGGAGAGATCGAAAAGAAACTCTACCTACGAAATCATCTTCCCACGTCCCTGTCCTTCACTGAACTTCGAGTAAATTTGATGCAATCTTTCTTTTGAGAATGCGAAAATCTGCTTCCAAACTGGGTTTGATTCTT